>CAHIKZ030000597.1:367500-467500 GCA_903632075.3 Acanthosepion pharaonis
ACGCTATATTTATTGGTTAAAATGCTAAATATCAGGGATAGTGTGTATGTAAATATAAAAATGAACACTGAGGTCAACACCCAGTGGTGACAGACTGTTTCATACATAAATAAAATCTTTATAGCCTGAAGATTGTGTTCAAGCATGAAATAAATTTTTGCTGCTTGGTGTTGACCTCAGTGTCCACTTTTATATTTATATATGCCATATCTCTGACCAGATGCTGAGAATTTTTACCTATAAATATAGCATTCCACAAAACTAAATTTTTGTGTTAACATAATAATAAAATTTTAAAACAATTTAAGAAAACATTTTGATAATAATGCACATTCTAAGATAAGTACTTTTGATAATATTAACTAATGTAATTTCTAGAATTCTAATGATTGCCTATTATGAAACAAATGTTTGACCAACTCTCTTGTTTATCTAAGTACTATTTCTATAATAGAGAATCTGATTGTTGAAAATTTTTTGTATTGGTAGTACTAAGAATTCTTTTATGACTATGGTGGTATCAACATGTCTTATCCTTCACCAATAGTACTTATAAAAATAGTACATCTCTTTCTAAATATGTTTGGAATTTAAAAGAAGCTAATAAAATTCCTACGGTAAAATGGAAAATTTAAAAACAAGCTAGAACATGTAGATCTTTAAATGAACCTTGTTTCTTATGCTTACATGAGAAACTAGAAATTATCAGATTTTCTGACAAAAAATCCTTATTAAACCAAAGAGGTGAATTAACTCTAAATTGTAGACATAGTTTACCTTTTAACTTACAATATAGTCAAGCTTTGAATTTGATAATACTTTTCTTATCATATTAATTAGTAGATGAACTGCAGTGCACTTTATATGACTTATTATTCTATTTGTAAGATTTATTTAGATTTAATATAGCTCTCTATTGATGTTTAGTTAGTATTATTAACATCTTATATGGATGTACAGGTGTTTAGTTAGCATTATTAACATCTTACATTGATTAGTTATTATTAACATCTTATATGGATGCACTTTACTTAACAGTTTCATATTACTTTGCCAAAGTAGTTATTTACCAGTTTCTTAAAGGGGCCTTTTAATTATCAACTACAAAATTTTATGTAAGAAGCTGATTGAGCATATAACTAGTTAACATTATGTTAAATTACCTCACCACCTCTTTCCCTTTAACTTCTTGTGAAAGTTGAACATCATACTTCTATATATTTTACGAAATAATGTAACCATTTGTATCTGTCTGGAATGAAATTGTCTAGAATTTATATGCAGACAATTTCATTTCATGATCTATATAAAAATGTTTTTGGTTAGTTTGGATTTAGTGCTGCTCACATTTGATTGGTTATTCATGGTAAAACCCGCAAGACTACTTTTAATTCTGTTTTTTTTTTTTAAAACAAAAGAGGAAGTATTCTGCTTTAGAAATTAAATCAATTGTTCACTCACCAGTAATTTACCATTGCCCAAGGAGACACATTTGTAGTGTTGAAACTTGATTGCTATTGTGTAGTGATTTTTGAGATGTTTTTGTTTTAATCTCCTATAATAAATAATATTTAGCTCTACTCTGTATTGAGCCCTCTTTTAAATTAAATGTTACAGACAGTGGAATTATACATCATTTGTGCTCTTCTTACCTATATATATATTTAAGTTATGAAGAACTTGGTAAACCGAATTGGTAAATCCAAGGAGGATGAAATTCTGAGAGCTCAATGTGAAGAACAGAGCTAATATTTAATGAAAAACAGACCACTTTAAGGTACCATTACAATAATTTATTTCACCAAAATCCTTTTTAAAGGATTTCGGATCATCAGGTAACACATCCAACAATGAAATGAGAGGAAAAATGGTGAAATAAATTATTGTAATGGTACCTTAAAGTGGTCTGTTTTTCATTATAAATATATATATATATATATATATATATATATATATATATAGCTCTGTACATAAAAAGTGAACATTAAAGTCAAAACTCAGAGGCAACAGGCTGTTTCATGCTAGACGCAATTGTCAGGCTATGTGTGTTGGGTTTTTCTCAACTGTTTATATGTACAGGTCATTGGTGTATTGTGGATAGCCAATTCTGATGAAGATGATATTTTTGGTCTGATTTGCATTTTGTTTTATCATGGAAAATAATGAAAAGATCATTAGCCTACAACAATCAATTCAAAACCTGCAAACTTTGTTTGGAGGAAAAAATAGCTATCATTACTTTCCCACACCAAAATAAACTACTAAATAAACAATCTGAGCTCATCTCAAAATGCAGACATGAAAACAAATTTTTACTACGTTACTTAAAAATTGAAAACTGAAATAAATAAATAAAAATAAACAAAAGACTGGGGTAGACTGTTCTAGTTCCATGTGCTAATGGTTGTCAGTTATCTGTTATCTCCTGTTAATTCCCCTTTCCAAGTTCACCACTGCCTTAACCAGGTATTGAACCCACACACTTTGGATCCTGTCACTGGATCTAACTAACGCCTTTATCCACTGAGCCATATGTCCTTGAACTGATAACTGACATCCATTAGACATGGCATGTGGAACTAGACCAGTCTGCCCCCGTGAGCGAAATAAAGGGTTCAGTTCGACATTCCAACCAACTGAAGAAGGCCGGAGCATACAACGGCCGAAACGTTGTAATAAATATGGCGACAAAGATGAGGACAATAATCCGAATAATGTAAATAGTGTACATAATATCTCATCCCAGTAATATAGATATATATATATATCCAAATGTAAAAGAACAAAGAATAAAATTTCAGTGTTCAAAGCATTAATTTAAAACAGGGCTCAGTACAAGAGTAGAGCAATAAATATTTATTATACACTGTAACATTAGAACATGTAAGCAATTACTACAAAATTGTACATTTTGTTTCAACATTTAACATCATTGTTAACTACCTGATGAGATGATGTCAGAACAAATTTTTGCAGTAGTAACTTACATGTTCTAATGTAATAGTGTATAATATAATATATATATATATATATATATATATATATATATATATTTGTTTTGACATTTAATAAACATCTCATCAGTTAACAATGATGGTAAATGTTGAAACAAAATGTACAATTTTCTAGTAGTAACTTACATGTTCTAATGTAATAGTGTATAATATATATATATATATATATATTTGTTTTTGACATTTAATAAACATCTCATCAGGTAGTTAACAATGATAGTAAATGTTGAAACAAAATGTACAATTTTCTAGCAATAACATACATGTTCTAATGTAATAGTGTATAATATATATATATATATATATATATATATATATATATATATATATATATATATATACATAAAACATGTTTACTACCATATCTGAGGTTAAAAACAATACATTTATTCTGAAAAATTCTTTCTTGACATTTTGTTTGGCTTTAGTTATGATACAATTCATCATTAACAAAGAATTCATTATACAAGCATGTATTTTCTCTTCCACATCTATCCTGAAGTGTATAGTCACGGATTGCTCATAAAAAGATAAGTCACTTAACACTAATCTATTATCATCCTTTGATAATCAGTTATTATCTATTGCCATTCATTTATCCATCATTACTTAGCAGCTTACATTACCAAACCAGGGGGGAAAAAAAAAAAGAAACAAATATTTTTTAACTCATGAGTGTTATATAAAAGAGATATAAAAACCAGATAAAATAGCTGTCCTGCAAGAAGAGATCTTTTTTTTATTTGTATCATCTCTTAAAGGGAATTTATGCTATAGATAAGTTCTGTTTAATGTTTGTATATTAAAAGTTATGGAATTTATCTCTTTTGGTTTGATTCAGGTCAACCCTACTTCCTGAAGAACATGTTCCAGTAATGGATGATTGGCAGTAGTCTTGACATTAGAAGATAGGAGGAGAAAGGAGTTCTAGAGGCAAGCTCCTTTATGAAGGCAAAATTCTTTCTAATGTATAAAAGTTTTTATATGCATATGCATGTCACTTTTCAGTCTATGATTGTCTATGTGTGTAGATGTTTCTGCATATATATCTAATATATGTGTTGATGTGTCTATCTATGTATGCCTCTGTATGTATTTTAAAATGAGATATTATTTACTCATTGAGCTATAAAATGTGTTCACACACACACACACAATATATATATATATATATATATATATATATATATATATTTTATATATATTTTATTATATATGCTCAGTACTTAGTGGAAAGCGCTCAATATCAGTCATAGAACTAGCATATTCAGTTGTATGGATATGAGTTTGTGACCCTGGGATTCATGCTTTTGCAAACATCAGACAAACTGCAGTTTGTCTGATGATTGCAAAAGCATGAAACCCAGGGTCACAAAACTCATATCCATACAACTGAATATATATAAATATGTGTGTGTGTGTGTGTATATTATATATTTGATTAGCAATCCCTCTTTTATACAAGTTTTGTTAAAAATGATTGACAAGTTAATGCAATTAAGCATTTTATTTAATTTTTCTTATGTTCATACAAGTGTTTTCTTTTCTGGACACAAAGTGTGTAAAAACTGTCCAAGAGTTCTGCATATCCAAGTAATTTTGTCTTTTCTTTTAGCCATTATCAAGGATGATTTTTATTTTAAACTGAATGAGTGGGTTTTTATGTATGCGTCTGAAGTTATAGGAATGTTTTATTTTCCAAACATGGTCATTACATTATGGCCCTGTTCATATTTAATGTTATTGACTATTAGCTTTTTCTTTTTTATTATTAGGGCTTCCATTATTTTAAATTATTTTTTTACAAGAATAGCCAATAGCCTCGGATATGCAGAACTCTTCGACAGTTTTTACACATTTTGTGTCCAGAAAAGAAAACACTTGTATGAACACAAGAAAAATTAAATAAAAAACTTGTCAGTCATCTTTAAAAAACTTGTTTACAAATATATATATATATATATGTATGTGTGTGTGTGTGTGTTTTCATATAAGCATACAGAAACTATGATGATCTGGAATTGGAATGAAAGCAGTGATGGAATGTACCCTGAATCCATCATAAAAATTCATGATGTGGAATTTGTAAATTTTAAACACTTCAATTACCTCAGCACATGGATCAGTTATGACTAATTTAGTATAGGAGATAATGAAATTGAACGTAGAATCGGCTGTACTGGAGGTAGTTCTGCCCAACACCACAAACTGCTAAAAAAAACAAAACCGTAACCTGAAAATTCAAGTTGTGTTCTTAAATAGGCTAGTCAAGACTTTTATATGGATACCATAAATGCCGCCAAAGCTATCCAGAAATACCTAAACTGTCAGCTGTATTCTAGATGAATGGTTCAAAATGACTTTAGGTGATTGAAGCCTGAGTGTCTTGGCAAAGATCATCCTTCTTTGAACATTGTGGACTGGTGCTACACAATCACAAACATAGAACTTTACCAAATAACAGAAACCACATCACTTGAGTAACTTGTAATTTTTCAAGTTGTATGTGATATCCATTTTAGTTGTTGCTAGTCAACACCTAAAATGGATATCACATGAAACTTGAAGAGAAAATAATTATATTCCACACTACTTCAAGTAAAAGGTTAGGAAGGAAAGTGCCATCAATACTGGAAAGAGTCATAACAGCCAGTTGACCTGAAAAACTTATTTTCCTGAAAAATTGTTTTAAGAGAAAGATTTTATAAATTTCAACCAAAAGCAGTCGTGGCTGCTCGGTCAATGAATGCTGAATGCTTCCTTGTAGTGAAATGACTAATATTACCATTATTATTACCATACATATATGTATGTATATGTGTATATATGTATATATGCATGTGTGTATGTGTTTATATATATATATATGTATGTGTGTGTGTGTGTATATATATATATATATATATATATATATATATATATATATATATGTGTGTATATGTATATATGTATGTGTATATATATATATATATATATATATATATATATATATATATATATGTATGTATATGTTTGTATATATGTATGTGTGTGTGTATATATGTATATATGGACAGTGGGGGAAACAAATATTCGTACACATAAAAGTTTTAATTTATTGTATTTTCAACTAATGAATAAACATCACCAAATTTCACTGTTGGAACCTTTCCTCCATACATGATTTCTAGAATTACATCCAAACAACTCAATTTTGGTTTTGTCTGTCCATAATATTCTTTCTTTATCCTTATGTTCATGAAGGAATTTCATCCTGACATCTCTGTGTTTTTTCAATAACGGTGGAGTTTTCCAAGGGGAATGTGCCTTTAGATCGTTCCTATGAATTTCATTGCTTATTGTCCATTTAGTGACACAGATTACTGATGAAAGCAAATCATCCTGCAGCTCTTGACAAGTAACCATTGAATTTTGTTTAATTTGACACATTAATTTCCTTGAAGATCTTGAAGAAATCTTGAAGCACCTGTTCTTCTTTAGTTTTCAACAGTTTTGAGTTTTTTATACCTTACGATGAATGAACTAATGGTAATAAATAGAATATTTGAGTCATCTGAGATTTTCCAGTAACTTTTACTTTCTTCTCAGAGTTTAACAATCACTTCTTTTTGCGAATTTGTCAATTCTTTACTTCTTGCCATGATGATAACCTTCTTGCATGAATATTAATTACATAATATTCTGTTTGTATTTTTTTAGGCTAAAAATAACTACAGTGTAACCCGGATATAAGAGAAACCCGGATATAAGAGAAATTTTCTCTGGTCCCAAATTAGAGCCTGTGTTAATGTATATAAAATAGATCAAACCCAGATATAAGAGACTTCTTCTCCGGTCCCAACAACTCTCTTATATCCGGGTTACACTGTACTAATAAAATTATTGGAACATTCTTGAATAATCTTGAGCATTAAAGCAATTTAAAAGTTTTAAAATCTGAAATTTGCATTGTATGAATACTTTTTTCACCCATTACAATGGATAAATGGGATTTATTTCTATTTAATCAAAATTTTTTTCTGTTTTCTATGAATATTTAGTTATTATGCATCTGTGTTCAGTTAATTATATGAAAAGTGTGTTTATTCATTAGTTGGAAATACAATAAATCAAAATTTGTATTTGTACAAATAATTGTTCCCCCCCACACTGTATATGTATATATAGTTTGTATATATGTATATACAAGAGACCACGAGACCATATGTATATATGTATGTATACATGTGTGTACCAAGAGACCATATGTATGCATGTATGACCATGAGACCATATGTATATATGTATGTATATACAAGAGACCATGAGACCATATGTATATATGTAAGTATACATGTGTGTACCAAGGGACCATATGTATGTATGTATGTATATATATATACATGAGACAATATGTATATATGTATGTATACATGTGTGTACCAAGTGACCATATGTATGCATGTATGACCATGAGACCATATGTATATATGTATGTATATACAAGAGACCATGAGACAGTATGTATATATGTATGTATACATGTGTGTACCAAGAGACCATGTGTATATAAAAGAGACCATATGTATATATGTATGTACACATGTGTGTACCAAGAGACCATATGTATGTATGCATGTGTATACAAGAGACCATGAGACCCGGGTTCAAATCTCACCATGATCAATTTGTTAGGAAGGAGAAATTCTCAGTGTCTCTCATTCATAGCATTCCCAGCATGTGGTACCTTTGGCAAATGCATGAAAATGACATCATGGGTTGAACCAAGCTTTGTGAGTGAAACTGAATAGACAGAACTATTTGGGGAGTCATCAATGGTTGTGCTAGCATGAAGACACAAGACATTGTGACCGAGGGTTTCAGCATGTTGGCCTTGTTCAGACTGTTAATCATGCTACATAATGCACTCTTTCCCAAAAACTGTAACTAAGGTATGCTCATCATAGCTGCAGTATAAACCCAGGTGGACTCTGTGGGTGCCTGAGCAGGCGTCTGCAACAGGAATTGGTTAGCCATCATAGTAGACATATATGGATACGAGTGGCCAGCCATCATATATATATATATATATATATATATATAATACATGTAATCGATCTGTTGGTATATTCCAGGTGGATCTTAGAGAAATAATACCACAGTATTGTAATGTAAAAAAAAGTTACAAGACTTTAGGAAATTTATCATTAAGACAATTATTTTGCTGCTTGTCACTCCAATGTTGAGGTAATTTTGGTTCTTTGCTGTAAAATAAATATATATATATATATATATATATATATATATAGTAATGATGATACAATATGGTAATCTGTATGGAATTTCAGGAGGATATAGATCCAGGGAGAGCTCTATGTCAAAAAAATAGAGCAAAATTATTATTATTAATTAAAGAATATCAAACACTTAAAATTCCATAGGTAATAATTTTTATTTCATGAGAGCTCTAAAAAACAGCAGCTCTCAATCTTCAAGAGCTACAAACAAATTTGTTTACCTAGACTTCAACAAGACATAAATTGCATCCATTGCCTTTCCCATTGTAAAAATTGGCTTTAGTTACAATATCCCACATAATAATGAGTGTATTACCACCATTCTTTAATTGCCAGAAATGTTTTGAGAGAGTAGTGCTGTTTATGTATTTTATATTGCCTGAAGTCATTTGATGATGGTAGAAATGAAATTTCTAGTAATTTTCATTGGAATTAAAATAAAATTTGACATCATTACTGGAATGTATGTTAGCTTGGTATACAATATTGTCAGTCATATATTGACTGTTTCAGGGACAGATCATATTTTTTCAGTAGTTGCATTTATTTAAAAAAACTCTGTTGTTTACATTGGACTGTTTAATTTGTTTAATATAATATTGTTATGTTGGGATAAAAATTTATCGGTGTTACTAATGCAGCTATAGCTGATCTCAACATTATTTTTGCTAAAAGTCTTTTTTAGCATTTGTGAAGTGCTTATGAATTAAATTTAGGAAAAATCTTCTATTATTCATTTGAACATTATGATTAAAAGGTGGATCAAACATTATAATGTTATGTCTATGGTGTTTCTGTCTATTTTTACCATTTTTGTCTTTTTCTAAATCCTCTAAATTTACTTTATGGTTACTTAGTTCTAAAGCTTTTATATATATTTAATTTTATTATTATCAAATATTTCCTTATTGCTGGAGTTGGTAGATAATCTAACTTGGACTGATTTATGTAAATTATATATAATGTTATAAGAGTGGTTTGATTCTTTACTGATGTATCTGTGGTTTATATAGATCTTTGGTATATGGTTTATAATAATCAGTATTCAAGTCCAAGTGTGTTTGTGTGTGCAAAGAAGAAGAAACACATACATACACATGTATGAATATATAACTAAATCTAAACTATGAGAAATAAGATTTCTGTATAAACTTGGTAATGAAAGAAAAAGAAGTAAATGAATAAATAAAATTTAATTTGATTGAAAAAGAACAGTTATACAATTTTGCCTTAGCTAAAAAAAAAAAAGGAAAAAAACGATTTTTGAAACGAAGGTAAAAAGAAGAGATGGCAAGAAAAGAAAACAGAGATGAAATGATAGACATTTTTACATTACTGATTTAGATTTGTGTGCCTATTGATGTTTTATTCATTAAAAATTCATAAATCTTCTGGAAGTGTGGGTAAAATGAATATGTACTCAGATCATTGTTGGTTTGGGGTTCAAAATATTCTATTATAAAATCTGAAAAAGGCCGGGTTTTGAATAAATAAAATGGTGACAGATGATTGATAAAAATAAAAAGGTCATTTTCATTTTCATTTCTAGTTAATCATTTCCCTGCAAATCACAATAAAACAATTGTCATCATTGCAAGAATTAGAAAGAAAATCATATAACTTATTGCTAATTACTGCTTGGCCACAGCTACAAGTGGAAATGAATTGATTTCTAATCATTTTAACATAATAAACAGTTGGCTTTCTGTTTTATATTTGGAGTGACAAGCAGCAAAAGGAGTCTTAAGGATAAATTTACTAAAGACTTGTCATTTTTTTTTCCATTACAATATTGTGATATTATTTCTATTATTATTATTATATTTCAATTTTTGCTATGGTCACACTATCAAGTCTGCAAGAATACCTAAGGTAGTCATGTGTTGTTATGACTACATTTCATGATTTGTTTTTTAACTCCTATAACATCACTAGCATTACATGGATAAAGTTCTTTGTGTGTGGGCTGTATTTATCAAGACAACTTTTTGTTTTTCTTGTAAGCTGGGTTTTCCAGTGATGTTTTCAATGTGTTGTTGTGTTCCTTTTTTTATCATTCCAAGTGCACCTACTATGATTATTACTATTCTTGTTTTCAATTTCCACATTTTTTTTTATTTTGATTTCCAGATCTTTATACTTTATACTTGGATAGTTTTTCTAATTCTTTGATTACTATGTCATAGTCTGCTGGGCAAGCTATATCAAACAGTAGGCGTGTTATGCTTAAAAAGAAGCATTCTTGTCTTAGAATCCATTCATCTGATGTCATTTAGTGTTCAGTCCAAGATAGTGAAACTATATTGAGCTACTGGGATTGCAAGGTTATTAATGGACATACTTCTATTCTGAGAATTCAATTTGGTTCTTAATATCAGTTACACTCTCCCATAGTACTCTTTTCACACTATTTCTTTTATTTTTTTATGGTTAATTCCTTCACCATCATTTACACTGGGTTACTTTTAAGCTTATTCTTGCTCTAAATCTTTGATTGTTAGCCCAGGGTCTAAGCTAATAGAGGTGTTTTTTTTTGGTAGTGTAAAATTGTGGCTTTAGCACATTTATCCAAACCGAATTCTATTCCAATGACATCACTGAAACATTTCAGGATACCTTCCAGCTCACTATCATTCCTAGCATACAACTTTAAGTCATCCATGTAAAATAGATGGCTTGTTTTCTTTTAAGATATCTTATAGCCAGATTCCATCCTGTTAAGGTTGCTCGTTAATGCTATTAGGGATATACTAATAGTAAGGGAGACTAAGTGTCGCCCTGAAATATTCTCCTGTTGATGCTTATTTCACCAGACTTATAGATTCCATTTATATGATTGAGGTATTAGTATTATTTATTGGCCAGACATAGCTTACCGACTATTTTCTATTACAGTAAGTACAACGATACTAATACTAGCATTAGCGTAGTCATTGATACACTAACACTGAATGCAAATCTAGAAATATGAAATACGTGACTGTAACAAACAAAACATTTAATAAAGCAAACAACTTACATACATATATTAAAAAGATTTACATATGTCCCCAAAACAAATGATTGTTCATACTGTCAAAAGGAACAAGGAGGTTTACAAACAGAGAACAAAGAAATAACATACCAGATTTATGGCCTTTGATCGTCCACAGATAAGTGAATAGAAATTACTTCTTTCTTTTGCTAGGCCGTGCACATGTTGACCAGTTTCCATGTGTGTGGATGCCCGGGTGGTCAGGAAAATAAAGAGGCTGTTCCTTAAAAAAATGGAAGCAAGAACTAAAAGGGACAGAAGAGTTCTCTCTAAAGGGGCTGAACTCCCATGAGCTCAACCCAAGAGAAAACAACTATGGTCTCCCTACAGAGGTGAAGTGTTGTTTTCCATATCGATATACTTTATTTGATGAAATTAATGATGATGGGTGATACCTTGTATATATTTGAAAACTTTAAAACCCAAGAATGGTGTACACTATCAAATGTCTTACGGTAATCTATCCAGGCAATAGTGAGATAAGTAATAAGTAATTTGTCTTTACATCCATAAGAGCCCCGTTTGCACACTTTTCATTCAAGAGGTAGTATGCCATTTTATTCAAAGAA
This sequence comes from Acanthosepion pharaonis, assembly GCA_903632075.3. Classification (NCBI taxonomy): domain Eukaryota; kingdom Metazoa; phylum Mollusca; class Cephalopoda; order Sepiida; family Sepiidae; genus Acanthosepion; species Acanthosepion pharaonis. The sequence continues at coordinate 379,394 of CAHIKZ030000597.1, forward strand.
GGAATATGTCTGTTTTGTCAGAATAAATGCCAACAGTTTGCAAGTAGAAGGAAGACATGTAATTGGTGTGTAGTTTTTGAGGATATTTGTGTCACCATTCTTGGATAGAAGGAAGGTAATTCCTTTGGTTACCCATGCCAGAATTTTAGTAGGATCATTGACCATTTCTTGAAGTTCTTTGGCTAGTTTTTTGTGTGCTGTATTTAGATAATAGAGACAAAAATTAGGATAATAATTTATCTGCTCCTGGAGATTTCCAGTTGTATGCTTTTTTCAGTGTACATTAAACATTCTTGTCTGTGATTCTTGACCATGTTTGTTCTGGTCTATTTTCCATCTGGTCTGCCTCTTGTGTAATTCAGTCTGTTTCTTTGTTATGCTCTTTAAGGCAAACCCATATTTTTTCCCAGATTTGTATAACCTCTTCCATTGTTGGTGAGGGAAGGGGAGAGGGAAATTGTCACTTCAATTTTTTGTTTGCTTATTTCTCTGTAAGATTTCTTTGCATCAGTTTCAAAGATTTAGTTCTGTCTGTAGAATTTCAATCTTTTTTCATAGTGTCTGATACTCTGAGCCTTCAGTTGTATTGTTTGCTTTATTTTTTCTTTAGCTCATAGGACTTCATTTTCAATTATTATTATCATTATTATTATTCATTATATTATTGTTATGTTGGTGTGAGTTCGTTTCAAACATCCTCATCGCCACTGTTATATTCTGACAATCCTTGTCGGAACTGTTATATACCGTGCTAAGAGAATAAATACTTAACACCAAGTGGATATTAAAAGAAAGGTTTATTGTACACAACAAGTACAATATGAAATACAGTACAGTTATACACACAGGTTAGTCTAGTAGTGAGTGCCACTAATTGGAAGGTCAGACATGCTTGCGTCATCACTCTCACTCTTGTCTTCAGTCTCTTGTAGACAGTTGACTTTATAGGTACTTACTACCAATAGTGTAATCATTCATGGGGGTGCCAGGTTATTCCATTACATCAATTATGAATATTCCTTATTATCATTCAAAATAAACTCCTATACACATTTTTTAATACATGCTTATATTATGCTTACATTTTGAGCTGAGAATTAAAAACATAAACAGAGATGTCATAAGGTAAGCATGTGATATCCACAAAAATTGGTAAATATTAATGCCATAAATTGAACATGTGATTCCTACCCAATCAGTTAAAGTAAAACAACATGGAACTAAAAAAAATTTAAACATGTCAACATTGTTCCATTTCTAAAAAGTTTCTGATGAAGCTGAATAAATAATGAAACATGTCAAATTTATAAAGGGTTTGCTAATTGTTTGTTATCAATTTGGAACACTGCAATTTAATCCTCTACAAAATATAAACAAACATAGAAATAAAGCATCCAACATTTGGATTTAAATCCACTGCATGAGACAAATAATTCTAGCTGTGTAGAATAGTAATCCGCACACCATTTGGATCCAAATGAAGATTGCAAGGGGCTTCGGATAGCTTAGAAAAAAACAAATGAAAATATGAAAAATTATTTTTATTTACACTATATTCAGACTATTTGGACTATTATTCTCATCTTTGTTTTTGTTACAACAATTCATGTGCCCACCAGCAATCATCAGATGTATAGCAATCTGGGTAACTTGCAGGGAATTCTGAACTGAAACCTTTATTTAATCTATGGGGGTAGACTGTTCTAATTCCACAGCCCATATCTATGGGTATCATCTAGTTTTTATTTTTAGTTCTGTTCAGTTACACTTACTCATTTCCACTGACTCCAAGTATACACTGCCTGGTCCAAAGATTGAACTCACATTTACTCTGGTAAATGTGTAGTTGGGCTCAGTAATTTGCAGAAATGCCCAACAAACAGAAATGCAAAGATTGCAATAAACAATAACAAAAGAAGGAAAAGAAAAGGGCAAAAATAATACAGTGTAACCCGGATGTAAGAGAGCAGTCTCTTATATCCGGGTTTCTCTTATATCCGGGTTTGATCTATTTTATATACATTAACACAGGCTCTAATTTGGGACCAGAGAAAATCTCTCTTATATCCGGGTCTCTTATATCTGGGTTACACTGTACTAAGCAAACAATATATATACTAAGCAAATATATATATATATATATATATATATATGCAAGACAAAAGTAGGCAAAGCAACAAGGCAAAAAAGCTTCACAAACTAAAAATGATGTTAACATGAAAAAGGGATACAGTCAATTGATCACAGCATTCTGACTTCAAGAGAAGAAAGAACAGAAAATGGCTGATGAGACTGAGAAGTGGTCTATGCCTTTTTGAACGCATCTACTGTGATTTGTCTATAAATTTAATCCATGTCCCTCCTAACCGTCATCAGGGAATTCTGAACTGAAAACTTTATTTAATCTATGGTGGCAGACTGTTCTCATCCCACTGCTCATGTCTAGGGGTATCAACTAGAAAATTTTTAGTAGTGTTCAATTATTGCTCACCCAGTTTCCACTGAGTCCAAGTACACACTGCCTGGCCCAAATATTGAACTCACAATTACTATGTTAAATGTGTACTTGGGCTCAGTAATTGACAGAAATGCCCAACAAACAGAATTGGCAAAGTTTGCAACAAACAATAACAAAAGGAGAAAAAGAAGAGGGCAAAAAGAATACTAAGCAAACAATATATATATATATATATATATATATATATATATATATGCAAGACACAAGTAGGCAAAGCAACATTAATAAGGCAATAAGCTTCACAAATTAAGAATGGTGTTAACATGTAAAAGGGATACAATCAATTGATCACAACGTTCTGACTTCAAGAGAAAAAAGAATAAAAATATGGCCGATGAGACTGAGAAAGGGGTCTATGTTTATTAGAATGCATCTACTGTGATTTTTCTATAAATTTGAAGAGGGTGATGTTTTTTCAGTTATTCCCATACAGACTGGAACCAACATAGTGAATAACAAAGCACTGATAAGTTAATAAAAACTTCTGACTTATTTGAGCCTGTTCATATTCAATACTTGTATGTCAAGGTGGCTGGACATTGACACAATCACAGTATCATTTCTTGCTCCTTTCTGGCAATGCTGTTTTGCATGCTTTGATATGCATATGATATATTTACAGTGTGCCTTTCATTTTCTTTGATAAGCATAAGAAATAATTAGTTTTATCTATTATTAAAATAAAGTAGCTCTAGAATTTCCACAGTTATCCATTTTCCCTCATATATCTAAATAGGAAGACTAGGATCAAGCTTTTGTTGGTAACCAGTCTAGAAATAGTGATTCAATAAAAGCATTTGTCTCTCAGCAAGCTTTTTTATTTCCTACTTTTGGGGATGTGTTAGTTTGTGTTATATTCTATACTAATAGGAATATATACTTGAAAAACAAGTTGGATAAAATAAGTAAAGGTTTATTGTAGAAACCAGTACAATAAGAATAAAGATAACAGTTATGCACAAGGTCAGTGCAAATCAATCTAAGAGTGAGTGCTACTGTTGGAAGGTCGGTAGTTCTCACGTAAGTCTGAGTCATACTCAACAGATTCCAGCTAGTATATTTACTAACTTTGTCACACAATCAGATGTAGTGCAAGGCCGGGTTTAATGTGGGGCATCTGAGCCTGTTGGCTCAGCTAAAAATTACCATAGATCCCGTATAAAATGGGGTTGGGTAGCTGTTTCCTGAGATGAGACTCTACCCTTCATCATAGCCTCATCTAGGGATCCTCTCTGCTTAGAGGCAGAGAGTTTGACCAGCACTGCTGGAACAGATACTGGCTAGGCTCTGTAGTCCATTGACTTACCAATACTTATAGGTAGTTACTACCTATAGTGTAGTGACAGGTTATTCCATTACATCAGTTTGAAAAATTGTTAAGTTATGTGAATTGTATAATCTGCTGTGGGCAGAAAGAAAATCTACTATTAGTTTATTACATAAATCTGTGTTTTTTTATAATTTATTTTAATACTTATTAATTATTAATAGTTCTGACATATTCCCCTTCATTGTTTATGACCTCCTGTTAATGATCCACTAACTGTTCAATGCCTCAACGATAAATATGACTAGGTTTTGACTTGAAAAATTCATCAAGCCATGTTTTAAACCCCACCTTGTTATTGGATGAAACACTCCTCAAATTGTTAGAAAATGACTGAAAAAGGTGGTAGTGTGAAGGGGTTAAACCAGAAAAATGTGGTGGGTGTGGCAGAACTTTCCAACCAAGTTCTTTAATTGCCTGTTTAGTCATGTTAGCGACATATGGGCGATCATTGTCATGTTGGATAATCACACTGTATTGTCAGGTTGGTCTTTTCAACTGAATTGTTTCCTTGAAGCTGTTCATTTGTTTGAGCGTTTGGTTGTTTTGAAGTATGTCATCTCCATACACAGCGCAAATGTCTTGTGTAGCTTTGGCAGCATTTTGACCTCAATTAAAAGCCTAAGAGATGATGATGACAAACATGCTCGTCCTTGTCTACTTGGCATTCCATCTCAACAATAACATTAGACAACAGTTTCACAGGATAGCCAGAGTTACTTAAAAGCAAAATATGCTACAAAGGATTATGCTTCAAGGTCATTTGCAAAACATCACAAAAAATGAACAAATATATATAACAATTTCTTTTTAAAGTAAAGTAAAATGTAGTACAATATATTAGATAAAACTAAATGAAGAAACACTAAAATTATGTCTCTGCCCTGGGTATTGTCAAACCCCACAAACTTCTCTGTTCAGGGTCATAGCCAAAAAATTTTTAGAAACAATGCTTTAAAAGTATGGATATTAGGTCTTTCAGTCATAGTTTACAACATTCAAATCACCAATATTTAAATATTGTATAATTTGGATTATATTAATGTCTCATCTTTCGTTTAGAAAACCTGTTTAATTTCTATGAAGTATTTTAATATTTATCCATCAATTTTGAATTTTTATTCCTGTATTATTTTAAAAAATCTATAGGTGGGCATAGTGATTAGTGCTGTGGATAATGGCATAGAAAGGCCAAATTTAAATTCCACCTGTTGCTTTTACTTTGTACTAATGTCATTAGAAGATAAACTCTTCTCCCTTAGATATGGGTAAAACAGTAGGGTGAACTGGGCTATCTAGCTTTGACAGGGTTAAAAACATAGAAAAAGCATGATTTTAAGCTCAAAATCATGGAGAAGGCAACAGGAAACTACTGCATTACTAAGAACAGTCACAAAAACGAACAAATGGAAAGGAAGCTGTAGAGAGCCATTACTGTGTCTTGAAGGTCGTTGGCTTTGTTATTAAAAAAATAATGAAATAGAAATTTGTTAATTGAGATTGTTTCATTAATGAGCTTACATACTGCATAAGCAATGCCTTTCATTAAGAAAATTAAATGCTCAGTGTTTTATTTTCACCTGTGTTGATTGAAATATTTTTTAGCTTCAAATATCACAAGCAAAATGAAAAAGAATGATAATGCTAGTTTATAAAAAACAAAATAATAATGTTCATAAATTTTCTTTCTTTCTTTTTCCTGTTTTTTAAGAAATGAAAGTTTTTATTTTTGTCATGATTGGAAATTTAAAAGTGTATCTTGGCAAAGAAATGTTATGGTGTTTGATTGAGTATAATTAATTCTACATAATTGTATGTATTTTTCTTCATCATGCTTTCCATTTGCACTTCAAAGATGGGTTCATTTTAAAACTCAAAAAAAAAAAAAACACTCAGAAAGAAATAGAAAAATTTCCATTTACTTTAATTTATGCTCCCACTTGTTTTCATTCCCAGTTTTTTCCACCTTTAAGATAATGATACGAGATTGCCTTCACAAGCGGAAAAAAAAAATCACCCTGTAAAAGTATTGGTTATTGTCAAAGGAAGGTGACTTTCATTATCATTATTATTTATCATGTACATTTATAAATTTACCATTCATCCATGCATAGAATATTGCTGTCACATCTGATCTGGGACTTCTGCTATATATCTAGAGAATCTTGATAAAATTCAAAGAATCTGCTACATTATCAGTCCTGGCCTGGCATCTCATCTTCAGTCACTTTCTCTCTAATGTAGATTTCATTTCCCACTTTTAAAAATATTTTCATGGTCAATGATCTGATGAGCTTTCTTCTTTAGTATCTTGACTTCACAAATTTAAGTGTATATAATGGTTGATACTAACTTCCAGGAAAGTGTCTCATTACAAACTTCTCAGGCTAACATTCTTGACCATCATGAAGTGGAAAGACTATACTGAATCCATTGCTTGTTCTGCTGCTAAGAAAATTGGTTCACTGTGTTGTGTTAAACAATTTTTCTCTCCAGAATCTATCTTACATAAGTCTGTCATATAAGAAGAAAATGAGTAACTACTGACACCAAGGTTCGAGTATGACACTCTGGACTTATGAATATATGTTTCCACCAGGTGTATAAACAGCGGTGTCAGGCTACTGACTGGAGTGATTATTGTGTGACTATTGAGTGGAACTATTCAGTCAAATTAGTATGAATTATTTATGCCCCTTTATTATATATTGTCATATAAGAAGAAAACGAGTAACTACCAACACTGAGATTCAAGCATGACACTCTGGACTTATGAATATATGTTTATCACCATGTATATAAATAGCAATGTCAGGCTACTGACTGGAGAGATTATTGTGTGACTATTGAGTGGAACTATCCAGTTGAATTAGTGTGAATTATTGTGTGTCAGTGATTTGGGTTTTGGTTTAGGATTTACTGGACGTTAAGCGCTGCTATCAAGGTATTCACAGAAATGGTTAATTATCTTTCATTGACTTTTACTTCTTTGTTCTTGTTAAGTACTTACTTGCAGTTGTAATTAAATACTGTTTTATCTTAACAATGAAGTCTTGAGTTATACTTAACCATTAACGACCACTGTACGTCACAAAACTACTATTTGTCCATGCTTAGAATATAATATAATATATATGCTGCCACATATGGTCCAGTGGTTCTGCTATATATTTAGAGATTCTTGATAAAATCCAAAGAAGTGTCAGGAATATTATTGGTCCTGACCTGGAGTCTTGGCTTCAGTAACTTTCCCACCACCATAAAGTGCCTTTTCAATAAATACTTTTGCGATAATTAATTCGTTATATTTATTTAAATGCAAATACGCTTGAGAAAGGCATGAATCTACCTTTTCTCCCCCAGCTATAGGTTAATTAGTAAAACTTGTATCATTAAACTATTATTATCTCCAAAAAAATTCTTCAATCTAAAAATATCACCTGGCTTTAAATAACCTACAAAGGATTGATAAGCCATAGAAAACAAATCAGTCAATCAACCTTACCTAATTCTTGACACTTTTTACTCTCTTCAGTTTGTCTCATTGAGGGTTATACATATTCAAATGAATAGTTTGGTGTTGGATCACTTTAAAAAAAAAATTTTTTTTTTGGTCACCAATAAAACATACTGTTAACTATTATAACAATGTAATATTATGCTCTTTATGCCTACTAATTCTGGACACATTTTCTTGTTTACTAAGTATAATTGGGAGGTGTACATATTTGATTTATTTGGTGTTGAGACCCCTTTTAAAAAAATGGAATTTTCTAAGCTTTCACTCTGATGGCTCCTAACAAACTGGAAATTAAAAACCCACATAGCCCATCAGCAAAAATCATTTCTGGCTGCACACAGAGTATTCAAAATCAGTTTAATCTTAATATTTATAGCCAATAAAATCTTTAAAAATATTGATATTTTTTTTCTTTTTACAAAAAATTATTGCTGCTAATTTTTTTTCTTTTACAATAATCTGTTGCTGGTGATTAATTAGTTTTTTTTAAATTTATTGCTGGTATTTTTTTTACTATGAAAATGTATTTTGATATTTTCAGATATTTTACCCCAGTTTGGGGGTTCACTAATTTCTCTTAATTGGGATCCTAACAGAGTGAATCTGGGAACAACAGCAATTAAGAGGTGGTTCCACACTTCCTCAAAACATCTTGATCAGAGGCCTTGCTGCCAGATGTAGTTTATTGTCATACCTAGGACAGTTTTTATTTATTTAATAAATATTTGTGCACATTCCTCATTACTTACCCAACTGCAGGGAGTTTAATGCTTTCTACAATCTGAAAACACAATAATTTACTGTTGCATGTTACCCCAACATTCTGTGAGTTATTGGAATTAGTATCTTCATCTTTGTTGTTTTTATCAAAATGTCTTAATAAGTGCATGCTAAACGAGGGTAAATTCTCAATCTGTCTTCTCTTCAATCAGTTTGAAGTGCTGCCTTCAACTGATGATAAAGCAGAATGCTTGGCATATAAATTCTCTTCCAATTCCACCCTTCACTTCTCTGAAGCATCTTTTCCTGATTTTTGACCAAGAAAATTTCTACTATGTGATATGCATATAACTCCATCCATGGTTTCCAGTACCATCTCCAAACTAGATCTTCACAAGCCATGTGCACTTTATGGTGCATCCCTGCAATTGTCCTAAAGAAACGCACTTCTGAACTGGTTCCTGTTCTCTCTAAACTTGTCAACAAATGCCTTGTGGCTACTTGCTTTCCAGTCTGTTGGAAATCTTCAGTAGTTCCTGTTTTTAAAAACTCTATTGCACATCCCTCGAATTATCATCTTATCATTCTTTTACCTCTTTTTAGCAAAGTATGAAAGGCTCTAATCAACTCCAAATTGGTCAAGCATCTTACTTTTCATGGTTTTGCATGCAGTATGATTTTCACTTCTCTAGATCAACCATTGATATGATAACAATTATCAATGAACGAATCTATCAAGCATTAGATAAGAATAGCACAGCTTGATCTGTGGCTTTAGACATCTCAAAGGCTTTTGATAGGGTTAGACATGTTGGTCTTCTTCACAAACTAAAGGGCTATGGTATCTATGACCAAATCATTAGCTGCCCTATCAAGGCTAAAGAACACATTCTGCTATATTACTTACAGGGTTTTGAATTCAGTTTTCCTCCTGGATTTGTCTGCTACCCAAAATAAAATATAATCTGCTCTGCTATTTTGCTTATAGCAGGAGGAAAATTTTTTTTGTGCTTTTCCTAAGGCCATTAGTGCAAAGTAAATAAAACTGACTTGGTTAGTGCTTGAACTTGGTATGCTGATATTACTTTCTGTGCCAATAGCCATTAAACTACCTGCATATCCATATTTAATGGCAATAAAAAGGCCTGACAGATCTTTATATCCTGACGACAATCAGTGTTTAGCCTGATACAATATTTCTTTTTTTAAACAACCTGCACATTGAAAATATAAGAGTTGAAATAGATTTGAACAGAAATAAACGATAAAGCAGAAAATAAAAAAATATTTTCCCAAGGAATATTTTCTCTTGTGAAATTTTTGAGAATTAAGGAACATCTTTTTTTAATTAGGCTCTATGAATTCCTAACTGCTAAAGTGGCATTTAAAACTGTAAATAAATACAATGTTTTCTATATTAGTAAAATATCAATCACTTTGAGGTTTCTTTTCAAATTGCTAAAAGAATACATGGCTTTTTACACATCTGATAGTGTCTGATGAAACTAAAAAAACATAGGTAAATATAGGTTCAATCAACAGTACCGGAATGTGTCTACTAATTCTTTTATGCACTGTGTCCCTTCAGGACATGGGTGATCACGGTTCTCCACAACTTCCTATCCTTTGCAGCTCTTAGTAATATTTGTCTGAATTTCTGTATTGTACTTATTTACACTATTTATATTGTTCAGGCTGTTGTCCTCATCTTTGTTGCCATATTCACAACGTTTTGGCTGTTGTATGCTCCGGCCTCCTTCCGGTGATTGAAATTTCAAACTGAACCCTTTATTTCATCCACCAGGGTAGATTGTTCTAGTTGCACGTGCCATGCCTCTTCTGGATGTCTCAGTAGGTTATCTCCTTTTAACTCAACTTTCCAAGTTTTTGTTCACATGGCCCAGTGAATAAAAGCATTGATTAAATCCAGTGACTTGACCCAAAGGGTTGTGAGTTCAATACCTGGCTACAATGTAAAAAGTGTAAGCTATAAGTAATGTTTGTTTATTTATTGTTACCATCCTATTTACACATTATTAAATAATTCACTTGCTGTTTCCTTCTGTCCCTCTGATCTTCAATATCGCCTGTGTGTGTCAAATTCTCCAAGCTCTCTTTTCTCATAATGAGTAGTGGAAGTTTCAATTGTCTATTTCTGATTCTAAGTATGCATTCTCTTTGTTTTGATTTTTCCTTAAAACTTCCTCATTGCTCACATGTCCTGTCCATGATATTCTCAACATCTTTCTGTAGAAAAACGTTTCTGGTGCCTCGAGTCTCCTGCAAGGAGACTGTCCAGTGTTCACTGTCATGTAGATATATATAGATATTAATTTGCAGTTCAGCACTGTTCTCTCCATCTCTAATGAAATTTTCACATTTCTTAATACTTTGTTTAGCTTTGGGAAGCCATTTTTTCCAATGTTACTCCAATATGCAGTTGCATCTTCAGCACCTCTAAGTACTCTTTATGCAGCAAATATAAAAGAAATAGATTTGGTTTGGTTTGTTTTGTTTTACTGCATATCAACCTCAATGGGTTATTTAATGCCGACAAGATTTTATTGATGGTAATATTTTTTTTTTCAAAAATGTATTGTTGGTAATATTTTTTTCCAAAAATGTATTGATGGCAATATTTTGTTTTTTACAAATGTACTGCTGATAGTAATGTATTGCTGGTAATATTTTTTTTTTCAAAAATACATTACTGGTAATAATTTTTCCAAAAAAGTATTGCTGGTATTAAAACCTATTCTTATACTTACATAGTCTTTTGACCCCTTTTTGGGAGTTAGCTATTTGCCCATAGCTGGAACCTTGACAGGTGCTGCCATCCTGGGTCCTGATCAATGGCCTGGCTGTCGGATGTAGTTTATTATCCTACCCAGGACACACATGTAGTTTATCGTCAAAAGAAATAGATGTATATGGGTTTAATAAACAGTACCTAAAAGTGCATATTTCTTTTTCTGGTATTCCTTGAGTTTGCACATAATACAGAACAAGTGCCAGTGATTAATTGCATATTCAGGGCCTGCAAATGGGATTTAGACAAGAATAAATATAAGAAATGTTTTTTTCAGTTAGATTGAGTAAAAAGAGAAAAAAAAGAGAAAATCTATTTCAATATAATTTTGATGGAAGAAGGTTAATTTAATCAAATATCATTTATCACAATGTTGATTAAACTTGCTTTTATTATTCACATAGACAAATCTTAATTAAATTTCTTTATGTTTCCAAGTGCACAACTCAATTTGTGTGGGGAAAAGGTGCATATATATATCTGTATCCAAGTGCTGAGTCAATGTATTTAAATGTATATATGCTAGATATATATTAGATCCATGTATATGCACATTATGTATGTGCATAATCATTTGTGCATGTGTAAATTCTATTTCTAATAGAAAAATTTAAAAACTGAGTAAAAATGTGATTCTGAGTAACATTTTCATTTATCATTATTAATTTCAACAAGAAATTTCCATCAATAATGTTCATAATTTCTTTCATTCTATTTAGTGAATTTTTCATTTTAATTACTTAGTAATTTTCTTAATTTATTTAATTTAGAAATTTCTTTCCATTATATTCCATGCTAATAGTAATATATACTTGAAAAACACAGTGGATAAAGTAAGTAAAGGTTTATTGTAATAACCAGTACAATAAGAATAAAGGTAACAGTTATGCACAAGGTCATCTCAAGTCAATCCATTAGCGAGTGCTGCTATTGGAAGGTTGGTAGTTCTTCTTGTACTCAACAGATCCCAGCTAGATGGTATCTAGCAACTGCCCCACGCAGTCACATGTGGCACAAGGCTGAATTTAATGTTGGGTTCCCGAGCCTGTAGACTTGGCCAAAAATTCCCATAGACCCTGTATAAAATGGGGTTGGGTAGCTGTTTCCCGAGACAAGACTGCCCTTCGGCATAGCCTTGTCTGGGGATCATCTCTGTTCGGAGGCAGAGAGTTTGAACAGTACAGCTGGAAAAGATTCCAGCTAGACACCTGTAGTCCGTTGACTTACAGATACCTATAGTGTAGTTACTCATGAGGGTGACAGGTTATTCCATTACATCACTTTCATTTTATTTAGTACTTTTTTCATTTAAATTTTTAGTAATTTCTGATAATTTCTTTCATTTTAGGCAATAATTCTTTTCCGTATCTGTCTATATTTCTGAGATGAGGTATTATGTGCACTATTTACATTATTCAGACTATTGTCCTCATCTTTGTTGCCATATTTATTACAATGTTTTGGCCGTTGTATGCTCTGGCCTTCTTCAAGTGGTTGGAATGTCGAATATTCAAATCAAAAGTTGTCTGAACATTTTCCCTTCATGACAATTCATTGAAACACTATTTACATTATTTGGACTATTGCCCTCATCTTTGTCGCCATGTTCATCTCAACGTTTCGGCCGTTGTATGCTCCAGCCTCTTTCAGGTGGTTGGAATGTCGAATTGAACTCTTTATTTCACTCACTGCGGTAGATTATTCTAGTTCATGTCTAATGGATGTCAGTTATCTCCTATTAATTCCCCTCTCAAAGTTCTCCACCATCATGTGTCCTTAAGGACACATAGCACAGTGGATAAAGGCATTAGTTAGATCCAGTAACAGGACCCAAAATGTTCAATACCTGGTTAAGGTAGTGGAGAACTTTAGAGAGGGGAATTAACAGGAGATAACAGACATCCATTAGACATTGCACATGGAACTAGAACAGTCTACTCCAGTGAGTGAAATAAAGGGTTCAGTTCAACATTCCAACCACCCTATCCACAATGATACCCACTAAAAAGCATATTTCAGCATGAAAGCCTGACTAGTCAGGACAAATTCATTACAGACTAAGAAGTATGAAATTTGCAGCCTACACTTCTTACGAATGACGAATTCATCACAAGCCAGGATGAAGCACTAATTTTAAATTAGATACATGTACTGTAAGTATGATTACTTAATCAAGTGAAAATACCCAGCATGTACTAATGAAAGCATAGTATGTAATAGTATTATACTTCAAGTGTCTACCATAAATGCTGTTGCTTTGTAACCAGTAGTTTATGATATAAAAATGGAAGAAAGGCGTTACTTAAGCAGGTGTTGCTGTAGCAGGAATTTGTTTCCTGTCAATATCCCAGTAACACAATTGCATAAATAGCTTCTCTCAAAACGTCAATTTAATTCTGAAACTCTGCATTTGTTTTACTTTAAAGGTCTCAGAATCAGATGTAACTGGGGTAATGGTGGTGGCGTCTGATGCTCACCCGACACTCTAAACTTATAAATCCTGACACCAACCTTTTATTTAAAGGATGCAGGTTGATTTTGGAAGATATTTTATAGGAAAAAATATGTAATTTCTGTCTGAATTTCTGGGATGAAGAGTTATTTACAATATTGTCCTCATCTTTGTTGTTGTTATCATATTTTGGTTGTTGTGTCCTCTAGTCTTCTTCAGGTTTATATCAATCTAGATAGCCTACAGGGACTCCTGAAATGAACCCTTTATTTAATCTACAGGGGTAGAATGTTCTTGTTCAACTGCCCATACTTAAGGATATCTCATCTAGTTCTTATTTTTAGCGCTGCTCAGTTATTACTCACCCAATTTCCATTGAGTTCCAGTACACACTGCCCAGCCCAGGGATTGAACTCACAATTACTATGTCATCAAATTCACAAGCCAGTGCTTTAATCCACAAGACTATTTTAAGAAAACCAGAAGGTACAACCTTGTCATAACAACATTATCATAATAACAACAAAGATGAGAATAATATTCCAAATGTAAATAGTGTAAATAATAATATAAGTACATATCAGCATGCAGTTTGCTCACATTATGCCATGTCTGACACAAGGGCATATATAATAGAGTACTTAGTGATGATCAAGTTACTCTCTATCATGGGTACTCAGTATCTGTATAAATGTCTTCATATCAGGTGAACAATCAGGAATGGGAGGCTTATATGGCAAGGAAGTTCACAACTAGCATCTAGTTAACAGACAAAAATAAAGTGGGTTGTAACTCAATACATCTTCCCAGAGATTCACAGTATACTGATGGATATTTATTGAACACAGAATCCATACTAGAATCAGTATCCAATCAGGACTCACAGAATAGGCTTGCCTGGGTAACAGAATGGAATCTCACAGGCTGCCATATAAACCACTTATCAACTTGACCAGTGTAACAGTTTTGTCAGTAAGACTCAACATCCACTACAGTTGAGTACTGTCTGTTGTTACTACTAAATTCTACATTTGCTCAGTAAGACTCAACTTCCATTACAGTTGAGTACTGTCTGTTGCTACTACTAAATTCTACATTTGCTCAGTAAGACTCAACTTCCATTACAGTTGAGTACTGTCTGTTGCTACTACTAAATTCTACATTTGCTCAGTAAGACTCAACTTTTATTACAGTTGAGTATTATCGTTTGCCACTACCAAACTCTACGTCAAGTAGTATTTGCTCATTCTTTGAACAGTCACTACTCTGTATCTGTCTATATTTCTGAGATGAGGTATTATGTACACTATTTACATTATTCAGACTATTGTCCTCATCTTTGTCACCATATTTATCACAATGTTTTGGCCATTGTACACTCTGGCCTTCTTCAGGTGGTTGGAATTTCAAACTGAACCTTTTATTTCACTCACTGGGGTAAACTGTTCTAGTTTCATGTACCATGTTTTAATGGATGTCAATTATCAGTTATCTCCTGTTAATTCCCCTCACCAAGTTCTCCACTGCCTTAACAAGGTATTGAACTCACACTCTTTGTGTCCTGTTACTGGATCTAACTAATGCCTTTATCCACTATGCCATGTGTCCTTGAAGATAATAGTCTGAATAGTGTAAATAGTTGGTACTCTGTTGCTATTTCCATGACAATTTTCAGATGAACTTTGCTCTTTAGTTTCATCAGTTCAGCTATTTACTTTTAAGACACATTAATTTGATGGTATTAAATCACCGTCATTTCCTCTGTATTTCCCACCCCCAAGAACTGCTACTTTACAAAAACACTACAATCTTAAATTTCATTTGTTGTCTATCCTCCTAATCTTCATAAACTTTATTTCCAACCATTTCTTCTTTCACTGATATCACACCTCATTAAGACTATGGTCATACCAGTTTGAAACACCACTTTCCTTATGATCACAGAATTTTATCAATGTTAGTATCTAGATGAGTGACTGCTTGGAAATACCAGGTGTTGTTAGCTTTGGATGTGCAGATGATTTAATGGATAATAGCTCTTGGAATTGTTAATCAGTGAGATTTGAATTCCAACAGGATAATAATAAGACTTGTATCACTAAATCACTATTGCCAAAAAAAAGATATGTCTCTATTTTCTCCCCAGATATGGGTTAATTAGTAAGACGTGTATCACTAAATCATTATTATCTAAAAAAAATCCTTGCAATTTAAATTTTTTTTTTGGCATTAAATAACCTGGAAAGTGTTGATAAGGCATAGAAAATGAATCAATCAATCAATCAACACCTCTTTCATCATCACCATTTTAACAGTAAATTTCTATATTGAGTGGCTTCAAAGCCTTATACTGGATTTGTTGTTCAATTTTTCTATATTTTGAACTATTTTTCTGGTTTTCATTGAATGCCTAAGGTTTTCTTTATTCAAATCAGTTGGAATGTCTCAAAAAGGAATTCTTTTCTTTAATTTTTAGCTCCTATTGAAATTAAGAAGTGAATTATTTTTAAAGGTTGTCCCAATATTTTCAACTTCATCCTTGTTAAATATAGATATATTGTTGCTGCAGCAGGTGTAAACTGTTGTCTGTGGGTGTTTTTTAAAACACAATAAGCCAGTGGCTCCCAAATAGTGCAGCAAAATAGGATATCAGGTGAGGCAGAATGATTGAAAAACAATCAAAGATTTAGAAACAGTTTCAAAAAAAAAAAATTCAAATGCCAAAAATAAATTTGATTTCAAAATTTCAAATTATTATAAATTTATTATAAATTATTTGTAATTGCATACATGAGTCCCAGTATAAATAATTATAAATAATTATTGACCAATTTTATCACTGCGATATTATATCAATTTTAAGAATATAGTAACTAGGGTGTGCAAATTGGAGGAGAGAGTTATCAATAATAATGTTCTGACTTTGGATCCGTGGTTATCTCCCTTTAACCCTCTCTGTGTTTTTTTTTATTTTTAAATGTACTTATATCATATAAAATTTGCAGAATGTGAGCAAACTTTCATTCTGAAAATGATGGTACAGAAAAAAAAGGTTTAGGAGCCACTGCTCTAAGCTAACACTTATTTTGTTATCTTTCCTCCTTATCCTCATAATCTTCACCTCTTACAACCTCCTCTTTCACTAATTTCAAACCTTGTTCATCATAACAAACTTTTGCAGGAACCCTGTAAACTTAGCTTTCAAGACTTGTATTGTGTGAATTGTATTTATTCATATCAACTTTCTATATTTCTATTGATTTGCATTTCAAGTGAAATTTGGTACCAGTATTAATTTGGCAGTAGTTCCCAAGAGGAAGAATTCTGGTCATGGAAGAAACTAGAGTAAGTACATTCATAAATATTTCCTTAATATGCATGTACAGGTATAATTCTTGTTTTTAAAAAAATGTGGCAAGTATTGCTTGTAACCATCTGATAAGCATCTCATCAACAACATTCACCTGATGCATATTTGGGTTAGAGACAAAGAGATTGAAGCTAGACTTTACCATTCTAAGTCTACAATTCATCCATGCATTAAATATTGCTGCTACATCTGATCTGATGCTTCTGCTATGGATTTCCTTGGTAGCTTGTTGGCTGTTTTTGTTCAACAGAATATCAACACCTCTATGGGTTATTTAATTCTGAAATCTAAATATTTTGTTCACAATTTTATTTTATTTTTTTTTTGAGATTTTAATGGTTTTAGTGATACATGTTTTACCAATTAACCCATAGTTGGGGAGTGAATAAGTGGCTTTATACCTTTTACAAGGGTATTTGTGCATAAGGGAATATAATGAATCCAAAGGAATTTGGAACTTGGCACTCCGATTAACAATTCCGAACCATTATCCAACACCATCCACACATCCAAGCTTACAGCACCTGGTATTCTCAAGCGGTCACCTATCTAGGTACTGACCAAGCTCAACATTGCTTAACTTTGGTTGTCATATGGAAACCAGGTTTTCAACTTGATGTGGCCGTAAGCCATAATAATGAAAAGGATTCTTTTTAGCATCATGGTCGTTTCCCTCATAAATGGGCATGAGTTAAAAAAATAAATAAAAAGATTCATACAAGTAATGATCATTTTAATAATCTTGCCTCTTAGATAAAAAAATAAAACGTATATAAAAAGTACAATTCACCGTTACTTATTTGGCAATTGGTGTTCAATAAACAAAAATTCTAACCTTTAATATTTTAACAGTATTCGAAATTTTAAGTCAGCCAAAGATTGCATATAATTTGTAAGTTATCTAAACAATATGTCAACTTTATTGCATAAATAAATCTATTTTTAAATGATGGGCTTTTCTGTGTTCCAATCTTTTTTCATTATTTGAACTCTTCATACAACAAAATAGTACATAATTTGATACTATGGAATAAAGAGGTTGCTTAACTGTTTTTTTAGTGTCAGATTAGCAAGGTTAGTAAAATTCTATCCACGAAATTGTAACATCATTTTAAAATTGGGTTTCCAACAACGAACCACAGCAGGATCTGATAGTAAACAAAAAAAAAACTAACTTTATGTGAATAAAAATACTAAATAAAATTATCAAAATTTTTGCATATAATTTTAATTTAAATGTAATTTTAAGAGTTTAATTTCAATTTTAATTTTCTAATAAGAAATTGTCCTAAAATGTATTGTCAACTTTTCTAATAAGGAGTTGCCTTTTAAAAATGCAATGACGTTTAAATGTCACTGCACTTTTAAAGGCAGCTACTTACTAAATAAGGGAACATGTACACTATTTACATTGTTTGGACTATCATCCTCATCTTTGTTGCCATATTTATCACAACGTTCTCAAGGACACATGGCACAGTGGATAAAAGCATTAGTTAGATCCAGTTACAGGACACAAAGAGTGTGAGTTCAATACCTGGTTAAGGCAGTGGAGAACTTGGCAAGGGGAATTAACAGGAGATAACTGATAACTGACATCTGTTAGACATGGCACATGGAACTAGAACAGTTTACCCCAGTGAGTGAAATAAAGGGTTCAGTTTGACATTCCAACTACCTGAAGAAGGCCAGAGTGTACCACGGCTGAAATGTTGATGAATATGGCGACAAAGATGAGGACAATAATCCGAATAATGTAAATAGTGTACATAATACCTCATCTCAGAAATACAGACAGATACTGAAGGGAACATGTCATTATTAGACAAATGGACAATTTCTTTTGGGACAACTCCTTATTAGACAATTTTAAAAATGCAGTGGCATTTAAATGCCACTGCACTTTTAAAAGCAACTACTTACTAGACAAGGGAACATTTCATTATTAGACAAGTGGACAACTTCTTTTGGGACAATTCCTTATTAGGCACATAGATAATTCTTTTTGAGACCTACATAGTAATCACTTATGACTCTCTTATTGACCAATGGATATTTTTATTAGACAAATGGACAATTCCTTTATATATATATATATATATATATATATATATATATGATAGTGAAAAAGTAGTGAGAATATTTGATTTCTAACCATAAGACCTGGATGGATTTGTCAGGTTATGTCTTGATGATATCGTCATTGAAAAGCATCTGAAAACCATGCCACAGGTTAACTCAAGCTTTGTGAGTGGAATTTTGTAGACGAAATTATTTGGAAACAGTCAATGGTTGTGCAAGCATGAAATCACAAGTCATCGTAACCAAGGGTTTGAGCGCACTGGACTTGTTCAAACTGTTCATCGTTCCAGATAATGTACAATTTCCCAGAAACTGTGAGGTCATATTTGCAGTATACACTATAGGTGGGCTCTATGGGTCTTGAAAAAAAATAAATATACCTGAGCAGGAGTCAGCAACAGAGATAGGCTAGCTACCCTAGGAGATGGGTGTGCTCAGAAACAAATATTCAGTCATTATTATTACATATTTTGGCAAGATAAGATAATAGATTATCAGACTTTAACATTTTTGAGGCATTTCTTATTACACTGGTAAACAAAAGAAATTTTTAAAATAGTGTTGAGACACCAAAAATCTTTTTTAGCTAATTTGAGAGTGCTGAATCTGAAAATGACTTCACTTTTTCTTGGTTTGCTACCCTTTCTGCTCTACAGAAATGCCTCATTTTTGGGGAAAAAAAATCATTTATTTTCTGTATATATGATATTGACCGGTGGCAATATTTCTCAAAATAAAATCATGGAAACCTCTCAATTCATATTTAAACCAACAAATATTGGTCTGCTTATTGAGAAATACTATTTTTGCAATATCAAACCTTAAGTCTTTAAAAATAACACAATTGAATATATCAAGACCAACAAGTATTTTCATCAAATCATTTAATAAACTAACAACAGAAATAAAACTTTTATGAACATAAGAACTATGGTAAAAATTTTCTCTTTCTTGATTGTCTGTCATGTTCAATGTTATTTAAGTCCCTTTTGATACTCCAGCAGTATCATATACAATGGAATAGGTGCATTCAATTGGAATGGCTTTAGTTGGAGTTTCTTTCCAATTTCAAGAACAGAATGCTCTCAATGTGATTGGTTTCCTTCTGTAGTGAGGGGATAAAAGGGATGGGATAAATTCATGAATATGAAACAGAAGATTTTAGGGTTTCATTTTTTTGATGTCACATTAATTATCAGGTTTACTAAAGTGTATTACTAATAAAGTTTATCAGTTAATTTAAATTTTGGTGATAAATTGGAAAACTTTGGTATATCTATTTTAAAATTTTGGACTCAAAAACACTTTTTTTCTCATAAAAATAGTTTATTTCAGGTGGCTGTCATAAATTGCTCAACCTACCTGAAAATTGATGGGTTTCTATGACTTTTATTAACTAAATTTTGCGATCAGCCAAGATCATAAATTGATCTTTTTTTCCAAAAATGAGCAATTTCAGAACAACAAAATTGCTAGCTAAACATGAAAAACTAAGATCATTTTTAGAATCAGCGCCATCAAATTTACTAAAAAATGTGTTTTGTTTCTTGGCACCAAAAATCATGTTGACCACTGTTATATGAGTTGAAAACTCATTAAAGATGTGACCTATTTGTCATGAGATAAGTTGACAATTACTTAGGTGACAAATATAAAAACTTTATCTTAGACAAGAGATACAGGGACAATTATTATCCAAGTGGATAATTCCTCATTGGATGTGTGTACAATTTCATATTAGACAAGGGAACAATTCCTTACAAGAACAATGAACACTTATTAGACAAGTAATCAATTCATTATTAAAAAATTGGGAAATTATTAGACAAGTGAGCTAAAACATATTAGACAAATAGGATTTTATTAATCAGATATTCCATATTAGAAAAGGAGTTTTTAGTTACCAAAGAAATGAAGTATTCTTTATTAGACAAATAGATTTTTATTTATCAAATGAATTAGTTATTTCTTTTTAGAAAACATGCATATATTTGCCAAAAACATGGACTATTTCTCCTTAGACAAAGGAGTGGGATTTTTTCTTATTAGACAAACAGGTTTTAATCTATAATAACCAAATGAATTATTCCTTATTAAACTAATAAACTTGTATTTATCAAACCAGTGGTCTATTCCATATTAGACAAACAGATGTTTAATTAATAAAGCATAGAGCGAGTCCTTATTAGATAAACAGGCTTTTAGTTACCAAATCAATCAGCTACTCCTTATTAGAAAAAAATGGCTTTTATTTATCAGATCAGTGGGCTGTTCCACATTAGACAAATGGGCTTTTATTTATCAGATAAGTAGATTGTTCCTTATTAGACAAACAGGCTTTTATTTATCAAATATGTGGGCTATTTTGTATTAAACAAACAGGTTTTTAATTACCACAGAAATGTGACATTCTTTATTAAACAAATGATCCTTTATTTATCAGAAAAATGGGCTACTCCTTATTAGTTGATGGCCTCTATACCTATTCTATGAGTAGGCAATTTTTCTTTTAAACAAGTGGGCTATTCTTTGTTAGACAAGTGGACAATTCCTTCTACTATGGATGTCTAGAAATGAGGATAGTGTTCAGAGTTAATTAAACAAGATTGATCATACAAGAACAAGCATTTCAACAGGATGCAGCTGTAAGCACAATGTATTTAGAGATTCTTGAGACATAATGAGGAAAGAAGGTTTAAAGAGCTTAATGGATTACAATGAATATTGATAAAATACAAAGAATCTGCAATGTTATTGGTCCTGACCTAATATCTAAGTTTCAGTCACTTTCTCCCTATAATGTAGAGTGGGGAAAATAAGTATTTCATCCCCTGCTGATTTTCTGAGTTTACCACCTTACAAAAATAGGAACAGTCTATAATTTTTAGGGTAATTTTTTTTATAATCTATTTCTCGCATTCAAGACAGACCTAGCCTGAAAATTATAGACTGTTCTCATTTTTGTAAGTTGGCAAACTCAGGAAAAAACAACAGGGGATGAAATAGTTATTTTCCCCACAGTAGCTGCTCTGAGGCTTTTCTATAAATATTTTCATAATAATTATGATAAGTTTTCCTCTTTGGTAAGTAGACTTTATGAATTTAAGGGCAGTTCTTGGTTGTTAGTTAGGTCTCATCTATTCACAGTTAAAATGATGAGATGTAACTCTGTTCTATCCTAACAGTTTCTTCTTTCACATTTCTTGATAGTGGAACTTTGTTCTGCACTCTTACTTTCCAGTCAACTTTGTGAAGAATTACCTCAGAGGTCCAAGAGGGTGAGAGTAACATAGCCTAAATGTGCATATAGGGCAAGTGAATTGCTAGCGAGGCAAACCATCCAAGCATTGGTACTGGAATGACAGTGGGCTCAATATGCTTGGCAAGAACATATAAAAAAGGCGAGTGTTTGTTGAGTCATCAGAAGGCTTGTGCATCTGATGCAGGTCATATTGGTATGTACTGAACCAGAATTCATTGCAAATGGGTTTCCAATGTCTCTGCTACAGAATCCCAGGTTTCCTGCTACAAACTTTGATACTCAAAAACTTAAAAGCAATGTCAATCTTTATCTACTACTTTCTTCATAATTCCTGTTCTTTTGTTGTTCTCTCTCCTTAATAATTTATTTTTTTCATATTCTTTTACACTCAGTAACCCCATGTGTCTTAGTGGATTTATTGCCTTGCTTATGGTGAAATGATTAAAAAGAAAGCATCTTGTCTTCTTACATCAACAGCTTTTAAGTTGGCCCTAGCATTTTTTTCTATGAAATACTGATTACAGCTTTGCAATAACTGATATGAAAATAGATCTCAATCTTAATGCATATGAATTTGATAAGATGCTTTGGCAAATTATTGTAACTTCTCCCCAATTTTTCTCATGACCTACTTGTTTTCAAGAAACAATTTCCAGGCAAAACATTGCTTCATTTTCAGACTTTGCATCTATTGAAAAGAAATGGTTATTTTTTTATTGGAATTATATTCCAATATGCTTGAATTTAAATTTCTTTTTTATCTTGTTGGTTTCAGATAAAGAGTGGGGGGGTGATCTTAAACAGAGTGAACACCAAGGTATATTACACAATTCCTTTCAAGCATTTATTGTTATTCACAGAAAAAAGGTTCCTGATCTTGATGCAAAATGATTTTACACTTTGCTTTTTTTTTTTACAAAAAAACGTTTTTCTTTTTTTTAACCCATATACTTCTGTTTTCAGTTTAAACTGATGTTTTTTCCCCCCAAATACCTAACCTATACTTATAAACTACAATTTTGGAAAGTAAAAATTTTACTGAAGTATGCTGGAAAATTGTCAAGTTTTCATCTGAAATCAACAAAATATGAATTTTAAGCAAAATAGCTGCAGTATACGAAAGAAAGAAATTGCCAGTTTAAACTCAATCAGGAAGATATGGGTGAAATTTCAAGATATGCTGCCAAATATTTTGATGTTGATGATTGCTACAAAATATTTAATATTGAGGGAGATTTAAAAATGTTTCAATACAAATAGAAGAAATATATAAAATAGAAATTTAAAAGTAATTTGACTAAAAACAATTTCCATATCCAAACTTTATTGATGCCTTGAGAAAGATTTGTAGTGATAGCAAGAAATGAATCACTAAATAACCTCTAACTTTTAGTACTAGACTACATAGGAGTATGAAACAAAAATAATAAATAATTAATAATAAAAGAGAAAAAACTAACAGTTAAGTATTAAAATTACTTTAAAATATAGATAAGAATGATGATTAACAATAAAGAAAGAAAACTTTAGATTAAAAAAAAAAATAGTGAAAAAAATTAAAAAAAAATCCCATCATGCATTGGAACAGGTATCTTTGCCACCAATTGGAACATAAACCAAATTTTCTCTCTCTTCACCTTTGATGGCCAAATGAAGCAGATGTCTGGGGAGGGCACTTTGACAAACCTTGTGGCTCCTATCAGATAAGCAAATCCATTTTATCTCTGTATATGTTATTTAAAATATAGAATTTTTTCTGAAATGTATAGGAAAGCTTTTATTATTTTTGTTTGCATTTATAGCATTGTTTCTAGTATATGATTTGTTTGCATTTATAGTATTGTATCTAGTATATGATTTGTTTGCATTTATAGCATTGTATCTAGCATACCATTTGTTTGCATTTATAGTATTGTATCTAGTATATGATTTGTTTGCATTTATAGCATTGTATCTAGCATACCATTTGTTTGCATTTATAGTATTGTATCTAGTATATGATTTGTTTGCATTTATAGCATTGTATCTAGCATACGATTTGTTTGCATTTATAGTATCGTATCTATCATATGATTTGTTTGCATTTATAGTATCGTATCTATCATAAGATTTGTTTGCATTTATAGTATTGTATCTAGTATATGATTTGTTTGCATTTATAGCATTGTATCTATCATATGATTTATTTGCATTTATAGCATTGTATCTAATATATGATTTGTTTGCATTTATAGTATTGTATCTAGTATATGATTTGTTTGCATTTATAGCATTGTATCTAGTATATGATTTGTTTGCATTTATAGCATTGTATCTAGTATATGATTTGTTTGCATTTATAGTATCGTATCTCTCATATGATTTGTTTGCATTTATAGTATTGTATCTCTCATATGATTTGTTTGCATTTATAGTATCGTATCTATCATATGATTTGTTTGCATTTATAGTATTGTATCTAGTATATGATTTGTTTGCATTTATAGTATTGTATCTAGTATATGATTTGTTTGCATTTATAGCATTGTATCTATTAAATGATTTGTTTGCATTTATAGCATTGTATCTAGTATATGATTTGTTTGCATTTATAGTATTGTATCTATCATATGATTTGTTTGCATTTATAGCATTGTATCTAGCATACCATTTGTTTGCATTCATAGTATTGTATCTATCATATGATTTGTTTGCATTTATAGTATCGTATCTATCATATGATTTGTTTGCATTTATAGTATTGTATCTAGTATATGATTTGTTTGTAATTTATATATTTCTCCCGTGGGACTGATAATGTCTTTTTAACCACCAAACAAAATTACACACACACACACAGATATATATAGTACAGGTAATAAATCTGTTGTTATATAATCCATTTGGATCCTAGTAATATCAAATGTTAAAAGTGATCCACAAAAAGAGCTCAATGTATTTATTATAACAGAGCATATAAATTTTCGACTGCTGTCAAAGTTAAATTTTAAATTTCTAATTCCGACACGAACACAGTCTATACACCGAGGTTGAATAAGACTAATGTACTTCTCGTCCACTGAAATAGATCTATACCCAACCATATGAGGTAATTTGGGATTTTTTGTGTAATATATATATATATATATATATATATATATATATGAAAGTACATTCAGACAAGGTCAACATATCAGAATGTTACAACGGATTTATACTTAGAAATTACTAAAATAGTTACTAATAGTTACCAATTTGATACTGACAAAGTTGAACAACTTCAGAAATGAAGATAAAAACCCTGTTATCATGCTGTGAGACTTTAAATTTGTATGTGACTTTATGTGCAAATATAAAATTATTTTTTTTTTATTTTAAAAAATATCCTTTCTGTTTTGTTTTACAGACATTTGTAAAATCAACAACAAAAGCCAAATGCATTCATGTTTATAGTAATAATAGTTAATTTAAGCAACATTCACTTTTGTTAATAATTTTATGACTATAATCAGCAACAAGCAAACAAGTTACCTGCCAGTCTCTCGTCAAAACACATTCACAAATGGGATTGCATGGTCATATGATTTTTAGCAACTGGGTCATATGTTAACTGACAATTATTTGTTGAATTTAGCAGTGATTCATCTGATGAAAAAATATTGTTACTTTCTCGAGGTTCATTTTGTCTTGAATGAATCTGTAATATACTTATTCAATGATGGTTTTTTTTTTAATTTTGATTTTAACACTAGGATGGCCGAGATGTCGTTTTTGACACCTTCAAATTTTCAACAAATTCCTATGGAATAAATAGTTTTGGTTCGATGCTGAGTCTTATGGACAATTACTGAATTTTAGCAAAGATGCTTAACAGACTTAATTCTTTAAAAAATATTCAGTGGAATAGCTGATATTTGAGGTTTTACCTTGAATGGCCGAGGTGTCATTTTTGACACCTAGGCTATTTATAGGGTAAATGCATTGAAAAATTTCTCACAAGCAATAATACTTGTGTTTATGTCCCCTATCTATCTATTTATCTATCTATCTATACACACACACACATAATTTATATATATATATATATATATATATATATAATCATTTTCTTTCAGTATGAGGTATACTAGTATTTGTGAATTTCTTTTCAGATTGTTATTCCTGACTTGAATATATTAGAGATGGCTGCTTCACGGTGTAATATAAATAAAGATGTCAAAGGAGCTGGCCATCCTAGTGTTAAAAAATGTAGCATAAAAGCATTAAAAGCCTTGTTTAACATGTTTGAATGTTAGCATAGTTCATAGCTGAGCAAACCATTATGCAACTATGTCTGGGTTTGTTCCACATCAGCATTTGAAGCTGAAATTTCAGTCAAAAATGTTTTTGTGTCCATACAAAGATGGATTGAGACATATTTCAAGTTCTTTCAGAGGTCAATATTGCCACTGTTAATTTTTCTCTACATATTAATTTTAATTTTTTTATCAATTACTTGTGGACTCTCTTCCTGCTTTTTGCTTTTCAGTCAACTTTGATCTTCAAAACTTTAAATGCAATGTCAATCATTATGTTTCGCTTTTTAATTCTTATTCGTTTATTGTTCTCTCTCCTTAATAATGTTATCTTTTCTTATATATTCTCTCACACTTAGTAAGTTCTTGCATCTTAGTGGCTTTATTGCCTCACTTGGGGTGAAATAGTTAATATATATATGTATATATATATATATATATGCCCCCTACTGTAGGTTGAGCACTTTGGAAGAAGGGTAATTTGTTGGCTGCTGCTATTAATGCTCAAAGCTCTTCACCATGCACTGAGCACTCTGGTAGCTAGTAATGCTTATATCTTGTATATAAGGTGTTAAAAATTGGCTTTCTTTGCTGCATGAGCTGATGGCCTAAGGGTGAGAGTCTCTGACTGATGTCAAATCAGTTGGGTTTTGATACCGGCTTGAAGCAATCACATGTCTAGCCACACTGATGAGCTGTGATACAGCGAAACAGTCTGTCTGTGGATGACTATATATATATATATATATATATATATATTTAGTTGGATTGATCAATCCATCTAAATATGTTAGCTCTATCTCTGATAATGAGTGCTTTCAATAAGTATATATATATATATATATATATACATACACACACATTTGACATATATATATATATATATATATATATATATATATATATATATTTATATACAGTGGGGAAATAAATATTCATACACTTGAAAAATTGTATTTTTATAAATGTAAAAGCCTTAAATAAAACAAATCTCAGCATATTTTATGTATAAAGATACATACTATTAAAAAATAATAATAAACTTAATTAATTCTTATTCTAACAGAAATTAATGTATTTTTTCATTTTAACTGATGAAAAAAGTATTCGTACAAAAGAAAAAAAGCATATTAACTTAATTTAATACTTTGTGGAATATCCTTTATTGAGTTCAACAGCTACCAGTCTATTCCTGTACGTCTCAACTAATGATTTGCACATATTGAGTGGTATTTTGTCCCATTCTTCTTGGCATATTGTCTTCAAATTCTTGATATTTGTTGCTGCTCTTTTCCCAATTTGAATTTTCAAATATCACCATAAATTCTCAATTGGGTTCAAGTCTGGGGACTTACTTGGCCATTGCAAGACATCAACATTACTTTCAGCTAACCATTTCCTTGTAGAACTAGTGGTATGCTTAGGATCATTATCCAGTTGGAAAACCCAATCAGGAGGTAGTCGAAGTCTCTCAACAGAACGCTTTTGGTATTCATCTTGCCATCTATTATTGATATTCTGCCAACACTTTTTGCAGAAAAACAGCCCCAGATCATGATACTGCCACCACCAAACTTTACTGTTGGCAACGTGTTCTTTGGTAAGGAGGCCTCACCGTCCTTCCTCCACACATGATTTCGATAATTATGACCAGACAACTCTATTTTAGTTTCATCTGTCCATAGTACTTTTTCCCAAAATGAATATTCTTTATCCTTATGCTCTCTAATGAATTTTAGCCTAGCATCTTTGTCATTTTAAGAGGAGTGGAGTCTTCCTTGGGATGCGTGATTTCAGACTGTTTTTGTGTAGTTCATTACTTATTGTATACTTGGTTACTTTAATCCCTAATGCACGCAGATGTTCCTGCAGCTTTTCTTGGGTAACCTGTGGATTTTGTTGGATCTGGTGTCCTAATATCCTTGCTGATCTTTGAGAAATCTTCCTTGGAGCACCTGTTCGTCTTTGGTTTTCGACGCTGTTACGAGTTTTAAACCTTGCAATGAGCGAAGTAATTGTAGTAAAAGGAATATTCAGGTTGTTAGAAATCGTTCTGTAACTGTTCCCATCTTTCCAAAGAGACAAAATGTGTTGTTTTTGTGAAATAGTCAATTCTTTACCTTTAGGCATTATTAGAACCTTCTCATAAGACTAGAAATTGCAGAATGCTCTAATAATGGCTAATAGCGTTAACTATAATTACTGGAACATTCTAGAATATACTTTTTTCATAGTTAATTGATTATTTTATTCTAATATTTGATTTGTACGAATACCTTTTTCACCAGTTAGAATTTTAAAAAATGCATTAATTTCTGTTAGAATAAGAATTAATTAAGTTTATTATTATTTTTAATACTATATGTCTTTATACATAAATTGTGCTAAGATTTGTTTTATTTAAGGCTTTTACATTTATAAAAATACAATTTTTCAAGTGTATGAATATTTATTTCCCCCCACTGTATATATCCTATGAATGTTGGATTCCAATCCATATTTTATCTATGTTCGATTCCAATATAAACAAACAGACACATGAACACCTACCTTTCTTGGTGCTCCCCTTTTTATTTATTTTTTGGCCTTCTATTATAATATAATATTTATATTTCAAATAATTATGTGTGTGTATATATATATATATATATATATATATATGTATACTAGCAGTAGAGCCCGGCATTGCCTGGGGATGTAACAGTAAGAGATAGATCAAGTATCAACTATCATAAAGACTGAAAAATAAAATTAACAATATTATTGTTTAAGGTTGATGGACACGCATGTCTTAATTAGTTTTTTTTTTTTTTTTTACAAATTGGTCAAATCCAAACTCAAAGAAAAAGATTGTTTTCAATCTTTATGAGTCTACCAATTGAATAGAATTTTATTATAAACAATTGTCTTGTAAATGGAATTTTTAAAGCATTCCGAATGTAAAAATAAAGAAAAAAGTGTGCAAGACAATAAGAAACACTACCTGCCAAAAAAAAGTGAAGTTTTGTTGATATTGGTTGAAAAATGTAGGAAATCCGATTTCATATTTAAACAAACACACACACAAAAACAACCTGGGTTTTATAATAAGTATAACTCGATATGAGTTGTCTCCCTTTCATTCTTGCAATTAATCGTGTTTTCAAATTGATTTTGTGCAAAAACAATTGTGTTTTACCAATTTTTGGCGCTGTTAGAACTACCGCTAGGTAATTTTACGTAGTCCTGTGAAGTTTTGTTGAAATCGGTTGAAAAATGTAGGAAATCCGATGCAATATATAAACGTGTACACACACACACACACACACACACACACAATCTGCGTTTTATAGTAAGTAAGATTCTAGAAAATTAGGAATTTACTCGATTCTGCTACCTTGATTTCAACCTTTGGTAACTTCAGGTGATTTTGATCAGTTGATTTCCTGATGCTTTATTTTTTAAAAATAAAAATTTTTATGAATGCTAAACTATTTAAAAAATAAATAAATGAATAAGCACATTTCCATATCAAAAAAACACTTGTATCAAAGATGAGAAATTTTGAATCAGAGATCAGAAAATTATAACCTGCCATAAAAAAAAAATTTATGAATGCTAAATTTCTTAAAAAATAAATAAATGAATAAGCGCATTTCCAGACTAAAAGAAAGTTTTGAATCAGAGATCAGAAATTATGACCTGCCATAAAAAAAATTCCTTCTGAGTTTCTTTAAAATGGGATAAAAAGAACATATGTATATTTCATTTAATCTCGCACTGATACATTTTCAATGAACTTGATTGAGGAATCAGAGAGCCAAGTTTGAATTCCAATCAAATCCGTTACATTCACTTATGTGCTAATACCCTTGGGAAAGATATGAATCCTCCTCTTCTCCCCCCAGCTATGGGTAAATAGCAGGACAGACCAGGTTCTATAGCCTTGGATGGCAACTGGTCTACCACAGAAAGAAATGGCAACCTACTGTGGGGAAAAAATCTGCCTCGTCAGTTATGTATTGAAAGATACATGATCGCCTAAGCCTGTATCATGCATGGCATATAACTGACTGATAATATAATTTTATTCTTATTAATAGAATATCATGAGAATACTATTATTATATAATAACTATATTATATAATATAGATTATCTGGCATCATCAGAAAAATAATTTCACAAGAATAAAAACTACATGAGCAAGATAAAATGTGATTCACATGTCTGAATGTTTGGCTTTCATTTTGTATATGTGTGTGTGTGTGTGTGTGTACATGCCTGTGTGTGTACATATATGAACATGAATGTGTGTGTGTGGCCAGAGCAATAGTGCATTTGGTTTGACTTTTCTTGCCAGAATCCATCTTGTACATTTATAAATCTACCAATTGTTTGAGCATTGTATATTGCTGCCATATCTTGACTTCAGTCGCTGTCTGACCAGCATGATGTCGCTTGTGTCTGATTTTTCTAAAAATATTTTCATGGCAATATTTGTAATAAGCTCATCTGCTTGGTAACATGATTGCATGAATTTAAATGTACTAATAGATTGGCAACTAAGTCTCATTGGTTTACTGCTGAAATATGTAACTATAAGGCTTACTCTTGTCTCACACTTCTCACCTGTGGAACTGTCTTCCAGTTTTTTGCTTCCATCTTCTGTCTTTCTGAATCCTGTTCTTTTATTATCCTTTCTCCTCACTAATGTCTTCTCATTCTCTTTCACTTCCAGTAACCCCTTGTGTTTTAGTGGCATTATCGTTATCCTCTGTCTTCCTGAACACTGTTCTTTTATTGTTCTATCCCACACTAAAGTTGTCTCATTCTCTTTCCCTCCTCGTAAACACTTGCATCTTATTGGCATTATCACTATCTTCTGTCTTCCTGAAACCTGTTCTTTTATTGTCCTTTCTCCTCATTAAAGTCCTCTCATTCACTTTCACTCCCAGTAATCTCGTGTCTTAGTGGCATTATTGTCGTCATCTGTCTTCCTGAAACCTGTTCTTTTATTGTGCTTTCTCTTCACTAAAGTCTTCTCATTCTCTTTCACTCCCAGTAACCCCTTGCATCTTAGTGGCATTATTGCCATCTTCTGTCTTCTTAAACATTGTTCTTTCATTGCCTTTTTTCCTCACTAAAGTCTTCCCATTCTCTTTCACTCCCAGTAAGCACTTGTATTTTAATGGCAATATTGGAGTGAAATTATTATAAAAAAATAACATTCTTTACTGAGTGTGATACATTGTCTTGATCATATCTGGCAGAGAGTTTTTCTCTTTTTACAAAATATTTAACATGTTTGACATTACTTGGCCTTCTGTAGGAAATACTACTTAACACTGGCTTCCATGATGATTTCTTTTCATCAGAACAACAGACTTTACTTAAGAAAAAATGAAACTTAAAAATATCAAGAAATAAATCATATTTTTTTCACTTTTCTCCCTAACATCAAATTTTATGTCCACTAAATAAATATCATTTTCTTTAAACTAATACAATAAATGCATTGAAAATGTTTTATATTCAGGAAATACAAACAAGGAACTTTTTATAATAAAGCTATTATGCAAAAAAGGAAAGCAACTGGTAATCTTCTTCTATGTGCTGCATCCCTTCAATACATGGGTGATCATGGCTCTCCATGACTTCCTATCATTTGTAGCTCTTAGCAACATTTGTCTTTTTACTATCTCTCTCATTTCCTGTTCTGTTACCCATTTACACAAACTCATTAGGAAGGTTTTTTTTTTTTTTTTAAGCATTTCACCCCAAGCAAGGTGGGAAGCCACTAGGACATAAGGGGTTACGGAAAATTTAGAGCAAGATCAGATAGGAGTGATAGAAGAAAGGATGAGGGTAGTGGATAGATCAAGGCAACTGGAGATGTCGATTGACATTACAAAGATGTCGATTGGTTATCTTCCCTTGCTTTCAATACATGCTGTGAGTGTCAAACTTTCCAAGCCTTCTATGTGCTTCATCAAACAATCAGCCTGATGAATCAACAAAACTTTACTGTATCCTGATGAATAGAGCAGAATTAGATCACAAATAAGACAATAAGATTACAGTTTTGTTAAAGACACTGGAACAAGTAATGCAATATTTATTTTCATAATGATACCAGAAAAAGCAATACAAATGCAAAAGAATTTATATCTATGTTTTATTAATTATGTAAAAGTACAACACAAAAACTGTTTCGACTGCTAGGTAAGCTTCATTTATTTGGGAAAGATATTCAAATAATCCAGAATTTATACTGGGATCAAACTGCCGGCACGAGGATAAAAAAAGGAATTCAGTAAATACACAAAAGTAGAAAAGGGTGAAAGACAAGGATGTGTCTTCTCATCAGACTTATTCAACCTTTACACCAGGTAATTCTGAGAGAACTAGAAGTCTTACAAGGATATATTGTTAGAGGAGGCAAATCTTAACAATATAAAACATGCAGATGACACAGTATTGATATCAGACAGAGAAAGGAAACTGCAGGAACTTCTACAGAAAGTAGTAAAGAAAAGCATGAAGAAAGGACTAAGCATCAATTTTAAGAAGAGAGAATGGATAGTTGTGAACAAGAGAAAAACACCTGAGATGTGAATTACAAATTGGAGATACCAAAATCGAACAACTACGACAATTTATATATCTGAGAAGTGTTTTAACAGAAGCTGGAAAAT
The DNA here is from genome assembly GCA_903632075.3 of Acanthosepion pharaonis. Classification (NCBI taxonomy): domain Eukaryota; kingdom Metazoa; phylum Mollusca; class Cephalopoda; order Sepiida; family Sepiidae; genus Acanthosepion; species Acanthosepion pharaonis. Next base: position 412,404 of record CAHIKZ030000597.1, read on the forward strand.
GTAACAGTAAAATCTAACAGTGCACCAAAATAGAAAAAAATGCAAAGAAAAGTTTTAAGAAACAAGAAAATTTCATTATTAACAAAGAGAAAAGTGCTAAACTGTTATGTAATATTTTTTCTTCTCTATGGCAATAAATATTAGACAATCTCATCACAGATGAAGATGAAAAATTAGGCAATGGAAAAGTAAACTTAAAGAATTCTGAGAATATCATTGAATAAACATGTGAGCAATAATGAATTTTTAAAGAAAATGGAAACAAAAAGAAAACATATTTAGAATCTGAGGCGAATGAAGAAAACAGTAACCAGCAAGTAAATTCAAGCTCTCCCAGCTGGTATTTCAAACTTGAGTCGTTCCTTCTTGAGTTCTGTCTCCAAATCACACTAACTGCCCGTTCTAGCCGTCAACCGTGAACGTCCCTTGAAGAACTCCCCGATTCGGAAAAAAGTAGTTGTTTTTATAGTTGTTCATGTACCCATAATCCCTTGCGTCTTCATGTGATCCCATAATTCATTGTGTCCATGTCCCATAATGCATTGCATCGTTATTGCATAAAAATGCGATGCCAGTCCCCCCTCATTCTTTTACATTATCTGGCCGAAGATGGATTACGGCAGAGCGGTAAGTGCTTTTTTCTCTCCCTCATTTCAACTGCAGTAGCTTTACATGCTAAGCAAATACGGGCTCTTTTTTGGCGGGGACAAGGCAAGTCGCGACCAGTTGTGCTCGTCCCAGGTTCTGTCTCATGTCCGCCACAGAATCGGAAAAAAACAGTTGAAATTTATAGAATACATAATGGGCAAAGAGGGCTTAGAGAAACTAATGCTTGTAATTTAAATATCTGAGAACACATAATGAGCAAAGAGGGCTTAGAGAAACTAATGCTTGTAATTTAAATATCTGAGAACACATAATGAGCAAAGAGGGCTTAGAGAAACTAATGCTTGTAATTTAAATATCTGAGAACACATAATGAGCAAAGAGGGCTTAGAGAAACTAATGCTTGTAATTTAAATATCTGAGAACTGTTTTAACAAAGGACAGAAAAAATATGACCCTGAAATCTGATGTTGCACTGTTATAGTGAAAGATTCTAAGCAAAGTAATAAAAACCAGAAAAACTGTATTGAAAGCAAGAAGGACAAAGGAAATGCAGAGTGTAACCTACCTAAAGAGCCTGTGCAAATGGATAGCAAAACTGAGATTAATAGAGATTAATAAAAGACAAAATGTACTAACAGCTACAAAGGCTAGGATATTGTTGAAAGCCATGATAGCTCACATTCTGAAGGGATAAGCTACAGAACAGAAGATCTGATACTGCTTCTTTTATGTGCTGTGTCTTTTCAGCACATAGACGATCATGGCCCTTCACATCTTCCTCTCCCTTGTTGCTCTTAATAAGTTTTGTCTTTTTGTTTTTTCTCCCAAAACCTGTTCTCTTCTCCATTTACTCAAGCTCATCAAGTATGTCTTGTGCTGTTTTCCTGTGTCCCTCTTTCCCTCAATCTGTCCTGTGAGTATCAGATTTTCTAAGCCCTTCTTCCTCATTATGTACTCTAGAAATTTCAACTACCTCTTCCTGATGTTAAGTATAAGTTTCCTTTTTGTTTTTATTTTCTCCAGAACCTCATTATTGCTCATATTATTTCTCACATGGTATCCTCAGCATCTTTCTGTAGGAGCAGATTTCTATTGCTTCAAGTCTTTTCTATATCTTTGAGGAGATTGTCCAGCATTTGCTGCCATACAGGAAGACAGATATCATGTAACATTTCAACAGTCTTTTGGGGTTTTTTCTGTTTCTTTTATTACTCTGTTTAGCTTTTGGAATGACTCTTTGGCCATCCCAATATGTCTTTAGATCTTGGTATCACACTTTCCATCCTCTGTTAGAACACTTCCCAGATATTTAAATTTTTGTACTTGTTTGATTTTAGTATGCCCAGTTTGTAATTTGCCTTTTGGGCTCACTTATTTACTGATAACCATAGAAATGTTAAAAAAAAAAAAAAATAAAAAATTTGCATTTAGAAGTATTTAAAGATGAGGTTCTTGGTCCTTGCTTACAAAATGTGAAGATTTTTTTTCATTCTAACTTAATTAAAAGAGGTTAAAAGTGGTTCTGTCTTGTGAAAGTGAAGAATTTAGTTTTTATTTGTCTCCACGTTAGACAGAGTTTTCTAAAGAAGTTATGTATTTTTTATTTATTAATTCGACATTTTATTATTTAAACATTATTTTTATTGGATACTCATATTTGAGTAGACTCTTTGATTATTTATTAAACAATATATTGATTTTGTCTACTAGACTGCCAGCTTGAATTCTGTTGGAGAGTACACATTTTTCTTTAAGATTTTTCCAATTTATGTAATGGAATAAGCTGTCACCCCCCCCCATGAGTGACTACACTATACGTAGTAACTGCCTATAAGTAGCTGTAAGTCAACAGACTATGGAGCCTAGCTGTGATCTGTTCCAGCTAAATAGTCGAACTCTCTGCCTCTTAGCAGAGAGGAACCCAGACGAGGCTCGGCCGAACAGCAGAGTCTCATTCAAGGAGGTAGACTGAACTCCCGAACCTGTTTATATGGATTCGAAAGGGAATATTTTTGGCTGAGCCTATGGGCTTGGAGAACCTACATTAAACCGGCCTTGTGCCACATGCAGCCCTCATGGTAGGGGTGGCTAAATATGCTAGCTGTGTGTGTGTGTGCATGAGAGAGAGAGACAATCCCAGTATGCAAAGTGCCTGAAAACCATACCATGGATTGACCCAAGCCTTGTGAGTGAAATTTGGTAAATGGCACCCTTGGAAGCCATTGATAGCTGGCTGCTGAGCATAGTTGCAGTATAAACCACAGGTGGACTCTGTGGGTGTTGAATAAACACAAATGTGCCTGAGCAAGCATCTACAATAGGGATTGGCTAACTCCCCTAAGAGATGGCCATCCTCGGATACAAGTGGCCAGCTATACCAATATATAGCATAAGAGTGTTCAGTTTATCTCATCCTGAAGATCACTTGAGATGTGAAACTGATAGACATCTTGGAGTTTTAACTTCTGTGTCTACACTGTCCTTGCATATATATATTTTATTACTTAAATGTTATTTTTAATGGATACCCCTATTTGAGTAGATGCTCTGTTTATTTTTTCACTAAATGTAACATTTAAGCAATAAAATTTGTTGGATTAATAAATAAAAATCCATCACTTCTTTATAAATTGGTTTGTTTACATAAGGATATGAAACTGAACAGATATGAATGTTTCGAGAGTCTGAGAAAGATTTGCATTTGTAAGGCACTATTCAACTTTGTTTGATCATCAATGCCACTCATAGACAAGGCAGTCTAGAGCAGTGGTTCCCAACCAATTTTCAGGTATGACCCACTTTGATATTTCTAAAATTCTGATGCCCCCCCCTGTAATATTTAATTCTTACATGTATGCCGATTACACATGTACATACATACACACAAAATATTTTTATATATGCATACTGTATATGCATCGTATGTATTAACCCGCATTAACATTAACACTCTTATTTAGACTCACTAGAAAACAATTCACTGTTAATAACTCATTCTTGAATTGCCCCCTTATTCTGTTGGCATAGTAAGCTGAAGGGTGTAAATCCGACATATGCCCCACTAAAATATTACCGTGCCCCACGTAGGGAATCACTGCCCTACTTTGAATGGTTGAACATAATCGTAAAAAAAATAGTAAAAAAGCCAGTTCGTGTAGCGTCATGTGTGGATCAACTTCGAAATAGACATACAAGTGCTCATTGTCAATATGTGAGGGTCAATGCGTGAGTGTCAACCTCTTCCTGGCTTATCTTGGAGATCGGATTAGTGACACTGTAACTTTTTCAACCAATCATTGGCCGTACATATATGCATATGAATACAGTGAAGTAATGGATGCCAGCTCGAAATAAGAAATCTGAGTTTGAGTTCCTTTCAAGTTCCTTGCATTCACTTACGTGCAAATTCCCTTTGGAAAGGTATGAATCCGTCTCTTATTCCACCACCCCAACACCACGAATAGAGGTAAATATGGTAGATATGAGTAGATAGCATGACGGTTACTCTGTAACCCTCTAGCTCAGTCGTTCTCAACCGATTTTAGGACATGCCCCATTTTGCTATTTTTAAAATTCTGGTGTCCCCCCCCTGTAATATTTAATTCTTACATGTATGCTAATTACACATGTACATACATACACACAAAATATTTTTATGTATACATACTGTATATACGTATTAACACACATTAACATTAACACTCTCACTCGGACTCACTAGAAAACAATTCACTGTTAATAACTCATTCTCGAATTGCCCCCTTATTCTGTTGGTATAGTCAGCCGAAGTATGTACATCCCATGCATGCTCCACTAAAATATTACCATGGCGCACTGGGGGTGCATGCACCCCATGTTGGGAATCATTGGCATGTTGGATCTAATGATGGTTTCGCCTGCTCAGGGCAATGCATGTTCAAATCCTGCCAGAGAGTGCTTATTTTTCTTTAATATGATTTCTCAAATATTCACAAAAATAAATAAATATACTGTTTAATAAATAAACAGAGCGTCTACTCAAATATGGGTATCCAATAAAAATAATGCTTAAGTAATAAAATATATTTATATGTTAAACATACCATGTGAATTACAGCTTATTTATTTGAAATAGTCACAAGAACTTATCTGTGCATGTGAAATTTTATTATGCAAGTCAAATGTTGTTCATCATATTTTAAATAAACATATTTACTTATTTATTTTTTTTTTGCTGTTGTGCCATGCACAATGAAATTGGAAAGCAGAACCCATGTGCATCAATACACAAGAAAAAAAAATAGTAAAAAAAAAAACACTATCAAATGAAGAAAACTAATAATGTTTAAATTTTTTTTTTTTAATCAACTCATCCCAAGCAAAGTGATAAAGCCACGAAGATGCAAAGGGCTAATGGGAATGAAATGGAATGAGAGGACTGTAGAAGGAAACAGAAACCCAATTCTAAACAGCAAACAAGGGATGAACCTCTACACCTGTTGAAAGGACAGGGGAGGAATGTGAATTGGGGGACAGGGAATACATTCAAAATTGCCAGTGTGGGGCAGCGTTGATTTTGATAAAAGCTATCCGTCATATGCATTGTCCAAAATTTCATTTCAGGACGCTGGTGGTTATAGCGCTCCACAGTTACCTGTACTTTGTAGTGCTTAATAAATGTTATTTATTAATAACTGTAAGTAAAATGATGCACTAAAATAAGTAACCAAGTAATCGTTTTAAGTTCTCTCAATATTGGTGTGAAAAAAATTTGCTGTACACAAATAGCAAGATGTAGAATGATAAAAACATTGACAAAAGACACAAAAACAATCAAAGTATGATCTTTAAATAAATATAAGAAAGAGAAACCAGCAGGGTGAAGAAATACATAAAAACTGATTTCACGACTAATTTTTACTAATGAATGTAGAACTATATTGGATAGACATGATGGCTGGGTTAACAATTGCGTCTTTCATAGAAATACTCATCCAGTATGATCTTGAAAACAATAGTGGGGAGGTGGTGTAATGTTTTGGAATGGTACTGTTCGCATTCAAATTATAAGACCATGAAAAAAAAAGCTCAAGATAAATGCAAAAATTATTGCAAGTTCTTTGACAAGACTTTTATGAGTGGTATAGATCACAACCAAAATGCTTTAAACTAAAGAATATCTTCATACAAGATCAAACGTCTGTAGAGTTTAACAAAATTGTGGATTTTGTGTTTATGTTTTAAGTGAAGTTGTGTGTTTAACATATAAACAAAGAAGAGAGAAGAAGCATCCAAAAAAACTTGTGTTTTTGCTATGGACGTTTATTCCTTCTATGTTGATTGTATTGAAACAAAGTTAAATGGCTCTTGAGTATGTCTGTTTTCCTTTTCAGTTCTGAAATAATTTATGTGAAGTAAGGGTAAGAATTGGTTATAATGGTCGAGCTCAAGTCAGCCTTACACTGAGTTGGGCTGGTTGTATCTCTACTTCATGAGTCGGGCTGCTAAAACATGTCTGAATGATGTCATTGGAAAGTGGACAGAGAAAGATTCTGTCCTTTCTGGAAGCGGGGTCATAAAATCACATGTGACCAGAAACTCTTTTCAGTTTCTTTATAACTTGCATCATGGGAAAATTAATTAATTTGTTTTTTTTAAATTTTATTTAATGGTTTTATTTCATTTTCTCAGATGTCTTCACATTCAGCAAAGCTGACTATTGCCCACCCTGATAAAAAAAACTTTCAAAAACACCAAATTAATGGAATGGCCAATAGAAAAAACTGTGGTCCATCATTAAGAGATAGATATGAAAATGGAAAACAGTATTCAGGCAAAGATTTTTGGGAGGCAATAGAAAAGAACCTACTGTAAGCAATCTTCTTCTTTTATGCACTGTCTTTTCAGGATGTTGATGAATCTTCACGATTTCCTGTCCTTTGTAGGGTTTATCAAATCTTTTTGTTATCTCTACTAAACCTTGGCATCCTGGGTATGACGATAAACTACATCCACATTCTGGGTAAGACGATAAACTATGTCCAGTAGCAAGGCGTCTGATCAGGAGGTTTTGAGGAGCATGGAACAACCTCTTAACTGCTGGTATTCCCAGGTCCATCCTGACCTGTGGTGGTAGCATCTGTTAGGGCCCCAGCTATGGGCAAATAGTTAACCCTGAAACTGGGGTCAAAACACTATGAAAGTGTAAAAATAGGTTTTAATTCCAGAAATACTTTGTAAAAAATTATTATCAGAAATACATTTTTGAAAAAAATATTACCAGCAATACATTTTTGGAAAAAAATATTACCAGCAATAAAGTTTTAAAGGAAAAAATTATTATCAGAAATAGAGTTTTGACAAAACAAAATATTACCAGCAATAAAAATTTTCTTTGCATTAAATAACCCATTGAGGTTGATATGCCATAAAACAAACCAAACCAAACCAATCTACTAAACCTTGTTCTGTCATTCATTTATTCAAGCTTGTTAGGTTATTTATGCTTTGTTTTCTTCTGTCTCTCTTGCTTTTAATCTGTCCTGTGAGTATCTCTTTCCCCATGATATGCTCTAGAAATTTCAACTCACTTCCTGATGTTAAGTATAAGTCTCTTTTTGTTACCATTTTCTATAAAACTTTGTCATCGCTCACATATCTAGGCCATAGTATTCTCAGAATCCTTCTGTAGATCCACATTTTAAGTCAAAGCAGCACAAAATGGTTGAAGGATAAATGAAGGATATAGAAGATGAAGGCATTCATATTAACATGTAAAATAATTAAACAATAATTTATTCAGGTTAATTGCTATCTACACTCTTAATTCTTGTTCTTTTATTGTTCTCCCTCTTTAATAGTGTTTTTTTCACATATTCTCTAAAACTCAGTAACCCCCCTTGCATCTTAGTAGCTTTATTGCCTTGCTTGGGATGAAATGATTTAAAAACAAAAAAAAGAAGGTATAATCAAATATATGTTTCTATAGACTAATTTTTATTTGTTTATAAATAAAAATTTATTCAGTACTTAGTTCATTAGTAGAATAAAGTTTGACAGCCACAAAACAAGTTACTATCACACATTTTTATAAGGATAAGTATTAAAAGCTAAAGCTCACATAATATATTACTGATATAGGTATTCTGAAAATTTTACCAACTAGCAATTTTATTGATTTTTTATGACTTGTCAATATTTTTTTTTGATAATAATGATTTAACTGATACAAATCCTACCAATTAACCCATAGCCGGGGAGTGAGAGATGTAGATTCATATCTTTCCCAAAGGTATTTGCATGTAAGTGAATATAAGTAACCTGTCTGGAACTAGAACACTGATCTCCAATTTTTGAGCCATTATCCATTCCACTACCTGCATATCCAAGCTGACAGCACCTGGTCTTCTGTCACTGATCAGATCTTGAATTTTCTCCAGGCATGATGAATGGTTGCATTCTCAATGAGATTCCAGGCTTTGAATGTCTATTCAGTCTCAAGTCCACTCCAGATCGAGGAGAGCTCATATATACAATCCATTGGTAAATTTGCTGGAAAAAATAATTGGCTCATTCTATTCTTCCTGAAAGTATCTGAATCTTTCAGTCATTCTTTATCTTTAAACAAAAGTCAGATTAGATTAAAAATGGATTATTGCTGCCATATCTATGCTGGAGATGCTCAGACCTCACTTGAGAACATTGATAGACTTTAAAATGGTTTATGCCAGGGGCTGGCAACTTTTTGCTGACTATGTGCCAACTTAGGGTTTTAAAATCACTCAGTGTGCCAACAGCATATGTATTTTTATACAAGTCAAGGTCAATATACCTGTTCTACAATATATTTTATATAGTAATTTATAGTATATCTACTTTAGTATATATTAAAATTGAAACAGCTAAATATCATCTTTGCATTGTAGTAGTTATTGGTTCAGACTTTATAATGTCATTTGTAGCTGTGTACCATTGGAAATTGCTTCCCATGCTACGTGTGGCACATGTACCATAGGTTGTTGACCCCTGGTTTATGCAGTCTTGTTGGGGAAAACTTATTCTCCACTTTGCATTCACTTTCTCATAGATGCACTGTCTCAAGTGTGTCACTATTCTATTGCTACTTCCATGGCAAATGACCAGATGAGCTGCTGTACTATTCATGGTTTTGCTAATTAGAATCTGTTGTTTGCTTGGACTAAGGTCATGATTCTCAAACTAAATGAGACTTTACAATTCTATAGTCATTGCTGATGCAAGCCAGACTGGATGGATAATGAGACAATATTCTCTACAAACCGACAATTTCTTATATGTTAATGATATTGCACTGGAATACTTTTTGTCTGTCCAGAAATAGGAAAACTGATCAATAACTTTGCCAAAACTGAAACTTTGTACATTAATTCAAGCACTATAATAAACGTTTGAAGACATTCAATATTTTCCAAAAAAAGTGCATTTATTTTAGTAGCCCACATGTCATTTGTAAGTAAAAAAAAAAAAAATGCAGCACAGATTGAAGAAAATTGATTTTTTTTAAATGTCTGTATTCACAGAAAACAATGGCACAACTGTGTCTTTTTTTATTTACACTATTTATTATTGTCCTTGTCTTTGTTGTTGTTACCACATTTTGGCCTTCGTGCACTCTGTCCTTTTTCAGGTATATATTGATCCAGGTAACCTACAGTGAATTCTGAACTGAAGCCTTTATTTAATTTATGAAGGTAGAATGTTCTCATTCCACTGCCCATGTCTAGGGATATCATCTAGTTCTTATTTTAGTACTGCTCAATTATTGCTTGTCCAAGTAGACTGAGACTTGTTTGTCCCTTTTTATGAGTAAAATGTTAAAAATTTTACAAGTAAAATGTAAAATTTTAATTAAAAAATTTACATCCCATTTTGAAGAAAATTTTTTTTCCTTGTTAGCAATATTTTTTGCCCAAATTACCTATCACAGTATATTTTATTAAATGCTGTTGCTGACAGAGAATAAACAACAGATGTGAACAATGTCTCCTTGAGTTGACAAATTTCCCATGATTACGAAAGTTAGTTAGCCAGACACAACTGTCCCACATTTTAAAAAAATCTTATTTACCTCATATCTACCATAAATCCAGTATTAATTATACACTTATACAAATCTTATATCAGGTTATATGTTATGTGTTTTCTTCTGAACCATGTAATGTATATAATGTTTATATACATACATTATATATGTTCTAAGGTTGGGGAAAAGCTCTCATTGTTTATAAAATGCTTCTATGGCATGTGTCTCAAATAGCCTCTGACAATTAAGTCCAGCTCCAAGCTGGAAAATGGGTGAAGACAGAAAACTGATGACTCATAACCAGCTGTTTGAAAAACTATGATTTTAAACCTCCACTGCAGCCAAGCCATCCCTATATGTAATGCCTATTCCTTTGAATCTTGTCAATATGGCTGAGATGGGAGACATGTAGCCTGGGTAGTGCAGGACCTTCATAGACCATCACCCAGACACCCTAGAGAAGTCAGTCCAGTTTCACCACCAAAGGAGTGAATTTTGAATATCTTTATCTCACAAAATAAATGGATGTAGCCAGTGAAGTTATGACATGGCATCACTGGGCAGAGGGCATCTTAGAGCTCTACATGTTCCTGACCAAGCTGGAGAGGGTGCCCAAGACATGTTATGCATGAATGAACACCTCTCCAGCTTTTACAAATATGTGGATGGAACTTGTCATGTGATCAACTGTGCACTTGCCCTAAAACCACATCCAATCATGGATGATGGTAATGATACAAATCTAGTATTAATTATGAAGTAATATGATGATACAAATTTAGCATTAATTATTAACGATAAATGATTAATGACCACTGTCCCAAAAATTCAATGTTGGGCATTGATGGGTTAAAATATTCATTGAATTTGATCTCTGGTAATGCTGCTGTGGTAATAAAAATGTCAGAAAAACTAAGTGTTGTAGCACACATACAGATGATAATGGGTATGTCCCCATTCACAGAAATACAGTAGTAAATACAGTATGTTGGTCTGCAGTCAGGGATTCGTCCCCAGCTGTGCTGGTCAAAGTCTCTGCCTGGAGGCAGAGAGGATCCTCAGAGCTATGTCAAAGTGCAGAGTCTTGTCTTCAGAAACAGTTACTTGACCCTGTTTTATACTGGGTCTATGGGGAATTTTTGGCCGAGCAGGCTCAGATACCCCACATTAAATTCGGCCTTGTGCCACATCTGACTGCGTGAGGTGGTTCGCAGATATCTTGCAGTTGGAGATTCATTGTGGAATTCACTTAACTCACTTCTAGCAGTTGACTACTTCTACGCGCCACTGGCAAATCTTATATGTGTTGTTCTTGTCCTAAGTATTATCATTCATTACTAACCTTCGTTTGATTATTCTATTCAGTAGCCTTACCTAGGTTACAATATTTTGGCAATGATGATTAGATAAAATTACAACACTAAGCAAGAATTGTGATCATAGAAATTCATGGCTCTTATAACTTTGCATTACAGATAAAGTGGATTCATCAAGCAAGTTTCCTATTCAATTATCAATAGTTATTTGATTTAAGAATGCCAATATGGAATGACATTATAAGCAAATAACAAAATGGATTTCCCTTTGAGGAGGTGCCATACCTTGAGAGAATATTGGGTTTCAAACTCACACTCGACCTCAAGTGGAACTTGTACATATGATCCATCACTAAAGATGCAGGTAAAATGATCAGCTACCTGTACCAATCCAGTAAGTACCTGACTCTTCATGCTATCCTCTACCTTTATAAAAACCAGATCAGGCTAAAAATAGACTACTGTGGTCACATTGTGAGGGAGCTGCCCGGTCCTTATTTTCCAGTCTTGTTAGAGTTCAAAGTCCTTGTTGGTGACAAAGAAGTTTCCACCCACCAACCTCTCTCCCACAGGTGGGATGTTGTGAGCCTCTCACTATTGCTACTTCCATGGAAAGTGTTCAGATGAATGATATTTCTTGGTTCTGCCAGGTCTAACTTTCATGGCTCAGACATGCTATGCCACTTACATAGTAGCAAATCAGCCACATTCACTCAGTATTTCATCAGTGAGAAGTAAGTTCCACTTGAACAGCTTCTCCCTGTGAACCACTGCTCTGTGGAACCGACTATCAAAAGGATGTTTCCTTGATCACTACAATCTTAACCTGTTCATGTCTAGAGTTAACTTATCTTCCCCTCATATCCATATAAACTACTACTTAATTTAACCCTCTACCTTGAGTGGCCCCCAGGCCTTGTACAGGGTGAACCTTACTGTAAAAAAATAAACAACCAAGCAGAAGTGAGAAGTAAGTGCTGGTAAGTGAGTGGAAAATATATTCTTCCTTTGTCATTCATTTCACATGCCAATATCAGCAAAATGAACACATAATTTGCTAATATTATGATGAGTTGCATTATTATTATTATTATCATTTCTTGCAATGTTTTGTGAAAATATCTAAACTGAATAGTTCTTTACTATTTCTTTTGCAAGTTCTCTCAACTCTAAACATCTGAGCTAAGATCCCCCATTAAGCCATTTTCATTTACTTATTCTTTCAGTAAAGAGTAAATTCCACTCATACTGGTTATTCCTAAGAACTGCTGCTTTGTGGAATAGAATACCAGTTGGATCTTTTCACAACCATTACAATCTAAGCCTCTTTAAGTCTAAGGTTAACCATTAACTTTCCCACATATCCTCATAAACTGTGCTTTTTACCAAATATTTTGTGGAACCGACTCCCAAGAGGATGCTTTCTCAACCATTACACTCTTAACCTCTTCAAGTCTATGGTTAACTGTTATCTTTCCCACATATCCTCATAAACTGTGTTTCTTACCACTTACTTTATGGAATTGATTCCCAAGAGGATACTTTCATGACCACTACAATGTTAACCTCTTCAAGTATAGGGTTAATTGTTATCTTTCTCACATATCCTCATAAACAGTGCTTCTTAGCACTTACTTTGTGAAACCGACTCCCAAGAGGAGGCTTCCTGGACCACTACAATGTTAACCTCTTCAAATACAGGGTTAACCGTTATCTTTCATAAACAGTGCTTCTTAGCACTTACTGTGTGGAATAGGCTCCCAAGAGGATGCTTTCTGGACCACTACAATGTTAACCTCTTAAAATACAGGGTTAACAATTATCTTTCATAAACAGTGCTTCTTAGCACTTACTGTGTGGAATAGGCTCCCAAGAGGATGCTTTCTGGACCACTACAATGTTAACCTCTTCAAATACAGGGTTAACCGTTATCTTTCATAAACTGTGCTTCTTAGCACTTACTGTGTGGAATAGGCTCCCAAGAATATGCTTTCTGGACCACTGCAATGTTAACCTCTTAAAATACAGGGTTAACAATTATCTTTCCCACATATCTGTATAAACTGTGCCCCTTATTCTTACTGCTCTCATTTACCTCTGCCTTGTGCCTTTCACAGCTTAAACATTAGTAAAAAAACAACAAAAAATACTTGTGTAAATATGAATGTATATAAGAATTTGTGTCTGAGCAAAGGAAATGGAAATTTAAAATTGTTAAAATAGAAATCTATAAGTGATTGTCTATTTTCAGTGAAGTTCATATCTGTATGTCACACCATATATGTAATTAATTATAAACAACCAAAGCCATATATAATTTCTACAGAAATCATTTTTTTCTGGGTCGTTCCTAATGTGAGTATTTCTACTTCTATGTGCCATTTTCTTTCAGAATTTTGGCAATCATGGCTCTTCACAACTTCCTGTCCTTTATAGTTCTTAGTATATTTCATCTTTTTGCTGTCTCTTCTAAACCCTGTTCTGCCATTTACACAAGCCTGATAGATCATGGGCTGTTTTCCTGTCCCACTTGCCTTCAATATGTCCCATGAGTGTCAAATTTTTTGAGCCCTCATTATGTGCCATAGAAATTTCAACTACCTCTTTTTGAAATTACGTATAAGTGTACTTTTTGTTTCAGTTGTCTCTAAAACTTTGTTGTTGTTCACATTTTCGGTCTATGGTATTCTCAGCATCCTCTTGTAGAATTACATTTCTGTTGACTGAAGTCTTATCTTCATCTGTGAGAAGATTGTCCCACATTCCCTGCCATATAGGAGGACTATAATAGTTTTGTACTTTCTTCTTTGTTTTCAATGAAATTTTCCTGTTTTTTAATCCTTTGCTTAGCTTTTGGAAGGCACTTTTGCTGTACCAATGTACCTTCAGATTTCAGTGTTGCACTTTCCATCTTCTGTTAAAACACTTCCCTGATATTTAAGTAGTACTTGTTTTATTTTGTTATATGCAATTTACAATTTGCATTTTGGGTTGTTCCTTTTGCTGACAACCATGCATTCTGTCTTCTTGCAATTAAGGTTTAATCCTTTCTTCTCACTTTCTTACTACCTTTTGTAGCAGTTCTTGTAGTTTCCTTTCTGTGAACTGCTATCAACACTTTGTCATCTGCATATCTTATGTTGGTGTTAGATTGTGGTCACCTATAATGAATCCTAGTAGGACTTCTAATTCTTTCACTTGCCTCACTAAATAGGTTGAATAAGTCTGGGGAGAAGATATATTTTCCTTACACCCCTTTCTATTTTTGTATATTGACTGAATTCATTTTCTATCTGTATACAGGTGGTTTGCTGCCAGTATAGGTTCTAGAATATTCAAATATAATTTCCAAATATGTCAAGGTTACCTGTTCTTTGTGATGCACATTATCAAACACTTTTGCATAATAATGTGAACACTATTGCTGAGAATATTGTAGAATGACTACTCTCCCAAACAAACGTACACAACAGTATTGTGAAATCAAAAGAAAATAGTTGAATCCGTCAACACAGCAATAATAACAATATCTCCACACATGACAGTAATTGACGTAATTTTCAGTTCACAGTATGAAAATAGCGTTCTCTAAATTCTTCCAGTTGCTAAGGACATTTTGTTTTGTTATTATTAGTTACTTTGTTTAATAAATTAATTTCGTTTTTTGCCTTGAGAAAGTTTCATATTGGACGAAACGACTCGGCAACTATGGTAATGGCCATAAACACACTCACTTTATGAAATGTTTTAATTAGTAAGATGAAATATTTGCGTTTCTTTTAAAAATTTAAATAGGCCATGTAAATTAATTATTTGAAATTTGATAGGAATTTGTCTCATCATTAGTTCTAATCAGTTTAAGGAATCAATTAAAAATTATAAAAATATCCCACTATTCTGACTACAAATACTGGCAACAATTGGAAAGGTAATATTAACCACTTCCTTACAAGGAAACATTCAGCATTCAATGACCAAACAGCCATTGTTACTTTCAGTTGAAATTTATAAAATATTTCTCTTAAAATAATTAATAAGTCCAATAACTGCTATTTCTTTTCCAGTATTGACGGGGGTTTCTTTCCTAAACTTTTGTTTGAAGTAGTATGGAACATCAATATTTTGATTATGTCATTATTTTCTCTTTGCATGTGCTATCCATTCAAGTTGTTGCTGATGTTGAATGTAATCAAGTGATTTTTTTTAGTACAATTTGAAGAATGATTATCCTTACTAAGACCTGCAGGCTTCACATGCTTGAAACCATTTTCAACCATTGTTCTTATAGCTTCCATATTTATGAATAAGTTTGGTGCCATTCATGATGTCCATAGGAAACAGTCAGCACTGATTGGATTCAGCAGCCAGTACTGAAGAGACACAGCACATAGAAAAAGAATTTTGAATTTTGTATGAGGCCTCATACAAAATTCAAAATAAGTATAAGTGTACTTTTATTTCCATTTTCTCTAAAACATTGTTTTTGCTCATTTGTTAAGTCTGTGGTATTCTCAGCATCCTTCTGTGGGCCAACTCGTCAGACTCGTTAACCATTACCCTATGCTGAAGTACCTGAAAGATTCTGTTAGAAATGAAGATATGTGAATATTTAGTAGCAAGCATAAGTTTGAATGGATTGAGTGGTTGGATTCAAGGAACTTTTTCTTTACTTCCAGTGGCTTTTGTCGATCATCACTCTTCTAAATATATTAATATGTACAAAGGTAACTCGTTCAACAATGTTATATAACTAAAATGTTCACCTTGGAAACTTTTGAAAGAGGAAAGAAGCAGACATGAATTTACATATTTCCTTTGCTGAATTCTGTAAAAGGGTACAAGATTAAAAACAAAGAATTCCTATTGACCAAACATGCAAGCATCATAAAAATACCATCCATCTACTTTATACAGAATAAAAAAATAAAATGAAAACATTTTAAAACATTGTAAATCAAAGTCTAATACTTTTATCTAAATAATAAATAATTTATTAGAATGTTATAAGTATTTTTACTTTTTAATCAACTATATGTATTTTTAAATTTATGTAAGTCCTCCTATATGGCAGGGAATGCTGGATAATCTTCTTGCAGATGGAGAAGAGACTTGAGGCAACAGAAATGTGGGCCTACAGAAGGATGCTGAGAATACCACAGACTGAACAAATGAGCAACAACAATGTTTTAGAGAAAATGGAAACAAAAAGTACACTTATACTTATGTGTCTTGGAAATTTCAACTATTTCTGATTCTACTTACATGTCCTTTTTTTTTTCCATTTTCTCTAAAACTTTGTCGTTGCTCATTTCCATAAGATTTATGCTAAAATATTTGATTAATTACTCTTACTAACTAATCAACTGATGGAAAATTTCAAGATGAATACAATTCCTATCATGTTACTCACGCTTCAGTTGCATTCCATTCACGCTGGTTGCATTTCATTTGCTTTGTTGAGTTGATTACCAGTACCACCATTTTTCTCAAGACATGTGATGTTTGAACAAAGACAAGTTTTTTTATATATTTTTCATATTTCAGTATCTGTCTATATTTCTGAGATGAGGTATTATGTACATTATTTACATTATTCGGACTATTGTCCTCATCTTTGTCGCCATATTTATTACAATGTTTTGGCTGTTGTACGCTCCAGCCTTCTTCAGGTGGTTGGAATGTTGAACTTAACCCTTTATTTAGATCCAGTGACAGGACCCAAAGAGTGTGATTTCAATACCCAGTTAAGGCAGTGGAGAACTTTCAGAGGGAAATTAACAGGAGATAACTGATAACTGACATCCATTAAACATGGCACGCGGAACTAGAACAGTCTACCATTGTGAGCAAAATAAAGGGTTAATTTTGACATTCCAACCACCTGAAGAAGGCCGGGGTATACAACTCCCGAAACATTGCAATAAATATGGCAACAGAGATGAGGACAATAGTCCGAATAATGTAAATAATTTTTTATACTTATATGGAATTTTTAAGTATAACATGAAGAAGACAGACATACTGTTGAAATATTACTAAGTATTATTAAACACTGTCTTTTCTTTTGTTAAATTATGGTTTTCTCTAATTGTTGTTGTAGTTGCAGTAGTAATAATGATAATAAAAAAATATCTCCTCATAAATGTGGCTATTCCTGGTGAACATAATATCAAGGCCAAAGATCGAGTTTGTCAGAAGGTTTGATGTTTAAGCCACTACTTTCCCGGGTATAATTAGGCCGTCAGAGTGTATATCATTGAACCTAATGATCTATATTAAGAATAAGCCTAGTAATCCATTGCTTCAGAAGTCTGTGTTATTTGGCTCTGTAAATATCTGGCAAAAAGTGCTATCTGTATAAGGTCATACAACTTGATGGAGAACACTCGTAAAGCAAGATCTACAGTTGAAAATGGAGAACCATGAAGAAGAGAAATACAGAAAGATACTGAAGAAAAGATAATAATAATAATAATAATAATAATAATATATTGGTTTCACAGTCTTTAGAAAAGCACATAAAATAAACTTTGGAGTAAAGATCTGTAAAAGCAAGAATATATTGATACTTCTTTTGTGTTCCTTACCCAGCTATGGGTTAAATAGTATGACATATCAGGAAAAATCATTATTCTCCAAAATCGTTAATGCAAAATTTATTGTAAAAAATAATTATTCTTACAATACAAAATACGTTTTGGCTTTAAATAACCCACCAACGATTGACAAGCTGTAAAAAAAAAAATCAATCTCCTTTTGTGTGTCATATCCCTTCAGAATATGGGCAGTCATGGCTCTTCACAACTTCTTATCCTTTGTAGCTCTAAGTAATGATCAGGTAGATTACTCGCTATTTCCCTCTATATGACCTGTGAGTGTCAAATTTTTCAAGCCCTCTTTTCTCAATATGTCACAGAAATTTCAACTGTCTTTTCCTGACATAAGTGTCTTTTTTATTTCCATTTTCCTTAAAGCTTTTTCATTGCTCACCTGCTCCATCCATGATATTCTCAGCATCCTGCTGTAGACCAATGTCTCTGTTGCCTCAAATCTGTTCTTCATCTGTGAGGAAATTGTCCAGCATTCACTGCCATATAGGAGGACTGATATTTACATAGCAGCTGAGCACTTTTATCTTTCTTTCTAACAAAAGTTTATTGTTTCTTAATATTGTGCTTAGTTTATGGAAAGCAACTTTCACTACTCTAATTCACTATTGAATTTTGTCATTAAACACTCCTCAAATAATTACATTTCTGTTCTTAACATCTCCAATTCCAAGCTCATAACATGGGCTGTTCCTCACAGCTTATAATAATAATAATAATACCACAAAAACAGAATTTGCATTCTTATTGATATGGCATTTCCTGCAGACTGTAATGTATCTTTGAAGAATTTCAATGATAACAGCAAAAATTGCAATATGAGCACTGCTAAAAAATGTTGCTGTAGACATTGAAATTCATGCACAGATGTCCTCAGTGGATAAAGGAGTTAGTTAGATCCAGTTACAGGACCCAAAGAGCGCGAGTTCAATACTCGGTTATGGCAGTGGAGAACTTGGAGAGGGGAATTAACAGGAGATAACTGATAACTGACATTCATTAAACATTAAACATGGCACATGGAACTAGAACAGTCTACCCCAGTGAGTGAAATAAAGGGTTCAGTTAAACATTCCAACCACCTGAAGAAGGCTGAAACATTGTAATAAATATGAGGACAATAGTCTGAATAATGTAAATAGTGTATATTCAAAAAAACTATCAAAATACAAGGATCTTGAAGTGAAAACCACAAATATATGTCAAAGGAGGACATCAATAATTGTAGTTGTATTTGGAGCCCTCGGATTGATTGGTAAAGGTTCCCATAGACTTATTGAAAGGATTCCTGGTGGCCAATACCATAAGAATTACAAAAAATTGTACTCACAAGTGCAGCTCCCACCTTATGAAGGCCTTTATCCATGTAAAATATGTGTGATCTTAGGCTAACTATTTTTTTTTTTTTACAAAAATGATCAAGGAAAAATGTCATACTACCATTTCTGAGCTTAGGTCTCTGGTTAGGACCCAGAAAGAAATGAGTATAAAACAAGAAATAATAAAATAATAATAGATGTGTATGTGAAATAAACTTTGGAGTAAAGGTCTGTAAAATATGAAAATACTTTTGATACACCTCAATATATAATGATAATATTCATAATATAATCGCAGCCAGCCAGACAGTAGGATGGTAATGTTTCATAGTTAAAACAGCAAAATATTTTGACTGGCAAAGCCAAAGTGGTCAAGGTATGAACAGAATGGCGCCAGGTCACATGGTCAGAAAGCATACATTCTAAATACTCACCCCTGTTCCCATATGAAGCATTCATATTAATAGGATAAAGTCACTTTTATTGTAAAGTTTCAATAAGTTTCTAAAAGATTGTCTTCACTCTTTGTTATTCTTTCCTTATTGACTTTTGTATCTGAACTTTGTCGTATAATGTTTCGCTTTAGAAAAAGCAATATTACATTATATAAAGCTAAATAATGGTTGTGACAAGGTGAGGTCTGTCAGAAAAATGTCAAACCATTTGTGAAGATTTGATGTAACTTGGTAATCAGTCAGTAGGAGCTTTACTTATGTAAACAAATAGTCAAACATGTAATGGGTGACTATCTGTTTACATAAGTACAGTAAAGCCCAGCAGAGAGATACCAATAAATGTGCTTGTATATTCTGTGACCTTTGGAGGCATGGTAGAGTAATAGATTAATATCTATCTATCTCACTCTATACATATCTATCTCAATCTGTTCATATCTATCTATCTATCTATCTATCTCACTCTGTTCATATCTATCTATCTATGCCAATTTATATTTATCTAGGAGACATAGTGGAGGCACGGTGGAGTAATAGATTAATATCTATCTATCTATCTCACTCTGTTCATGTCTATCTATCTATGCCTATTTATCTAGGAGACATAGTGGAGTAATGGATAGTGGCTCAGATTGAGAAATTGGAGAGCTGAGTTCGAATTCCAGTCTAGTTCTTTATATTCACTTATGTGCCTTTATATTCACCTTATGGATCCATCTTTTCTCCCCACCCCAGCTATGGGTAAATACCATGACAGACTGAGTCTTATAGTCTTGGCAACCAGTCTATTCTGCAACTCTGAATTCTGAGGAAGTCTGTTTAAGAACCTTGTGAGACATTATGTGTATCAGTTTTCTGTATTTGGCTCTTCCAAAAAGTGTGGTTGCTTCTAGCACCAGCCTTCACCACTATAATCAAAACTGCTGGCTGTAGGGTCCTAAGAACTGAGTTATGAATCCATTCCTCTCCCTAGCTATGGATAAATAGCAGGACAAACTGGGTTCTATAGCCTTGGGTGGTAACCAGTCTAGGAGAAGGAAAAATCTGAATTCAAACCAACCTGGAGAGAGTTGGATTTCATCAGGCACACCACTTCTACAGCAGCTGCAGTACATGTGGTGCTCCTATGACTCTAACGAGTTATGCAATTTGTGATTGGGATTGTCACATTCATAGAGAATATGCATCAATGTTCAGCTTGAAACTTGAGCATTCATGTGTGGAAACTATTTAAGTCATTAAGAAGACTTTCCTGGCTGAACCAGTTGGTGAAGGTCAGATTGGATTTTGTTATGGGCACTTAAACCTTAGCTGGGAATCAGTTGGCAGTGATGTTGCTTACTCCCTCTCTTCTGGAGTTCTCTTGGGTGACAGTCTTAATTAATACAATGTTTTATATCTTCTCTTTATTCTCTCGGTTGGGTGATCGCTAGTTGGTTTTAGTTTGAAGATAAATGAGAACTTCAACAAAGGAATTTTAACTTTATTATTTTATTAAACATGTCAACAGGTACATTTTCTAACTAACCAGTGTGATTGCTATCCCACCCCACTGGGAACACTTTCCAGACATGATATAACATGTCTACATTCTTTGACATGTAAAACTTAACTCCTTGAAATCCTTTTCTATTTCTAATATTCCCAAACTAGTTTTAACCAATCAAAAACAACTCTCTTTATTTTCCTGTATCTGACTTCAAAGGTCAAAATGAGGAAGTCAGAGGAGAAATACAATTCTCTAAAAAATAATAGTCTGCATGACTATTATTTAACAGTGATCCATGTTCTGGAAGGCCTTCAATAAACCAAAAGCCTGAAACGGTTGAATTGCATGCAAGCTGCAATCAAAGGCGATCAGTAATTGACAGTCAGTCAGTTATGTGCCATGCGTGATACATGCTTAGGCAATCATGTATCTTTTGATACATGACTGACGAGGCAGATTTTTTTTTCCCGCAGTAGGTTGTCATTTCTTTCTGCAGTAGACCAGTTGCCATCCAAGGCTATAGAACTCGGTCTGTCCTGCTATTTAACCATAGCTGGTGGGGAGAAGAAGAGGATTCATACCTTTCCCAAGAGTATTAGCACATAAGTGAATGTAATGGATTCGAATGGAATTTGAACTCGACTCTCCGATTCCTTAATCCTAACTGCTATCCATTATTTCACCATACAGAAATTAAAAGAGAATCAGAGACTTGCATAGATTGTCTGGAAAGTATCCAGCCCTTTTCAATATCTTTGGGAACAATTGCCTGACTGTAGATTGGAAACCAATCTGAGAGGAAATGAACTGCATATGTTGGAACAGACATTCTCCCATTGTGTCATTGTCATTTTGTACTGTGAGATCATGATATTCAAATGCATCATCTTTTGCTTGAAACTTGGACATTCATCAGTGAAAAATATTCAAATGATCATAAGGTCTTTCCAGCCTGAAGCATTCAATGAAGGTCAGAGAAAATTTTGCTATCAATGCTTCAAACTTGGCCATTGAAAGGCATTATGGAAGGTTCCAAACTCATTCAAAAATATCTACCGGATGTGGTATAAATATCTACCCATTATTCAAACATGAACTGAAACATTTGTAAAAATAGTTTCAAATTTTGCATAAAACTTCCTAGCATTCTTTTGTTTTATTGTTTAAATATGGTGGCTCAGACAAAAGGTGATCAAATTGTTGCATTAAAAATAGTATGGGGAATTGAAGTGGGTCCCAGATAAGATTCCCACATGTCAGATAGAGATGTTGTAATAAATAAAGAATAGAACGCGACTGACCTCTGATTTATACAAATTGCATTAAACAATATTACAACTAAATCCTTGCAAATTTAATGGTATCTACGACCAAACTTATCTTCTGAATAAGAGTCAATGTTTTTGCCAACTATGAACTCTGTGGTGATAAAAGTGTAGAGCAGGCTGGTTCTGCAAGTGTTCATTTTGTAGGTCTTACCAAGAGGGAGTGTTCTTCAAAAAGAAGTAGAAAAGCATACCAATCAGCAACTGTGAGCTGATTGGCTAACCTTAAACTACTAAGAGTAGATAATCATATCTCTTATTTCTCATAATAGCTGGTATGGATAATTGTCAAGTGATGAAAGGGTTGAATGTTTGCAGAAAAACTGTTTTTAATATGTGGAATAGTTCTAAAAGGAGCAAACAACCTCATCAAATCCAATTCCAGGAAGAAACCATTCTGTTCAGTTCCTGGAGAGCCATCAAAAACAAGGTGAAGAGATATCCATTAAGTAGCATGAAGAAGATGGCAAAAGCTTTGGATATTTTGGATTGGTCACTAAGAAGGATTTAAGGCTAAAAACACCAATTCAAAGACATTCAATCATGATAATTGTTGTGAAGTACCTCCAAGTGGCTTGACAGGGGGAATAAAATGTTAGAGGAAATGCAGTGTGCCACAGTCAAATTCTTTATTTAGTTTGATGAGAAGTTTTTCATTTTGGAGGATTTTGTCAAGTCCCAAAATGATAGGGTTGTTTCATTGATGGACAAAAAATTTCTTGTGGCAGAAACTAGCTGGTGCCATGTTTTGGGTGCCTGTTGTTTCTGATGGACCAAAATTACCCTTGTTGTTCTATGAAGAAGGAGTGAAAGTGAATAGCAGAGATTACCGGTAAATGTTGGTAAGAGATGTGTTTTCTCTGGTTGTCAGATACATTTGGAAGTTACTGTCTTCACTCAAAATGGAACTCATACACACACAGCCAATTTGATGCAGAACTGGCACAAGAGACATTTCTGTGGATTTTTGACAAGTCAATTTGGCCTCCCTCAACCCCAGACATTAATCCCGGGGACTTTGTGTTATGGCTCACATTAGAGAGCAATGTTTCACATAACTCATACTCAAGTGTGTCAGACCTGAAAGAATCTCTTATGACATTGAGGTACAATCTGATCAAAGAGGGTGTAAAGAAGGCATTCACTTCAGTTGAGAAGATATTAAAGGCTATAGTGATGGCAAAGAGAGGCCATTTTGAATTGTAATTATATGTACAATATTGTCAATAAATATAAGCATTTACCTGTAAACTTTCTGTAGTATCATATGAAAATTAGAAAGACAAGTATAAATAGAGAACAACTGGTGAACATATAAACAGCTATACCTAGCAAACCTGGTTGCTATTCAGAACACGGAGAACTGTACTATGACTACTACTATGCAGAGAGATATGCAAAACATAACACTTTCATCAACCAAAACCTAAAACCTTTTTGTTTCATGATAAAATGAATAATGGGTAAATATATATGTCACACTTGGCAAACTGTCAGCTGCATACAATCACTTTCTCAGATAATGATTAAAAATCGTTTTGAACAAATGAAGCCTGTTAGGTCTTAGTAAAGGTGACCATTCTTCAAACTTCATGGGCTAGTGTTACAAAAGCACAAAAAAACTGTACCAAAGCAGGCAGGAACCACATCGCCTAAAGACTTTCAACAGCAGCAACAACTAAAATGGGAAGCACATCTAACTTGAAATGAAAATGACATAAGATGTTGGCAATACACATAACTTCAAAAGAAATGTTAGAAAAAAAAAAAAACATCAACACTGGAACGATTATTATAATAACTGGACATGAGAAATTGAGTTTTTTAAAAAAATTGTTTTAATAGAAAGAGTTTCTAAATTTCAAATGAAAGTCGCACTGACTGTTCAGTCAATGAATGCTGATTTTTTTCTGATATAAATGATGAAAGAAGGCTGAAGAGTGCAACGGCCAAAACATACTGAGTATAACAACCAAGATGAGGATACTAGTCCAAATGGAAAGGTACATAATAATGATAATTCATCATCTCAAAAGCTCTCGTAAAGATGATACAAGAAGGCTGGAATTGAATAAAGTCTTCAGTTCAAAAGTTCCAGACATAAATAATACACACACACACACACACATATATATATATATATATATATATATATATATATATATATACTCACACAGAAATATATAATGAAATAATTAAAATAAAAGAAACAGGAATTATTTGTATTTTATTTATGCATTCTTTTCCCAAGATTTGAGCAGAGGCAAAAAATAATTATGTGAAAGACAACTAATATATATATATATATATATATATATATATATATTATATATACACACTCACACAGAAATATGTAATGAAATAATTAAAATAAAAGAAACAGGAAGTATTTGTATTTTAGTTATACATTATTTTTCCAAGATTTGAGCAGAGGCAAAAAATAATTATGTGCAAACTTTTACATAGAAATCATCATTAATTGGCTAAATTGCTCCAAAGAGAATACCAAGTTCTATTTAGGATATCAGAAAGAAAAATGGTGATATTTTTTCTGAAATTATTGTTACCCACTGGCAACACTGAGTAATTTATAAGTTTCTACTTAATATTATAAGATTACTAAGTAGCAATCATTGTACTGCAAATGTTGAAAATCCGAATCTTACTTATCAAACGGGAATATCATCACCTTGATGCAATCATAACACAATCGACTTAACATCCTACAGTGTTTCTTTGTTCATAGTTAATGCAATTAAATCAAGGTTAATTAGCTTGATATTACTGTCATAGGACAGAAAGTCAAAATCTTATCCAATGAGTGCTTCTTCATCAGCCAATGAAAACATAAAGATAAAAAGAAGAAATGTAGAGACTATAGAATAAAGACAGTAAAGATTCCATATTGAATAAGCAATCATATGAATAAAATATGAATAAAAAAGGTGTATTTATAATATGAGCTTATTTTAAACCTTTTGATATTTTAGAAAAATTCTTCTATGTCCCCTCAGGACGTAGGTGATCATGGCTCTCCACAAATTCCTGTTCTTTGTAGCTAAATTCTTTTTTTTGTTATCTCTCCTGAAGTCTGTTCTGCCATCCATTTACTCAAGCTCACTAAGCAGGTTATATAATGTTTTCTTCTCTCTCGCTTGTCTTCACTCTATCTTGTGGGTATCAAATTTTTCAAACCATCTCTCCTCATTAAATACCCTAGAAATATCAACTATTTCTCTCTGATATTAAGTATCAATGTCTTTTTTGTTTCCATTTTCTCTAAAACTCTGTCATTGCTCATATGCTTCAAGCCTCTTTTTCATCTGCATTCACTGCCATATGTTGTTGTTAAGCTTCTTGATTCCTTGGGGAATATAGGGCTGCAACAACACCTCCCTGATGGGCACAGTTCTGGGTGATCCTCTTCAGCTCGGCCCATGTTGTGCCAGCTGCCTTCACCTCTGTGTCAACACTTATGCACCAAGTCTGTTTTGGTTGGCCCACTTTTTGCTTCCCTTGTGTATTCCAGTCAAGGGCCACCCTGATGACACTAGAAGCAGGTTTGCAGATTGTGTGTGGCCAATCCATCTCTATTTCTGTTTCTTGATGTCCATCTCGATTGGGGCTTGTCTGGTCCTGTTGCACAGTTAGTTGTTTGAGACAACTTCCAGCCACCTGATAGAATGACTGATATTACATAACAGTTCAGGACTCTTTTCTTTGTTTCTAATGAAATTTTCCTGTTTCTTAATACATTACTTAGCCTTTTGCTTAGATACCAGATAACAGGACAATATGTAAAGAGAATGCTTTTCCCATTTGGTTGTCTTGGGTAGTATTTTCTTATACATATTTACTTGACAATCAATGAAAATCCCTTAAGATTTCTTCACTTCAGACCATTCTTCTATCCAATAATCACTGAACCTTTTTGACATTCATAAAATTGGATTTTTTGTGAGATAATAATGTCCTTCATGTGTTGCAGTTTTGCTTTATGTCCTTACTTAATCTGATACATTCCTGCATTTTAATCAAAGACACTTCAATATCATTTTTATTTACTGTAAACACACACACACACTCACATGTGGATGATATGATATACACATCTATATATCACACTAAAAGTTGACAATCAAATGACAATAGAACAAACTCTGACAATGCAATTCCCTATAGGTCTGAAGAATATATTTTCATGCAATGTTATTAGTCCTGACCTGGCATCTTGGCTTCAGTCACTTTCCCATTACTATAATGTAACTTTCTTTTGCCTTTTCTATAAATACTTTCATGCTAATTCTTCTCTCAGTAATTATGGTGATCTAAGTTTAAGAGAAGACAGATTGAAGACTATCCTCCCCCCCCATTCTCAATTCTCTTGGCCTTGTACCACATTTTCAAAATAAATATTACTTTCCTTTATGGTATATAGACTATATGAATTTAAACACAGTACTAAATTGGCAGTGAGATCTCATCATTTTACTGTTAAAATGCCTAGATGTAGCCATAAGTTCTATGCTAACAGTTTATTTTCTTAAACCGTCTCATTTGTGGAACTTTCTTCTGGCTTCTTACTTTCCAGTCAAATTTGAGCTTCAAAAATTTAAATGAAGTATCAATCGTTATCTTCTGTCTTCTTAATTTCTGTTCTATTGATGTTCTTGCTCCTTAAATTTTTTTTTCTGAAATTCTTTCACATTCAGTAACACCTTGTGGCTTTGTTGCATTGCTAGAAATGAAATGTATAAAAAGATATACATTTCTCACAGACTCTGGTACACATCAGCACTGCTGTTTTTTTTCCCATGGATCAGTAGGGGGTTTCGGATGTTACAACAACATATCCCTTCTCATATTTTTCCACATATAATCTATCAAACTTTCAAATAGTAGCTCTGTAACCTTAGCTTTATCTTTGTAATGTATTCTTTAGACTTTATCATTATGGTTACTACTGCAATGACTAAATTGGTGTCAATTACTGTAACATCATCCCAAGAATGTTAACTTCTGCTTAGAACATTCTAGAATAATCTACAGCTGTTTAGAACCAATCACTGAGAAATTTGCCTGATTCTGTAGTAATTTTTTATAGTCCTATAGCCTTGGTTAGCAACCAGTCTACCTCAGGAAGAAATGGCAACCGACTGCAGGAAAATTTTCTGCCTAATCAGTTATGAATCGAAAGAGATATGATCGTGTATTATCATGTGTGGCACTTGTTTGATTGATATGGGTACTGAATACTTATTTATCCTTCTCTGGTGTGTGTGTGTGTATGTATGTATGTATGTATATATATATATATATATATATTTTAAGACATTTTTATGTTTATACATTCTTTTTTATAGATACAAATATTTAAGTAAATGCTGTCTATAATAAGCAGTATTAACAACATTTACTGGCCTGAATGTCTGAGAAATTGTCAAAGAAAATATGCATCTTTCAACAGAAATCAAACCTGTATCCTATACAGAACCATCATATAGCTTGATGTTCATTTACCGATTTCACCAGAGAGGAGTGTTTTGGTTAGGATGGTCAATATTACTGTTTTTAAGACACAATTTTCCATGATTTTATCACGTACATTCATATCTGCTTGATGCGTATCCAAATGTAAACAAATGATATCACACATTATGAAATGAACTAAGTCCGACAATTATTTTAAGACATTTTAATGTTTATAAATAAAATAATTATCTTGAAATAATTGTTGGACTGTTTCCATTTTATAATGTGTATATATATATATATATATATATATATATTTAGGAAATGGATTAAATACTGTTTAATAAATAAATAAAAACAAAACATCTACTCAAATACGAGTATCCATTTAAAAGAATATATTGTATAAACAAATAAATGAAATATATATATATATATATATGTTTTCGAAAATGACAGAACGCATTCTTTTAAAGGAACCTTTTTCATTCAACACTACTTCAGAAAGATTTGTTAGAACAATAACAATCAAAATGTCGAGACTGAAAAAGGTAAACAGAGGAGAAGGGTAAATAATGAGCCATGATTTGTTGCTTTTAGCAATAAATTTATTTTAGTCGTAGCTCCTTATTTATCCCCTGTGTATTTGCCTTTTTCAGCTTTACTCTTTTGATTATTGTTGTTCAAATAAATCTTTCTAAAGAAGTGTTGGACAAAAAAGGTTCCTTTAAAAGTATGTCATTTTCAAAGCCATATATAAATTTTGTGGTATAAAATTTATATATATATATATATATATATATATATATATATATGGATGCACAAGTGAGTGGTTAAAACTTTAATGTCCCAACCATGAGAACCAGGTTTGTATCTCACTCGGGGCTGATTCATGTAGCTAACGTTTTTGATAATATTGGCTTTGGGTGATGGTTCCACATTGCTGCATTGTCAGGAAGTGCCTCAAAACCATGTGATATGCAGACCAAAGACTTGTAAGTTAAATTAGGTAGAAAAAACTGTTTTTCAATTGTTGTGCTTGTACACAGTCACAAATCATCATGACAAAGGGCTCAAGTATACCTTGTTTATTACCAGGTGATACACTCTCTGCCAGAAACTGTCACTAATGTCACCTCAGAACAGTTCCAGTATAGACCACAGGTTGGCTATGTATGTGATGAAGAAACATAGATGTGATTAAGCAGGTATTATCTGCAACAAAGATTAGATAGGTACCTTAGCAGACAGGTGTGCCTAGAAAATGAGCACCCAGTTATATATATATATATATATATATGTGTGTGTGTGTGTGTGCACGCGTATGTGTATATATATAGTTGCATATTTAGGCAGCAATCTTTCGTTTATGCATGTTTCATTAAAAACGACAGACAAAGTACTACGGTTAAGCTTTTTATTTAATTTTTCTTGTGTTTCTGGACAAAGAGTGTGTAAAAACTGTCCAAATTTTTTATAGTTCCGAGCACTTTCGGCTATACCTTTAGCCATTATCAAGGATGGTTCGATTTTTCAGCTTAATTGAGTGTGTGCATTATGTGTATGTTTTAGTGTGTTGTAGAGATATTTTAACTTCCAAATATAGCTAGAAAATGCAAATATAATAACTTTATCCATTTGTAAGAAAAGATTAAAAATAATAGAACTCTTAATATTAACTACGAACAAGGCCACAATGTGCTAACCATATTCAGAAATTAAAACTGTCTGAATGTTCTTTTTATCTGAGCGCTTTTATATACAAGTGCTCGGATAAAAATAACATTCGGACAGTTTTTGTATAATTTATAATCCAAAAAGAAAAAAATTATTAGATCGCATGAGAAATTGTATAAAAAACTAAATAAAAGCACCTTGTCTGTCGTATTCAATGAAACGTGCATATATATATTTCAATATATTTTTTGTTTATATATTATTTTTATAGATACAAATATTTAAGAAAAATAATATTTTAAAAAAATACAAAAATTTAAGTAAATGTTCTGTTTATAACAGCACTAATAACATTTTAAGAAAAAAAATATTTTAAAAAAATACAAAAATTTAATTAAATGTTCTGTTTATAAGGGCACTAACAACATTTTAGGGAAAAAAAATATTTAAAAAAATACAAAAATTTAAGTAAATGTTCTGTTTATAACAGCACTAACAACATTTACTGGTCTGAGCATTCTAGAAATCTCAAAGAAAATATATGTCCTCCGACAGGAATCGAACCTGTATCCTACATGGAACAGTCATATTGCCTGACGTGCTATACCATTTAGCTACAGAGGAAGTGTCTGGTTAGAAAGGTTAAATGTTGTTAATACTCTTAAAATGTTGTCATTCCACACTACTTGAAATAAAAAGTTAGGAAGGAAACCCCCATCAATACTGGAAAGTGCGATAACAGCTACTGGACTTGAGAAACCTATTTTCCAGAAAAATTGTTTTCAGAGAAAGATTTTATAAATTTCAAACAAAAGTAGTACAAACCGCCCAGTCAGTGAATGCTGAATGTTTCTTTATAAGGAAACAGCTAATATTACCATTACCATTACTATCTATCTGTCTATCTATCTATTTATCAGCAGATAAGCATTTTTAGTAACTTCTGATTTGTTTGTCGCCATTCTTTTGCTTACCTTTTATCTGTGAAATTCGGAAAAGACAGAAAATCAAAATACATATAGAACTTTAATGAAAAACATTATGATTACAAGTAGTTTGAAATGTTTTCAGCTTTTATTTACCTGACTCCATCCTTTAACTGTGAGCAAAATAGATTTCTGCTTAAGTGTTTTCAGATTTAATTATCTTCCCTATCCTCATTAAATTAGAATAACTAAAGTAAAACGTACAAGAAAATTGTTTCATTTTTGGATTCAAGCAGAAAAATTCTTTCTTTATTTTATCTGTTTCTTTTTTTTTTAAGTTTTAAACAGATAGAAAAGTAAAAAGGAGATAGGTATTTGTATTGCAGGATGTTTTTAGTCATAATTAATTGGAAATACTTGTTGACAGAAATTTAAAAAAAAATTCAAGTACTGAGCATATATATCTCTATATATAAAACAGAGGATGTCTATGTGTCTGTCTGTCTGTCTGTGCGATGACTTTTCACTCGAGATCCATCCAACCGATTTTGACCAAACTTGACACATAAATTGCACTATGTAAGAGATAGGTTCTTAGCATAAAAAATCGATAATTTTAAAAAAATCAATAATCAATAAAGCCGATCAAAAATTGATAAATTCAACTTTTTTCCTTCGATTTCGTTCAAACTCAGTATGTTGGTAACTTACATCATGACGAGCTCAACAATACCTCATTTTTATTTCTACAGCACTGCATTTAGTGAAAAACTGTGGAAAATGAAAAATCGATTTCAACACAAATTTTAAACTAAAATTTCCCTCAATTTTCAAGTAGTCTAATACAAACTTCACTAAATTATAGCCAACAATAAGTTGATTGTTTAACAGTCATTTAACTTGATATTTGAGTCCATCCATATAGTGAAAACCCATGTAAATAGTGAAAATTGCAATTTTTACTGGTTTCTTTTTTTATTTTTGTTGTTCTTTCAACCAATTTTCATCAAACTTAACAATTTCTTTATAAATGTATCCTCTTCTACATCACTGGTAGCACACTAACAAACTGAATTTCAAAAACTCCAAAATAATTGTGGTCTAAAGTGGGTCTTCATGTTGCCTGCTTTACCCCTTCATGTCCTCAGCTAACTTTGATTGAATAAATACAGACTACCTCTGTTACATCAGTAACTCATTAATTCAAAATGTTTTTAATGAAAGTACTTTAAAGTAATTGAAGAAGATAGACTCTATTACGCCTAAACATGATGCTGTTTTTGCTCTATTCTAATTAAACACTTTTTCTGATCAACCAGCTGGGTATGGCTGCTAGTATATATAGATAGATAGATAGATAGATATTCTTATATGTGTTTCATCGCTTCTGGAAATAGGTGATCATGGGTCTCCACAATTTCCTATCTCTTGTGGCCCATAACAGTTTTTCTCCCTTTGCTAAGACTCCTGTTCCCAGTTCCAAGCTCATCAGTGGCTCAGTGACTTCTCCTATCTCTCTTGCCCTCAATATGCCTTGTGAAGATTAAATTTTCCAAGCTCTTCTTTCTCATTATGTGCCCAAGGTCTGTTCAAAAAGTATTGGGACTGGTGCTATAAAAAGAAAACTATAACACATAATAATCCGGCATTTAATCTCCTTCGAAGTACCCCACTTCTGAAGCCATATGCTTTATCCAGCATTGTTTCCATTGATGGAAGCATTCTTGGAACTCATTTTATGGAATAGTGAGATGCTGCCTCATCACATTCTCTGGGATTTCCTTGGATGTCTTGAAATCTTGTTCCTTTCAAATTGGATTTGATTTTTGAAGATGAAAATGTCACAAGGAGCAAGATTTGTGGAATAATGTGCTTGTCTGATATGGGGAATGTTCTGATTAGCCAAAAACTGCTTCACAAGCCATAGTCAGTGATGAAACCTTTGTCGTGTGGTAAGATGCCCAAACTGTACATACTTTCCTTTCAAGCACTGCTATTAACAACAGAATTTGGCAAAAATTTTAGAACTTAATGTATATATGCAACAGAGTTCAAGGCTAGAAGACACAGCAGCTGAAACATTGTGATAATAAGAAAGATAGTTTACAAACTCTTGTTACAAACTTGGCAAAATAGGAAAAGATGGATAAAGAATGTGATATTGATACTAGAGAGATGGATATGCAATGTGATAGGTGCTGATATGGCATCTTGCCTACAGTCACATTCTCACAGACATGACATGGCTTCCCTCTGTCTTTTCTACAAATATTTTCATGGCTACTGCTCTGATGAGCTACTTATACTGGTACCCCAACTGCATGAATTTAAGTGTGCTACTAGGTTGGCATCTAGGTCCCACCCTTTCACTGTCAAAACAGTTAAATGCAACTGCCTCTTATACTCCAACAGTGTCTTCTCTCACACTTCCCGACAGTGGAACTCCCTTCCTCTTACTTGCTTCCCTGATAGTTATAATATTCAAATCTAATGTTAATTGACATCTGACACCTTGATCCTGATCCCCATCCTTCTCTATATCCTTTCCTCAAACACCCCTCTTTATTCTTACTCTCACTCTCTGTAACCCCTTCGGTGCTAGTGGCACTCCTGCCTTGCTGGGGTGAAATGCTTAAAGAAAAAAAAAAGGGATAAAAAAGAAGGATGTATACCTATGTTTTATAGATTATAAAAAAAAAACGCTTGATAAAGTATGACACAAAGACTTGCTTGAACAAATATTAACAAATGAGAAAAGAGAACTGAAAAGTTATGTAGTATCATGGCGGTGAATTCTGGTCAATTTCCTTATAGATGAAGAGACTTGAAACAACAGAAAGATGGTTCTACAGAAGGATGCTGAGAATACCATGGATTGGAAATTTAAGGAAAGGATATTTAGAATTAAAAAGAGACAAATGAAATTTCTATGGGACATAATAAAGAAAGATGGCTTGGCAAATTTGACACTCACAGGACATACTGAAGGCAAGAGGGACAGAGGAAAGCAGTGAATAGACTAGCTTGGCAGAATAAAGTTTAGGAGTGATAGAAAAAAGACAAACCTTACTATGAGCTGCATAAGGCTGGATGTTGTGGAGAATCATGATCGTTCACATACTGAAGCAACATGGCACATAGAAGATTGTCAAATAGAGAATTTAGTTCTACTTAAACATGTAAATTCAACAAATATTTCCTTTATATTCTTTGATAAAATTCCAAGTTGGATTTTAGATACCATCAAATATATATAGGTAGAGAAGTAAAATATAAAAAAATAAAAAGCATATTAATAGTTTCATGCGTGTGCATGTATGTCAAATATGTATTTGCTTGTGAATGTGTATGTGTGTATATGTATGTACATATGTGTGCATTCTTTTAATCAATTTATGGATATATTATAAACAATGAAATTCATGTTTACAGGCCTAGAGACTGATGGTCTAAATACAAAAAATTTACCTTCTGACAAGACTGGTAGACATTAATTTCATTTACATTATTTACATTATTCGGACTATTGTCCTCATCTTTGTCGCCATATTTATTACAACGTTTTAGCCTTCTTCTGGTGGTTGGAACAGTATATATATATATATATATATATCAGTAAACAAAGGAACACTATCTACACTATTTGGACTATTGTCCTCATCTTTGTCGCCATATTTATAACTAACATCTTTATTTATCCGCTTTGCCATGTGACCCCAGTGAGCGAATTAAAGGGTTAAGTTTGACATTCCAACTACCTGAAGAAGGCCAGAGCATACAACAGCCGAAACATTGTAATAAATATGGAGACAAAGATGAGGACAATAGTCCAAATAATGTAAATAATGTACATAATACCTCATCTCAGAATATAGACAGATATTAATTTCATTGTTTAATTGTCTACTCAAACACATTTACCAACTATTTTTTTTTTTTGTACAATCATGTTTACCCTATACAAGGGCTAAGAACCACTTGAAGCAGGTGATTATGCTGTAAGAATATGTGGGGAAGAAAATGGTTTACCCTAGGCTTGATTGGATTAAAATTGTAATGATTAGGGAAGCATCCTCTTGGGAGACTTTTCTACAAAGTAGCAGTTCATGGGAAGAAGCTGTTCAAGTGTAACTTCCATCTCAACAATGGAATAGAAAGATAACAAGGTTCGTTTGCTACAATGTGCATATGGCATGACATGGCATGGCAGGTGTTAATCATAAAGGTTAGAAATGGTAGAATGAAGAAATGTATGTCTATGAATACTGTGAAGAAATGTAGTTCATCTGAACACTTTTCATGGAAATAGTGAAAGAGTATCAAGAGGCTTGCAACATTGTGTCTGTGGGGAAGGGATTGTCAGGTGAAAAATAATTCATCAACTACAAGTCCATGTAGACACCTTTGGATGCTAATTGAGGGTAGAAATTGAAAACTGGGCAGCTTTTTACAGTAATAAGAAATACAGACAAAAAACCCTCTCATCAACAGACTAATATGGTGGGGATGTGTTGTCCGTTAAAACCAATTGTCTGTAGATGGGAAGGAATTATTTTTTTAGTTATAGAACCACTGTTGTAACTATCAGTAGTTATGATCATAATGTAAATACAATAAATATGTATATATGGCATAAATAAATATATACTTAATGTAGATATATTAATGAAAATAACAAAAATAATAGATTTCTCACAGCTACTTTCTTATGTATACGCTAATGTATCGTACTTTACATACTGTACACCAGTCTTTGTTTACAGCTGAAAGGTTTGCTACTGCTGACAAGTGGTCACTTTGAGAACTAGTATGACTTGCTTTGCTTAACCTGCAAATTTTTAAATAAATCACTGACGATTTGGAAGATTTTTTTCCTGCATAATTTTTTTTTTCATTTTGCCTGCAGATTTTGTCTGTTGTATCCGAAGTTCATTGTTGGGGGTCTGTAGATGAGAGGTTTTTCTGTATGAGTGCATGTGTAGGCTTGTTTGTATGTGTGCATGTGTAGGTTTGTCTGTATGTGTGTATGTATAGGCTTGTTTGTATGTGTGCATGTATAGGTTTGTCTGTATGTGTGCATGTGTAATATATACATGCATCAATTTGTGTATATACATGCATGGTTGCTTAATTGTGCATATGTAACAGTATGCATGTGTGTATATGAGTGTGTGTGCTTTTGCCTGTATACATATATATGTATGCATATATTGATGTTTATGCATGTACAGAGTGCACTTATGAGTGTGTAGTATGTATGCGTGTATATGTATATAAGGAAATGTGTATAATCTGTGAATGTACATGTGTGTATATGTATGTAGATGTATATATGTATAATATGTATGTGAATCAGTTTGTGTGTGAATATATGTACAGTTAATGTGTATATATGTGTATGTATGCATGCTTATGTGTGTACAACAGTGTGTGCGTATGAGTGTATGCACATGGGCATATATGTGTGTATATGTATAGAACAGTGCATGTATTATGCATTTAATACTAAAGACATTAATGTCAGAACCATTATTTAATGAAATATTTATCATATCCTGGAGACATTTTATTAGAAAATGGGCTTTTTCCATCTTCTCTGTTCAGATATTTATAGTAATAATGAAATTATTAACTTTTTTTTTCTTATGAACTTTTAATATTTTAAAATAAATGTTTAAAATTTCCTCAAATTCAATGAAATAAAATCTATATTTCATCTCTCTCTTTCATTGAAAGCAAATTGTTCACTTTGACTAGAAGGAATCAATAATAGTAATAAAAAAAAAAAAAAGCCAATGTTCTTAAGTTGAAATCAGAGAAACCTTTTTCCATTACCTTAATTTTTTTCATTGATAGTAGTTTATGCAGCTAGGGCTGGTGTGTACTGCCCCAAATCAGGGGGCTTGGAGCTCAAGTCTAATTGGTTTCCCCAGGCAGTGCTTTGTGACCCTCACTATCTTACCAACATTTCTTTTTGTTTACCTACATTTATATCCATTACAAATTAAACTAAGCACAACTGACTATTAAAGGATGAAAAATATTTGCCAATTTTGATGTCATTCTGGGTTCTCTTTTGTTGTCCAAATCTATGAATTAGTTTTGTGCATGTTAAATTTCAAAAAGACGCTATATAAAATTCACTATTTTTCATCCATAATGTTGAATGTGTTAAATTATTCAACATTTTAACAAGAAAAATCTGAAATTTGTGTAAAAAATTGCCGCAAACGATTGTTGATTTATTTTAGACGGAATGATTTATTATGAAATTGTATTTAGATACATTGTATTTATTTTGATATTTCTCGTGGAATTCTTCACCTACTTTGCATATGAATCATTATTGTACATAATTAGGTTGGAATAAAATTTCTATTTTATATGATACAACATTATGAAAATTGAGATGTAGTAGAGTGGGGTCACTGCATAATCACAAGCAAAAAAACTTTATTAAATAAAAGAAGCCATATCACTGGAGGACTTTATCCAAAATGATAACTAAAATGGATAGCACATGAAACTCAAAGTGAAAATAATGACATAATCAAGATTTTGATGTTCCACACTACTTTTCTTTTTACAGTGTTCACTCTGTACAAGTCCTAAGAGCCATTCGAGGTAGAGGGTTACTCTTGCGAAGTAAATAAGACATAGTTGGTAAAACAACCGAACTAGACATGATGCCTTAAATAAAGAACTCAAAGTGAGTCAGGTGAAGTCTGTTGGAGTCAGAGAGAATTCTAATGATGCCACAGTGAGTATCCTAAGCAAGACATAATATTATAACTGCTAGGAGTGAGTTATAACAGTTACAAAGTAAGAGGCATACAAAAACAAACATTTAGGAAGGAAACCCCTACTAATATTGGAAAGAGTAGTAACAGTGATCTTGGGAAACCTATTTTCCTGAAGAAATTGTTTAAAGAGAATTATTTTATAAATTTCAAGAGAAAGTAACTCTGGCTGCTCAGTGAATGAATGCTGAATGTTTCCTTATAAGGAAACAGCAAATATTGCTGTTTCTATTGTCTGTACGCAGAATTTTGGGACAGTTTTATAATTAACTTTTTAATGAATTTCTTAAATTGATGAGAATTAATGTTGAAACAAATTCCTGTCAAATTTTAAATACTAAATTTACATGGCCTATTTAAAATTTTAAAAGAAAATCAAATATTTTATCTTGTTGACTACAACATGTTTATTACTATGTCTCTACGTTGAATATTTAAAAACAACAGTAAATGATTCACCTGTAGAATAACAATACAATAAACGACACTTACCGGCGTAAGAGTTCCAGCTAGCGTCCAGCTGGCAGACAAAAATAAAGCAGGTTGTAACTTAATACAAACCCTGCAAAACTAACTGAGAAATTAAGCTGGTATTTATATAGAAATACTTCCACTCAGGTACCAGCAGCCAATCACAGCCCAAGCAATGGACTATCCCACTTTAGCATAATGAGATGCTCCATTGCACCATAAATAACTCTCTTCCTCAATGTTGAATCATGATTCACTCAGCTTGCTCCACAACTGAGTGTTTATCTTGACCACGTGATTGTTCGACACACCCTGGTTATCCACTTCGGTTACTGAGATACGTCAACATTTTTAAATGCACTTTTGAGAAGTTATGTTCACTATATATGATTATATTTAAAAACTTGAGTTTTCTATATTTACTGCATACACCTTTAGTTAAACATTTCATTAACAATTTACTCTAAGAAAGAACAACAAAATGTAATCATCATGTGAATTGCTTATACAGGATGCAGCAGAAATACCTCCCATATATACCGGGTGTAACAGCAAAATTGTCCAAATCATGTAACAACAGGGGATATTTGTCCATTCAACAAAATGTTTCATATCACTAAAACCATTAAACTAATTGAGTTTCTTTTTGCTAGGATTTCAGATAAGACATTTTGCCATCTTGATACCATTTTTCCTAAGAATCGCTGAAAAATTCTTTGAGTCATTCAGCTAGAAAGAGAACAGGTTAAAATCGTTTTGTGTCAGCCCCACTATATCTTTCCAACTGAGCAATGGTGGGAGGAAAAAAGATCATTCAGGCCTTTATTAATGGTACCAACACTCATACTGTGGCTTCCATCTTCAAAGTTCATTCAAGAACCATCAAGAGAGTGGTGAATAAGTTTAAAAAAGAGGAAACATTAGAGAGGAAAACTGGATCAGGAGGTTGTAACAGGAAGACGGATCATCATTTCAACTAAATACATTCCTATTGTTCAAAGTGGTATTCAATAGTGTTATAAAACCTTATTTTTAATCATTTCTAAGATGCAACAGTTCAAAGATTACTCTAAAAATTGGACAATTTTGCTGTTACATGATTTGGACAGTTTTGCTGTTACACCTGATATATTGTCAAAATACCCTCTCACCACATAATGGTAAGACATTAGTACCAGTAGTGACTTCATTGAGCTAATGTCTTACCATTATATAAGAGGTATTTCTGTGGGGTATATATGTGAGGTATTTCTGCCACGTTCTGTATTAATTTTTAATTTTGTCACAATTTAATTCTGCTTGAAAAGAACTTTATTGAAGTGTATTGAAAGAACTTTATTGAAACATATTTAAAAATCTACATTTTCAATAATTTGTGCATTGCTGCTAAAGAAAAATGAATGCTTGATTTGCATTTCTGAAATTTTGTCTTGCTTAAAAATCTTGATTGCTTTTGAAAATATCGCATACGCTCTTGAATTAATTATTTTTCAAATATATATCATATATGCATTATCCTATAAGATTTTTTTTAATTAGATTGATAAGTATTTCAAAGGCTGTCTAACTCAGAGTAATGTTTTCGGTTTCTTTTTCTCTTGAAATATCCATGGCTTAATTGATAACCCTTTGATATTAAGTATGAAGGTATTTTTCTCCTTTATATGAATTTATTCATCAAAGAGAGCATATTTTTCAGTAAATGTTTGTTCGTGTGGGTGTGTGTATGTATATACAGGAGTATAGCATATTTTTTTAGAATGAAAAAACTTACCCAGTGCACCAAAATTTGCCTGTGGGTGCATCCACTCCATTTATGGATTTGGGAATCCTGAATTTTGGATTCTCATATTCTGATGGAGTTGGGGGTACTCACAGATGAGTTTGATTGGAGGAAAGTTGATTTGCATTTTTTAGGCTTTCAAAATATCTTTTAAAGTCATTTTCATTCTGTGATTGATATTTTCAGATGATTCATTACACAGATGTTGGTATTTGATCACCACCAGCAGGGTCACTTGAGTGGAGGAGTTGGATAGACCTGAAACTCCTAAGGATCCCAGGCCAACATCACTGATGATGTACCCATGGTCATATTACAGATGTGTTTCTAAACTATTCAAAGTATTTAATTTCTTGTAGTATTTTGTAACGTCAAAGAAATAATCGCTATTCATGAAAACATATCTAATTTTTGATACTGACAACCCAAATAAATATGTCTTCTGCACATCAGCTCCACACATGCATCTTCTTTAACCAAAACAAAATGAACAATATATTATGACCAGTCAGAACCATTCCAATTCAAAATCCAAAACCTTAATTTCAAGCCAACTGAAGGCTATATATACACAAGTTCAAATAGACCTGAAACAGACCAGCATTTGATGTCAACATTGACATGCTGAGAGAGAGAGAGATGTGACACAGACCAGTGTTTGATGTCAACACCAACATGCTGAGAGAGAGAGATGCAATACAGACCAACATTTGCTGTCAACACTCTCACGCTGAGAGAGAGACACACACACAACACAGACCACCTACAATGATGGCCATCACCAATGTCCATTTCCTTTTTAATTTTATCATTCTCTCTCCCTGTTGCCTTAGCAATAGTAACAGATAGAAGTTGCTAGTTTTTGTATATATATATATATATATGTTAATAAATTATACATTGATTTACCCATACTCAATGTCTACTTTTGTTTGATGCTTGGATTTACATTTGTTGAGGCAGAGAAGCAATTAACCTCCACAACGGTAAAGACAACAACAAGGTACTGTCTTCCAGGTTACCCATTTCTTCCCCTGCAATGGCAAAGTTTTAGAGAAAACATTCATGCTTAACATTAGAAAGAGTTGAAATTTTTAGGGTACATTATGAGAAAAGAGGGATTGGAAAATTGATTATCATTCTTCTGTTGCACTCCTTGCCTATGGAATACTTTTCTGGCTTCTTGCTTTCCTCAAAAATCTAAATGCAGCATCAATCATCATCTGTCTACCTGAATGCCATTCTTTTTGTTTTCCTTTCTCCTCAATAACATTTTTCTCAGTTTCTTTCATCCTCAAGATGTAAGACAGACCAGCATTTGATGTCAACACTGTCACACTGAGAGAGAGACACAACACAGACCACCTTGTGTATTTGTGGCTTTATCACTTTTCTTGGGGGTTGAAACAAGATTTTTAAACAAACATGGTTCTCCAAATGAATGATCAGAATGCAATGATGAGTTATGTGAACAATGAGGAAGTGCTAAGGAGAATAGCTGTATCAAAGTTACCGCCGTCTGTCTAACTCTCTGCATTAGCAGGGAGGAACCTGGACGAAGCTTTGCCAAAGGGAAAGATTTCGTTCGGGGAGGTTGACAGCTCTCGAACCCGCCTAGGCAGGTTCGAAGGCTATATTTTTGGCCGGGCCTATGGGCTCGGATTACCCACATTAAACTTGGCCTTGTGCCACATTCGATCCCACGTGGGGGGATAGCTAAATATAGCTAAGGAGAACTTCAATGAATCAGCTGCTAACAATCAGAAAGAGGCTGCTTAAACTACTGGGACACATAATGAAGAAAGAAAACTTGAAGAATTTAATACTCACATGACATATTGAAGGCAAAAGAAGCATATACAAATAAGTATAGGAAATTGTGAAGAGTCATGATCGCCTATGTTCTGAAAGGTCATGGCATATAAAAGAAGATATGTAATCTTTTATTCTTATTACTTCTCACTATCTTTATCAATATTCTATAATGGCGCCTCATAAGAAAATAAAGGAAGTGGCCAATCTAAAGGTCTCTTTAACATCATTGCTGTAATCAGCATGTAATGAGTCCTTTGATTGGTCAATAGATGAGCCAGTGACAGTCCTTTGGTCAGTTTTTGCACAAAGTATATATTTATGGTAAATATAATTTTATATTAGTAATAACTAATAGGAATATGAAAATAAATTTTTTATATCTCTATCTATAAAAGGAAGGATGTGTGTGTGTGTGTAACAAATGCACGGCTGCAATTTTTGACAGATTTGCACCAAAATTTACATGCACATGCTCTAAGTTAGCGGGAAGTCCAAGACTGATGTTGCATTTCCCAACTCCCATCGATAGTGGAAATAATCAATTTTTCATGCTTCCACGGCAGTTATCATGTAGTTTGTGGCTATTTTGTACTGGCCAGAGTGAGAGCCAATAGCTGGCTGCCATGAATAGGCAGGAAGATTCTATTAGCCAGCGTGAGAGCCAACAGCTGACTGATATGAATGTTAATTAGCATGCTAGCGTGCAAAAAAAATCAATAGCTGCATTCATCACAAGTGGGAAAAATTTAAATTTGCACGGCACTTTACTCCAATTGGCTCATTCACTTGCTTAAACTCAACGTTGATTCTGATTCCGCAGAACTTGGTTGGGTGTGAAAAAGTATTTGTTGTTAACATTCTTTTTCATTCGGTTTTTCCAGTTATGAGTCCTTTTTTTAAAGCTGATTTTTTGGTTCATTTTGTTTAGTTCTTTTTTCGTAACAGATTTAATGTTTAGTATAGAGCTTAGAAAAAATTCGCAGTGTGATATAGGCAAGAAGTAAGGCATGTAGCAACATCAGCATGGCAAAGGGCACTCCTTTAAAGGCAAGGAAGAGCAAAAATATTTTAAGTCAAGTGATAGCGATTGCTGTATGAGTCGTAAGATTTTTGAATCAAGCACGGGCAACGCCGGGCCATGCTGCTAGTGTAAAATAACTGTTTAATCACTTCTGGATCAATTCAAATTAATGTTAGACAATCAATGGTATATGGTTTTGAGTTTTTCCTCAAATATTCAATCTTCTTGTGAGGATGCAAGGGACTCTGCTGTTTTTCATAATTAAGTAATTTATGCAACTACTTGTTATTTGGTTGTCTTGTGTGTGTGTGTGTGTGTGTGTGTGTGTGTGGATCTTATTCAGGCGGATCCACTTTCTTGTTTTATATTACAACACCCACTGACATCCTCTGACATTTCTGCAATTTGTGCTTTTGAAGTCACCTTCGAGGTCAACCATTGGGGTGCCTAGGTCTTGAGATGACACTGACTATGAAATTTATTTTGGTATGTCTTTGGGTGAACCCAGTCCACATTCAGGTTACCACAGATCAACTCCTTTTTAGATTAATGTTCTCAGTGGATACTAAATATTCTAGACCTCTGCTATTTTCAGCAGTATGCAAAAGAATTAATGACTTTATACTAAATTTCTCATTTTTTTTTACTTTTTTGTCTAAAATTTGTTTGGACAGGTTCCAGTGGTGAACCCTTTCCTGCAGATGAAACGTTGCAAGCCTCTTGTTGTTCTACTGCTATTTCCATGGTTTTCAGTCACTTTCCAAAAATGTCACATGCTGGGATCATCTCCCAAGGCCAATAAGCATCAAAAAATCACCTCCCTAACAAATAAGCCATGGTGAGATTCAAACCTGGG
Source organism: Acanthosepion pharaonis (assembly GCA_903632075.3). Taxonomy (NCBI): domain Eukaryota; kingdom Metazoa; phylum Mollusca; class Cephalopoda; order Sepiida; family Sepiidae; genus Acanthosepion; species Acanthosepion pharaonis. The sequence continues at coordinate 455,386 of CAHIKZ030000597.1, forward strand.
TCTTATGGTCAGAAAGCAAATATTCTAACCACTCGGCTACATGCCAGGACTTACATAAACCTATACATTCCTTAGTTCCACCAATTCTAACATTCATAGAAAAGATCCACCATGCCACACACATTGTGGTGAACCACCGTCATTCCTTTCGTATTCCATTGGTGATATTTAAGTTTCAATCAAGCAATTTCTCCCAACAAACTGCTACTTTATAGAAGCAAACCCCAAGAGGATACTTCCTCAATCACTACAATCTTAACCTGTTCAAGTCAAGAGTAAGCCATTCTTTCCCACATATCCTTATAAATCTTGCCTTTTATTAATGTAACCCTCTACCTCGAGTGGCTCTCTAGCCTTGTAAAAGTTGAACCTCATCATAAAAAATAAAGTGAAAATTATTCTTGAAGATATTTTATTCATTATATTCACATATTGGAGCAAATGCTTACAATCTTTTATAAAATCCCCTCACTTTTGTGGAAGCAACTCCCAAGAGGATGCTTCACCAATCACTACAATCTTAACCTGTACAAGTCTAAGGTTAACTGTTATCTTCTCCCAGACATCTCCATAAACTGTGCCACTTATTCTGTAACTTCTATTTTGAGTAGCTGTGGACCTTGTAGAAAGTGAAGATTATTGCAAAAATTTTTTTTTTTCATTTAACCCCAAGCAAGTCAGTAATACAACTAGAATTGAGATGGTTAAAAGGAGTGAAAGAGAATAAGAAGACTGAGAATGAGAAAGATTGACAAAAGAACATTAAAGGAACAGGGTTCAAGAAGACAGAAAATGGCAATTGATGTTGCATTTCAATTTTTGAAGATTGTAGTTATCAAGGAAGGAAGAAAATGAAAGAGTGTTCCACAGGCGAAAAGTGCAAGAAAAGCAACTGTTGTGGTGGTTTCATCTAGCTAATTCAGCTTTAAAATGGTGAGACCAAATTGCCAATTTAGTCACATGCTTGAATTTACCAGGGGAAAAAAATTCAACAGAAAAGTTACTAAAAAGACAGAGGGAAGCCACATCCAAGAAAAAAGGTTGTGGAGTCGCTTGCCTGCTTCTATAACCTAGAAAGCTACACTGGCATGAGTTTATCTCCTGAAAGGTTCAATCTAGGCACACAGGTTAATGGATAGGAGCCAGCCAAAACTGTAGTCATGTAGAGGAGATAATTTTAGTGACTACAACTTGTGGTGAGCAGTAGCTATTCACTTGATAAGTAAGCATCAACAGATCAATACATTAGCTTAATATTGCTGAAGATTGATGATGGACGATAAGTAACACAGTCAATGACAGTGTCATAGATCAACTAATTCTAGTTTGCTGAATACTCTGGTTGATAGTAGGAGTTGCCACCATTAGTAATGAATTGTATTTACAGTATGACTGTGAAAGCAATTGCAAAAGTTTATGACTAGTAAATCCAATTTTTTATGCCACATTGCTCGTCACATGTGTTAACAAGGAGTGCAACAGTTTACAATAAGAAGTCAGGCTGGAATCAATCATGAAAGACAGAGAAAAATAAAAGAAACTATAGTTCATACAAAGTAAAGAAAGAAAGAAAGAAAGAATTAATAGTAATGCTAATGGTAATAGTAACTGTTTCCTTATAAGGAAACATTTGGTATTAATGAACTGAGCAAGCAGTGCTACTTTTAGTTGAAATTCATAAAATCTTTCTCAGGAAAATACGTTTCTCAAGTCCACTGTTAATGCTATTGTCATTATTGACAGGCATTTCCTTCCTAATCTTTTGTTTGATATACTTTGGAACATCAACATCTTGATTATGTCATTATTTTCTCTTTCAGTTATATGTGCTAACCATTTTACTTGTTGCTGCTGTTGAAAGTCTTCAATTGAATTCTTTGTGATTCTATAGTGCCAATCCACTGGGTTCGAATAAGGTTGGTCCTTACTAAGACTGACAGGTTCAAAGCCATTTTTAATCATTGATCTGGGAAAAGCAGTTTTATAGAACTGACAGTTTAGATATTTCTCAATGAGTTTGGTGCCATGTATGACATCCATATGAAAGTCTTGATCTGATGAGGCTATTTAAGAATAGGGCAAGAGTTACTGATAAAACTGAATTACCATATGTATAATTCTTTCATTGCTTCATAGTTATTGCTAAGCTATATATTTATATTTATATACTGAGTGATTCCCAGAGGGTTTGTCTATGAAACTGTGGAGTCGGGATGCTGAAGGCAACATCAATCAGCTAAGTGAAAAACCTCTTACTTGTATTAATTCTCTCTCTCTCTCTCTATATATATATATATATATATATCCTATAAAAAGCATAAAGATCACACAAAACAATATACACTACAGTTCAAAAGTTTGAAGCCACCTCCAGAATTAGCATGGGATGAACTTGACAGAAGAGTATAAAAATCAAAAAAGAGCTCACAGAGATATTGGAAAAAGAACGCAATCAATTTTCAAGCTTATACTTTGAGAAACTTTTGTAACAAATGCTAAAAATTTGTGCTGCAGTCATCATGGCTAAGGAGGATATTTTGATGAGAGCAGAACTGAATTATAAAATGCTATTTTTCTTTTTGTCATAAAATTTCTAATAAAAAATCATGGATCACTTTTTTTAACCACGTGGAATAATTTTCTCTTATTTAAAGTACAAAACAACTACTTTTGGGGCCATTTTAAAAAATTAGCAGGGGTAACCTCAAACTTTTGAACTGTAGTGTAAGTATATATATAAACTATTAATTCTTTATGATTTCCCTTTCTGTAATATTTCCAACTTCTATATTCAATGTTTTTTTCTTGGAGAAGAATGGGATTTTTAGTGGTAAGAAATTAATGCAGTCATTACTTACAGAAGAGGATTATTATATATATATAATCTATACAACAAGAAATACAGCATCTGAAATGTAAATAATGAAAAAAAGTGCAGGCATGTTTTTAAAATAACATGTGGCAGATGGATTGTTGAGAGTTTCTTTTCAAAATTATATTTTTTTTCAATTTTTCCAGTGCCTCAAGCAAATCTCATGATGATGATTGCGTTAAGTTGCTGTGTTCTTACAGCTTTTCTGAAAATCTACTTATGTACAGAAGACAACTTTCAGAATTTATTATTAATAGCTTGAAAAGACCTTGGATTGTTTATTCATAAACTTGATGTTTATTAAGTTCATTGGAAAATCTCCAAAATTCCACAGAGTTAGGAAGTTAAAATTTAGAATGATTGCAGAACATATTTCTTCTTAAAGGAAAAAAAAATTTCCAAAAATTTAAGATATAAGTATGAGACAAGATTAGAAACTTCCTGGATTAAGATCGTCAAGCAGACATCATAACAGATTCCAATCCTGTAATGGTATTAGATTACCAGTTTTACATAATTTTACAAATGAACTGTCTAGATGGAACTGTGAATTCTATTCTGACAGTTTCTTCTCTTCATTTCTTGCTTGTGGAACTCTCTTTCTGGCTTCTTTTTTTCCAGTCAAGTTTGCTCTTAATCCCCCATCTTAGTGGCTTTATTGCCTTGCTTGGGTGTGAAATGATTAAAAAGCTAGAAACCTAATGTATCTAACAAATGATATGTAATCATTCTATCATATCTGATAAAAAGGGTATTTTATTTATACTATTTACAGTCATATTGTTTGCATGTGTGTGTTGTGTGTGTGTATATATTAAATGAATCAAGCTGATGTAAAGTCACTCACAGAAAACATAGACATCATCTTTTGCAGTGTGGACAGGAGCATTGTCATGGTGAAAATAACTCTAATTGTTATTTTTTAGAATACAACTTTTCATATGAGAATCAAACCATTTTTTTTTAAATATTCAAGAATTTAGGCTTTGGCCTATTTCTGCTAATTTTTTTAGTGTGGAAGGGTGGGGGTCAGAAATGTAGTTATCATAAGAATAATGCATATCATATATTTTTGCTATCATTTCTTTCTATAATTTATAACATTTATTTAATATCACCATGTAAGTCCTCCCATAAATGAACAATGAAAGTCCTTCCCATTCACAGTTTCCTGAGGATGATTTTAATAAACATTGAAAAATTAAAAAACAATTGCCTAATCTTGTATGTTAATCAACTATTGTTTACCTATAAATATGTTTTTTTCAAAACCACTTTATATCTTGACAACATTATAAAATATTTTTTTTAAATTCATATTTTTATCAAAGCAAATTTGTGCTTAAATGAGCAAAACTGAAATAATGAAGTAAATTTTAAAACATTAAGGATGAAAGAAAGTGAAAAAAAATTGTGCTTGTAAGGGATCAATATTCAATTAACAAAGAACACACTTTTTCTTGTTCATTTTGTTTATATTAATATCATTTTCACAAGCATTATGACTGAAAACAAGTCACACTGCCTTATTTATTGTGAAAAACCAAACACATGTAAGTAAATGAAATTATAACCTAATGTATCTAACAAATGATATGTCATCATTCTATCATATTTGATAAAGGGTATTTTATTTACACTATTTACAGTAATATTATGTCTGTGTGTGTGTGTGTGTGTGTGTGTTGGTGTGCTTGTTAAACGAATCAAGCTGATATAAGTCACTCACAGACAATGCATACATGGTCATTGCAGTGTGGACAGGAGTGAAAAATAACCTCTGATTGTTTTGTTTTTTTTAAAAACAACAATTCAGTTATGAGAATCAAACCTTTCTTAAAATATTCCCCTGAATTCAAGAATTTGGGCTTTGGCCTATTTTATCTAATTTTTTGAGTCTGGAGAAGAGAGGGACAGAAATCATAAGAATAATGTATATCACATATTTTTGCTATCATTTCTTTCTATAATTTATAACATTTATTTAATATCACCATTTAAGTACTCCCGTAAATGAACAATAAAAGTCCTTCCCATTCACAAATTCCTGAGGATGATTTTAATAAACATTGAAATATTTAAAAATTATCAATAAATCTTTCTTGTATTTTAACAATTTCTTCTCTCACAATTCTTACTTGTGGAACTCTGTTCTGGCTTCTTTGTCTTTTATTCAACTTCTTTATTCCTCTTCTTTTATCATCCTCTCTCCTTAATAATGTTTTTTTTTCATATGCTTTCATACTCAATAAACCCTTGCATCTTAGAGGCTTAAGAGAAAGAGAGGGGGGTTGTACTCTTTCCTTTTAAACTGCTTTAGACAATACCACTTAGCAGGCATTAGATGACCCCTGGCAGATAAGCTAGTCTAGTGCATTGAGTGTGAATTTACAAGGTACTCAACACTTGTAAACATGTACCAAAGTTAAGTAAGTATATTTTTATACTATTATTTATTCAATACAAGGCCCAAGAACCACTCAAGGTAGAGAGTTAATGAATGAGATTGTTGTAAGAGCATAGTAGGAGGAGGCGAACTATAAATTAAATCATCATCTTAGATCAATGTTATCGGTTACAGTACTTTCACATCTCCAATACATTCTACAATAACAGGAATGATATAATGAAGGAAAGGATGTTCTATTATAATGTTTTATACTCTGTCCAAAGCACTACTTTATTGCTATTAGCTTCAGCTTATCTACCTAACCATATCTACCTAATCATTAAATAAAAACAAAGAAATTCATGCCTTTCTCAAGCACATTCAGGCAATAGTGAATACAAGAGACTTGCTTGGAACTTTAAATCAACTCCTTGATCCAATTTGACATGCACATTACAGTAATTGCACATTCTACAATAACAGAAATCATATAATAAAGGTGGGGATACTAAATACTATTTACATTATTCAAACTATTGTCTTCATCTTTGTCACCATGTTTATCACAATGTTTCGGCCGTTGTACTCTCTGGCCATCTTCAGTCAAACTGAAACCTTTATTTCACTCACTGGCTAGTCCCACGTGCCATGTCTAACGGAAGTCAGTTCTCCACCGCCTTAACCAGGTATTGAACTCACACTCTTTGGATCACTAACTAACGCCTTTATCCACTATGCCATGTTTATGAATTTCTGGGTATTATAAACCTAATGTCTTCAGCCACCATTTTTTACCAGAGCTCATATTGCAATTTTTGCTGTTATTATTGCTTTTCTCTGGCATTCCTTATTACTGGTTGTGGAACTAGAACAGTCTACTCCAGTGAGTGAAATAAAGGGTTCAGTTCAATATTCTAACCACCTGAAGAAGGCCAGAGCGTACAACAGCCGAAACATTGTGATAAACATGGTGACAAAGATGAGGACAATAGTCCAAATAGCGTAAATAGTGTACATAATACCTCATCTCAAAAATATAGACAGATAAAGGAGGGGATGTTAATCAAAAATGTTCTGATGAACTTCATTCCTTCATGGCTAAGACCTGCCAAGCTATACACATTGTAGTGAACTACCATCATTCTCTTCATATTCCATTGGTGAGATGGAAGTTGCATTCAAGTAACTTCTCCCCATTAACCATTATATCGTGGAACTGACACTTAAGAAGATACTTCCTTGATCAATACAATCTTAACCTGTTCAAGTGTAGGGTTAACTATTATCTTCATAAATTGTGCCCCTTATGCTTTAACCCTCTACCTTGAGTGGCTCCTGAGCCTTGTATAGAGTAAACATTATTGCAAAAAAAATTCTTATAAATTAAAAAGAACATTTTTTTGTTGTGAATTTTATTCACTATTTATTTATTATTTATATTTTATTTACCATTTTGTTTATTTAGCTTCTTCCATCTTTTAGGAAACCAAGGATAAAGAATTAAGTTTAACCTACTATTTAACCCATAGTTTGAGGAATCATGAAGAGATGGATTCATAACTTTTCCCAGGCATTTTTTATGTGTACGTGAATGTAACAAATTCAACTGAAATTCCAACACAGCTGACCAATTTCTCATTCCAAGCAACTATCCATTAGTCCACATCATAGTACACCACTTGCACATCCCTATAAATTAAAAAGAACCATTTTTCTTTTTGCTATTAACTTTATTGAAAAACATCTTTATCATTTTGTTCCATTATAATCTTCCATCTTTCAATCAACTTCATAATTTTATCCTTTTAGAATTATCATTCTCTGCAAACTTCCCTCAGAGACTTTCTAATCTTCCAAGGAATTGAAAATCATTTCATTGAGAGATTTCTACGTAGACAGGAATGAATCATAATCTGAAAATGCAACACATAATGAATACATTGTATGAAAGAAAACAGTGTAACAAAGCAGAGACAATTATTTCTATTAACTAATTCCAGATGCATTTTATCAATTATTCTCTTCAGATGGTCTAATAGGGAGCATTTCTCATTCAAATCATTTGTTCTGTTCTTTGAAAGGAGCTCATAACAGAAAAAAAAATTCCAAACTTAGCATCTACACATTATGATAACTGGCCTACTTAGTAGTGATTCATTTCATTTGCTTCACAATACCTTGCATTCCACATTGTTTTCATGTATCCACTGTTCAGTGCTCATCACAATTTGTTTTACAAACATAAGACATTTAAATCCAGTTTACTTGTTTTTTTTCTTTTTTGTTTAACTTATTTGACAGCCACACATCAAAGAGACTAACATAACCAAGTTGGTGTAAATGATTTTCAATGCTTGATTTGGATGTTTACATAATATTGATTATTCACAAATAATATCTTTGCTTGATTGCTATTAACTTCAGCTGATCTGCCCAACCATGGAACATTATTCATTACATCTCTTGTGTAAAATTTCCTAAACTACTTTTGACATGTTTGATTTGTTACAGTACCTTATTCATAAATTGGACAAATCACTGTTTTTGCACTTTAGTTGCATTTTATCTTTCTTTACCACCAAAGACTAGTCTATCCTGCTATTTACTACATAGCAGGTGATAGGAGAAAAGAAATGGATCCATGCCTTTCCCAAGGGCATTCAGGCAATAGTGAATACAAGAGACTTGCCTGGAACTTTAAATCAACTCCTTGATCCCATTTGATATGCTGTTATCGCTTATAGTACTTGTACATCCTCAGAACATTCTACAATAACAGAAATGAGAAGGAAGGAATGTTCTAATGTAACATCTTACATTCCATCCAAAGTGCTGTTTGTTCACATTAAGTTCTTGAATGCTGTTTTTCACTCAATACAAGAAACAAGAGCACCTCAAGGTAGAGGGCTACTAAATAAGTTTGTTGTATAGGCATAAGAAAAGAAAGTAATATGGGCAGATTTTGACAATATTTAGGATAAATAATGATTGATGTTAGACTTGAAGAGGTTAAGTCACATTTGTTGGAAAGAAGCTGAGTAGAAGTTCCTCCTTCCCAATGGAATATAAAGTAAATTCAATCCTGTGTACAAGGCATGGTTGATCATAGATGTGAAGGTCTGAACATGTGAAATGAAGGAAGGTAACTCATCTGAACATTTATCATGAAAATACTGATAGAATAACAACAGGCTAGCAATGTTTTGTCAATGGGAAAGGGTTGTAGGGTGGAAAGTAATTCATCACCCACAAGGATGCTAAATGTTTTGAACTCATGAGGCCACTGGAGGTTTATTATTGAGCTCTCTCCATAAACTTAACCACCAATAATTAATACCCTAACATTTGGGAAAAATCACTTTACCAGTTAAGCACTAATCAATATATTAGTATATCAATAACAAAGCACAGACACATGTCTGCATGTGTATGTACATTTATATATATATATATATATATATATATATATAATGTATATGTAAAATATTAAAATATTTTGTATGTTTGAGCACTTTTGGCTATAATAATCTTGATAATTAGCCTTGATAATGGCTAAAAGTATATTTGAAAGCACTAGGAGATACAAAACATTTGGACAATTTCTATATAATTTACATACAAAAAAGAAGAAACGTCAGTCATTTTTAATGCTTTTTTCCAAAAAACTATAAATAAAAATTTAATTATAAACCTAACCTCCTATAACTAATATCCTAATAATTAAGATACCACCAAATCAAATAAAAAAAAATGATTTAATGGCCAAATGAAGAAATATATTTTTACCTTATCATTTAAACATTAATAAAAAGTAAAAAAAAATATAAAAATGAAATTCTATTTTTCAAACTCAAGAAAACTTAAGAACACTCAAGAATTAACAAAAGGAGTGAATGTCTGGAAAACTAGATATCAAAATTGCTACAGCTGAAAGAAAGTGAAAAAGTATTACTCTTTTATTTAACTTCTTGAGGTTTTTCCAATGTATTCTTTCTGATAATCATTAGAGGTTATTGATTTTGTTTTGTATTGATTAAGTCTTTTATTGTTTTCAATGTTGCTGTGATAAATTTTATGCTGATTTTATATAAATTCTAAATTTTTACATGATTTTTTTATTACTAGAATATTTTTGCAACATGCTGACATGTATTGAAATCCTCACAGTATTTAGTATGTTTGAAGTTATTGCTAGCACATTTTGTTGAGATTTACAAACTCTACATTTCATTCAATTTTGCAAACGTAATCAATGAAATTTGAATAAGTTGATTTGTTTATAAAAAATACTTTGAAAAAATCCTACTGCAAATTTTAATAAATTTGTCAAGTAAATAAAATATTCCCAGTAACACAAATAAACTAGGCAAGATGCCTTAAATAAAGAATTCAAAGCGAGTCAGTAGAAGTCCGTTGGAGTCAGGCAGACTGCTGTTTGGATCTCTATTGTCAAGCTCTCATTGGGCAGAGTATGACACAGTCGGGGCTCTGTCTACAGATGGAGACTTGACTGAGAAAAATGAGCAATAAAAAGTGCCCAATCTCATGGTTGTGTTGGCTTATTATAAAAAGTTCCTCAATCATATTTCCTGAATATAAAACACTTTCAACAGATTGATTATATTAATTTAGGGAAAACAGCATTTACTTACAGGATATATAGAGCCATGATCACCCATGTCCTGACACAGGTCAAGCTGATTGCTCAGCCAAACAATCATTATGTCTGTGTCATTCATTTTTCTTTTTATGGCGTTTGATCACAAAATCATAACAGAAAGAATTAATAATGAAATTCTCAAAAATTTTACTCCAGTCAAAAAGAATTTAATATTTTGTTTTTTATTTCATTTTATTTATTATTTTCACTTTTTTTTTTGAAGATCCCAAACATATGACATAGCGGCAAGATAGTGACTGCCCGAGTTGCCTTAAGCTAACCCTGGACACATCATGTAGAAAAAAACTTATAACTTCTTCACAGAATAAAATCAAACTCTTTTTCTTATTTCAAGTTGATTATCTGCAGGTATATCTTTTAAAATCCCTATCATCTTCAAAAACGTGATGGATATAGGCATATGTAACATGGAATTAGTGAGCCAGGTTCAAATTCTGGGCTAGTCTGCTGTATTCAGTTTTTGCACAAATGTCTTTGGGAGAGACCTGAAGTCATCTCTCTTTTCCTTCCCAGCTGTGGGTTAAAGAGAAGAGTAAACTGGGTTGACTTGACAACTAGTCTAAGAGAAAGAAAACTTTGAATTCCCAACCACTCCACTGCACTTTCCCAATAAAAGGAATCTGTGGGGAGTCATAATTGCCTACACTATCAAGAGATATACAAGTATTAAAAAAATATTATCTACCTTGTTTTAAAATTGCTTATGCCATAGATGTGTGGGTGTTTGTGCCTATATATATATATATATGTTGTGGTAAGAGCCAGTTAGCATCCTTACTATCAGGAATGGACTGATCCATTCATGATAAGCTGTCTTGGTTAATTGTGTAAGGGAAAGAAGCTAATACTATGGCAGTGACTTGTCTAGTTGAGTAGTGAATGCTACTATCATAACTCAGTCGAGGTAAGTGCTGTTTCTTGCCAGAACCCACATCATAAGAATATATATATATATATATATATATAAAGTGAACACTCAGGTCAACATCAAGTAGCAAGAGTCTATTCCATATTTGAATGCAATCTTCAAATGGCCTGAAGATTGCATTTGAGTATGAAACAGACAGTTAATGCTTGGTTTTGACCTCAGTGTCTACTTCTATATTTACATAGATTATGTCTCTGATATTGAGCCCTTTTATCCAGAAATATAGCATACTCTAAAACTATATTTGTATCATATATATATATATATATATATATATATATATATATATTGCCTGATGATAGTGTTTAAGCATGAAACAGACTGTTGCTGCAGCGTGTTGACCTCAATATCAGATTATATATATATATATATATATATATATATATAAAAAAATATAGGTTGCGGATATCTCATTTTAACAGATATATTTTATAAAATTACACAAAAATATCTTGAAATACTAAAGAGTAAATTTATTCAATAAAATTGCCATTGGCTTCAACCATGGCCTCCATACAACTTCAGAATATCCTGAAACTCTTCTGGACTGTTTCCTTGTTTAAGTTGGTGAATACTACCATAATCCTTGTCTTCAGTTTATCTTTCATGTTACAGGAAGTTTTGGTGGTCTCTTGCTCAACTGTTCCCCACACATAATAATCAAAGTGGTTGCAGTCTGGGGAGTTAGGTAACCAGATGTAAGGGGTGATTTGGTCGCATAAATTGCCTGACAGCCATGACTGGGCTCTCTTTCATATATTTGGTATGGTGGTATGAGTTCTGTTGCCAGACATAGGGCAGCACTACCTCCTCCTGATGTAGGCCATCATGTTGAGTCTGAGGTCCTGTAGGAAGATGAATGGAGGCATAATTTCACCATCACTAGTGACCACTCCAAAAGACCTTTGTAATCACCATTAGACTCATTCAACTCTATCTGAAACCTCTGCACTGTCCTACGATTGACACCCAAACACTGAAATGTTTGTATTGGAGTTTCTGTCATGAATGTCAAGCAGTACAGTATGCTGTTCCCAAATTTCTGGTTGAGTGAATTGCATCATGGTGCTCTTTTTCTCATAGACAGTGCCAAACTGACCATACTATACTGCGCAGTTAACAAAATCAAAAGCAAACAATGCGCATGTGTGAAATTAAAAATATAAAATAGCGACAATTTACCCATCACATCCTCTGTGTGTGTGTGTGTGTGTGTGTCTATTCAATAAATTAATAAATGATGAA
>CAHIKZ030000597.1:475000-762500 GCA_903632075.3 Acanthosepion pharaonis
TCTACAAAAGGATGCTGAGAATACGATGGACTGAAAATGTGAGCAACAACAAAGCTTTAGTGAAAAGGGAAACAAAAAAAAGTACACCTACTTGAAAGAGAGTTCCACAAGTGAGAAGTGCAAGAGAAGAAACTGTCAGCATAGAACTTATGGTTAAAACTAGAAATTTTAATAAGGAAATTATGAGACCTAACTGCCAATCAAGTACTGTACCCAAATTTGTGAAGTCCAGTTACTAATGGGAGAAGCTCCAGAACAATTACCATGGGAATATTTATAGAAAAGACAAAGGGAAACTATGTTACAGTGGTGGGAAAGTGTCCAAAGTCAAGATACCAATTTTCAACCAATAACATTCTTGTTTCTTCTTTGGATTTTGTCCAGACTCTCCAGCTATAAAATTGGAACACCAGACCTTATTTGATTGCAATATTCAATACATGGATGAATGGTAGGCTTATAAATAGATTCTGATGAGTGAAATTGTCTAGCATGAGATAGTGAGTTGACATTTTTTGGAGCAGACATAGCAGATGATTGAATATAATCATTCTACTTTGTGTAAGTGGAAAACATGAGACCAAAAAAATGCAGGGTATTGCTTTGCTAGAGGTTAGCATCAACCATAATGGTAGAAGGCAAAAACAGTTCTTTAAGATGATTAATACAAAGAAATTTAATTTTGGAGGTGTTACATTTAAGAAGCCACTTCTTGCCCCAGTTAACAACAGATTGCTGGTCATTTTTGAGCTACCAATTTCAACAGTAGAATTATGAGACCTATCTGCCAATCTTGTACTGTACTTAAATTTGTGAAGTTAAGGTATCAACAAGGAAAGCTCATCAGAATAATTATTATGAAAATATTTATAGAAGTGACAAAGGGAAGCTACTTTACATCGGTGGGAAAGAGACTGAAACTGAGATGACAGGTTAGGCCCAATAACATTGCAGATTTGTCTTTGGATTTTGTTAAGAATATCTATAAATGTGCAGGATAGATTCTAGTATGGAAACATAATGAACTGATATTCCTAGCTGCAGACTAAACAATTGATTCAATATAATCATTTTGCTTCATGTCAGGGAAAAATGTTAGACCAAGAAGACACAGTGAGTTTTTTCTTGGTGGTTAGCATCAGCCATGCTGATCAAAGGCAAAAATGTTTCTTTAAATTGATTAATAAAGGACAGTTTTATTTCAGAGGCATTAAAATGAACAAGCTACTTCTTGCCCCAGTTAACAATAGATTGCTGGTCATTTTCAAGATTAGCTGCGAATTTGACTTTATTGAACATATCTAAACTGATATTAAGCCAAGAGTAAATAATTGAGCCGACAAAAGTAAGAAAATTGAGTTGTATCTTGTAACCAGATAATTCATATTGTCTTGATCCACTTCCTCCTAACGTTTTATCATTATCAGAAGTCTTGTAACCCTTTATGGGAACTGCATGTAGAGCAGCCATAGGAACATGGGGTGCATCTAGAATAATATAGACTGATGGAGCCATTCTCTCTTTAGGCTGATTTTAAATTCAGATTTTTCAGTCTTCTAGTTAACCTATCAAGACAAGAGAGACCAGTCTAACCTGCTATTTAACACATAGCTTGAAAGAAGACAAATTTGACATTTTTTTCCAAAGGCATTAGGGTAAATGGTAGTGGAAATATTAGCCATTTCCTTATAAGGAAACATTTGGCATTCACTGACCAAGCAGCCATTGTTACTTCAACTTGAAATTTATAAAATCTTTCTATTAAAATGATTTTTCAGGATAATAAATGTCAAAGTGCAGTAACTGATGCCATTCTTTCCAGTATTGACAGTGGCTTTCTTCTTAATGTTTTGTTCAAAGTACAGTGAAATGTCAAAACTTTTGATTATGTCATTATTTTCTCTTTGAGTTACATATGCTATCCATTTCAGTTGTTGCTACTGTTGAAAGTCCTCAAGTGATGTGGTTTCTATTATTTTATAATGGTGGGATACAATATAACAAAAAATTAACCCCTACACCACCAACCATAAATCCAATCTCCCCTTTTATTTAACCCATTTATTGTGGGGAGAAGAGATGGTTTCTTACTTTTCCCAAGGGCGTTAGTATAAAAGTGAACACAACAGACTAGGTTGGAATTTGAACTTGACTCACTTATTCTTCTTTATGTACCAATAACTGTTATATAGTACATAGTTATATAGATCAATTTGATATGATCAAATTGGCAGCTGGTCTAAAAAAAATGACCTACAATCTGTTGTCAAATGGGGCAAGGAGTAACTGGTCGATTTTAATGTTCTTATCGCTCTTTTAAGTATTGATGGCAGCTTTCTTAATATCTTGTTTGAAGTAGTGTGAAATGTCAACATCTTGATTATGTCAATATTTTCTCTTTGAGCTTCTTATGCTATCCATTTTAGCTGTTTCAGCTGTTAGCAGTCTTCAAGTGATGTGGTTTCTGTCATCTGAGACACTTTTTTGTGATTCTGTAGCGCCGGTCCACAATGTTCAAAGAAGGTGGGAGAGGAAATAAAAAGTAAAAAGAATGGCAACACCAAATAGATCTTTATTGTCACTCCCCATTAATAAAATGTAAATATATATCAAGGCATCAATAAGAAATCTTTGCCACCAAAGATCAAATAAACTAATTTCAATCCTTAATCGAGGTAATTAATAGTCAATTTTAGAATCATTATCAGATGTATAGGTTTGACAAATAAAGTAATCCCCGTCGTTTTAGGAGATGCACTCAACATGTGTAACTTAACCAAGCCTTAAATTTGAATAGGGCTCAACACACACACACACACACACACCAAACAAAAGATTTTATCTCCTATGAATGAATCAGTTTTATTAGTTTTTTTTATTAACTTTTCTTTTAGCTATAGTCCTGATCATACTTTTCTTTTTATCTGAATAATTTTTTAGACTTGCTTGAAGTTTGTTATTTTACAGGCTTTTTGTTTTCCATCTACCTTAATTGCATTCTTTTCAGGAGAGTATCTGTGAGAAAAGATGACCTTTTGTTTTTGTCCTTTACTGGATAGACTTCAGGTATGCTGCTTTAGGTGAAGCACAAACATTTTCAAGAAAATAAAAGATATCTTCAGCTGGTAAATGGTTACTTCTTGTTGAGAACCACATTGATTTGATTAATGACAGCACTGTAATGTCTATTTGACCAAAGGTCTTGAACTGCTAAGGAAACACTTCCTGTATAAGTAATTCAAAATTGACAAGGTCACACAGAATTCTATTGTGAACCTGATATAATGTTGCAATCAATGCCATAACATTGCACAAAACATTTAAAATCACATGCACATTATCTACTGTATGTTGTAATTGCATGTTTCTACATACATTTTAGATCAGTGAAAACTGTATTTCCTTTCACGGCTTTGAAAACTTGATAAAACTGATAGCTATCTTAGATTTCCAGTTTGTTGGTTAGTTGCTCATGAGAAAAGCTGACACTCTGTTAGAGAACTGATATTTTCATTCTTTGGAAGATATTCCACCAGTCTCTCATAATATTGCTATCTAACATACACTTGAGTATCAACATACCTGTCATTGTCTCCTGTATGGTGCAGGCAAAACCGTCACTGGACAAAGATCGTCAGAAAGGTCAGGCAAGTGAAATTTTCTATGAAATGGAAGTTATTCCCATACCTGTCAAGGTGCCTACTGGCTTATGACATGACATCATATGGACCCACTTCCAGGTTGGCTGAGTGAGGTTTCTGTTCGTCACAATGATTAATGAACAAAACTGTCAGTGAAAATGTTAGGGTAGTATGGAACAAATCCAGAGGCTTTGAAACCCCTTTTGATATTTACAAGAGTAGTGGGTGGGAGCAACCAATCATCCACCCTTGAAGAGAAGTCATATAATTTCATTGACATGCTAGGATTATTTCTTGTCTATCTGTGGAAGTAGCAATAGAGCAGTGAGAGGCTTGCAATATCCTGACTGTGAGAGAGAGGTTGGAGGGGTTGGAGAATAATTCATCACCCACAAGGGCTTGGGGATGCTTTTGAACTTTATCAAGGTTGGAGAGTGAGATTTGAATAGCTCCTGAACAGATACAACAACAGTACTCCATTTTTTGTTTGATCTGGCTCTTGTAAATGTAGAAGATAGCAGAAGTCAGGTGCTTACTGGAGCGGTACGGGGAGTCGATCATTTTATCTGCAACCTTAGTAATAGATTGTCTGGACGATTTCCAGTTGCTGATACTGTTACAGAGGTGATTTTTTCAGTCTCTGTAAGATATTTCACTAGTCAATCATAATATTATTTTCTAACATAAAATTGAACAGGACTGTAATTGAATGTTCTTAAATAGCCTTGTCAGATTAAGACTTTTATAAGGATGTCATATATTGCATCAAAACTCATTCAGAAATATCTAAACTATCAGATGTATGCAACTGCTTTCTCCGAACAATGATTAAAAGTGGCTTCAAGCAAATGAAGCCTGTAGGTCTTAGCAGGGACCATCCTTTTTCAAACCTTGATGACTGTCATTAAATAATCACAAAAACTGTACCAAATAACAGAAATCATATCTCTAGTGAACTTTCAAAAGCAGTAACAACTAAAATAGATTGCACATGTAACTCAAAGAGAAAATAATAACAATCAAGATGCTGATGTTTCATACTACTTCAAACAAGATGTTGGGAAGGAATCCTTTGTCAATACTGGAAAGAGTGACAAGATGGACAGAGAAACCTGCTTTCCTTAAAAAAACTCTTAATATAAAGATTTTATACATTTCAACAGACAGTAGTACCAGGTGCTCAGTTAATGTTTCCTTATAAAGAAATGGTTAATATTATCATTACCAGTCAAACTGGTTACTTGGTAAGCAAGCTTGGAAACAAATTCTCATTAAAGGGAAACTAAAGTGTGTTTTTGTTTTCAATCAATTTACCCCCCACCCCCACCTCGCAAGCAAAAGGATAAAGAGAGAAAAAACACAGGGTGTTACTGAGTGTGAAATAATACAAGAAAAATATTATCAAGGAGTGAGAACAATAAAAAAAACAGAAATTAAGACAGAAGATAATGATTGACATTGCATTTAAATTTTTGAAGATCAAACTTGACTGGAAAGCAATAAATTGGGAGAAAGTTTCACAAGTGAGAATTGTAAGAAAATAAACTTTTAACATATAACTTACAGTCAAATCAAGCTATTTTAACTGTAAAATAATGAGACCGAGCAGCCAATCTAGTACTGCACTTAAATTCATAGAGTCTAGGTACCAAAGAGGAAAGTTCATCTGAACTATTACCATGAAAGTATTTATAGAAAAGACACAGGGAAACTATGATATGGTGGGAAAGTGACTGAAGCTGAGATGCCAGGTAAGGACTAATGAAATGCAGATTCTTCTTTAGATTTTATCAAGGATCTCTAAATATATCGCAGGAGCACCAGACCAGCAGTGGCAGCAATATTCTAAGCAAGGATGAATGGTAAACTTATAAATATGTAAGATAGATTCTGGTGATGAAAAGTATTAGAAAATATAAGAAAAAAACACTTTTAAGTAGAGAGGAGTATAAAAAGGACAAGAATTAATAAGACAGAAAATAACAATTGACATTGCATTTAGATTTTAGAAGATCAAAGTTGACAGGAAAGCATGATAGAAGAAATTGTCAGCATAGAACTTACATCTAGCCATTTCAACTGTAAGATGATGAGACCTAGCAGCCAATCTAGTGCTGCACTTAAATTTATAGAGTCTAGGTAACAAAAAGGAAAGTAATATTTATTTATCTTTAAAATACAAAAAATGTGACACAAGGCTGAAAAGGAAGATAGGAGAAGACTTGTCTTCAAGCTGTCTTATCTTAAACTTAGTTGGACATGATTATTGACCCAAACATATCACAGTCTCCCTTACACCAAAACAACATATTCTTATTAGAACCACCATAGTACCTCAAAGATTCTATGAAATCCTAACTAGTTTCCATATGCACAATTAGTTTATGGGGTGGGGAACAAAAATAAAAACTTACCAAAGATTAAAGTTTATCAGAACAATTACCATGAAAGTATTTATAGAAAAGGCACAGGGAAGCTACGTTATAGTGATGGGAAAATGACTGAAGTTGAGATGCCTGGTCAGGACCAATGATATTGCAGATTCTTCTTTGGCTTACAACAATGATCTTTAAGTATATAGAAGGAGCAATATTCTTAGCATGGCGGAATGATTTTTCAAAGTTTTCAAAAAACCTTTGAGGAAGGATAATGCAATGTGGAAACTTTATTTTTTCCTCACTTACATTAAATATTGGTTTAATCTATGGATACCTTTTTTGAAATAGTGTTTGATATCTTTTTGTTATGTATGTCAAATTCATTTTGTTATATACAGTCTCTTCCAAAAGTACTGGAACGCTGAGGCTAGTTCCTTTGTTTTTGCTGTTCACTGAAGACAATTGGGGTTAAGATCAAAAGATGAATATGAGATAAGAGTTATGCATAGTTTTCCTCTGTCACTATTGCCTTCAGTTTATCTTGTATCAGATTTTCCAAGCCCTCTTTCCTAAATTCTTCAAGCCTAAGATTAACCATTATCTTCCCCACATATCTTTATAAACTGTGTTTCTCTGTAACCCTCTACTTCAAGTGGTATTGGGCCTTGTACAGCTGAAACTTCATTATCAAAAAAAATAAATATATATATTATAAGCTGAAACTGGTATAATATATTGCTTATATAAATATATTCTGAAAATTTTATCAATATCGGTTAATTAATATCAATTTTATTAAAACATTGACTTGCATCATAAAGTTTGAAATGCTTCAGAAAAAAAAAAAACCTGTTGCGTTTCCCTTCATTTTTGGGACCCTGAGCAAATACTTATTTTACTTAACAATTAAGTGGCCTGTGCCTATTTACAAAACAAATGTATAGAAATTCTTTAAAAGAATTTGTTTATTATTTTGTAGAATGCGTTTTGATATCACAGGTCTTTTGTAAAGGGTTTTATCTCCACTGGGTGCATCATGAATGTGGCCTTTGGTTTATTCGGGAAGAAAAAAAAAACTTATCTAGTAGCCTACTGAGGTTAGAGAAAGAATAGCTGAGAGTCAGGTATTTTGTTGTTAAAACTGAGATTTTGATAGCAGACAGACAGAAGATACAGAAAAGGTCGTTCTGATTTTATATGTAACATAAAAATACAAGTGAAGTGTCTGCTTTTCCCATAATGGTCATATAGTTTACACTTTTTGTAAAATTTATTTTCTTGTGCTTGTTTTTTTTTATTAATCTCTGCTATAAAAGTTTCTTTTTTATAGGCGGTCAGGCATACACCAGATAAATTCAATCTCTTTTCCATATTAAAAGCATGGCATATACAATCTATCCAAAATACCGAATTTTTACATGTCATTAATTAAGATTATTACATTTTTTCTATAAATAGTTTAGAAACAGTGGTTAGTAAACACAAGAAGTTAGAATTTCTTCATACAGTTTATTTTTATCTGTCTATATCTCTAAGATGAGGTATTATAATTACTTGCATTATTTACATTATTTTGACTGTTATCCTCATCTTCATTAGCATATTCATAATGTTTCGGCCATAGTACACTCTGACCTTCTTCAGGTGAATGGAATTTTTAACTGAACAATTTATTTCATCCACTGGAGTAGATTGTTCTAGTTCCACGTGCCATGTCTCTTTCAGATGTCTCAGTTATTTTCCTTTAAGTCAACTTTCCAAGTTTTGGTTCACCACTGCTTTAGCCTGGTATTGAACTCACAACTCTTTTATTTTATTTTCAGTTTATTTTTTTTTAATTATTTTTTTAATCATTTCACCCCAAACAAGGTGAGAATGCTACCAAGATTCAAGGAGTTACTGGGAGTGAAAGAGAATGAGACTTCAGTAAGAAGAAAGGGCAATAAAAGAACAAGCTTCAGGAAGATAAAAGATGCGATTGACAGAGCACAAAAACTTTTGCAGCAGGGAAGCAATAAACCAGAATAGAGTTCCACAGGTGAGAAGTGCAAGAAAAGAAACTATTAGAATAGAACTTAAGGTTACATCTAGATATTTCAACAGTAAACCAATGAGATCCAATAGCCAATTTAGTAGTAATACACTTAAATTCATGCACTTAAAGTACCAAAGAGGAGAGCTCAATAGAACAACTGCCATAAAAATATTACAGTTTAGTATGCTTAAACAAATTCTATTGTTCTCCTCTGTGGATGAAGTAAAGAAGAAATTATGTGATAGAGAAAAAAAATAAAAGAGAAAATAATAAACAATGAAGAAGAGGAATAAGGTTAAATAAAAATTTAAATTAAAGCAAAAATAAAAACAGAATAATAATGAGAAGAATATTATCTCCCTTCATATCCTTGTATTGACCATTGTGCTGTAAAGGATAATGATTAACTTTATCTACAATTGAAGTGGTTAACATTGTAGTAATCAGGAAATCATACTCTTGCAAATTGCTTTCACAAAGTAGCATTTTTAAAATTTTTTTTTAATCATTTCACCTCAATCAAGGTAACAAAGCCACTAACACACAAAGCTTTACTGACTGTCAAAGAAAAAAGAAAAACATTATTAAGTAGCAAAAACAATAAAAGGACAGGAATTAAGACAAAAGATAATGATTCAAATTGATTTTTTTTAATCGTTTCATCCCAAGAAAGGCAATAAAGCCATTAAGATGCAAGAATTTACTGAGTGTTAGAGAATGAGAAAAATATTATTAAGGTGAGAGGACAATAAAAGAACAAGAAATAAGACATAATGGTTGACACTGCATTTAAATTTTTGAAGGTCACACTTGAATCGAAAGCAAGAAGCCAGAAGTGAGTTCCACAAGTGAGAAGTGGAAGAGAAGAAACTATTAGCATAGAAATTATGGTTAAATTTGGCCATTTCAACTGAAATATGATGAGACCTAACTGAAAATCTAGTACTTAAATTCATAGAGACAAGGTACCATAGAATAAAGTTCATCAGAACAATTACCATGAAAATATTTGCATTATGGTGGTGGGAAAATGATTGAAGCCAAGATGGCAGGTTAGGACCAGTAACATTGCAGATTCTTCTTTGGATTTTATCAAGGATCTCTAAATATGTAACAGGAGCACTAGATCATATGTGGCTACAGATGAATGGTAGACTTATAAATATGCAAGATAGATTCAAGCAAGAAAAATTGTCTAATTTTCAATGAAATTCTAATTTTTTAAATCTTCCAGAAACAAAGCAATCAACATAGAAATTTTATTTGTAGAAAATGTGTTCATTTAAAGATTAATTGCTTGATATCTAAAGAAAATATGTTCTTATCTTGAAACAGAAAACAATATACTTATTCAAAGGTTGGTTGGCTTCACAGTCATACAAGCAATAGATGGCAAGGGGTTATTTTTGAGAAAAACCAAAATTCTTTTGTGAAATATTTTACAATGAAAAAAAGAGTTAAGTGTTGTTTTACATGTGGTAGGAGAAATATCTTGTAATGCTATGTTCTTTTCTTTCTTATTATTTACTTTTGTGAAATATTTTACAATGAAAAAAAGAGTTAAGTGTTGTTTTACATGTGGTAGGAGAAATATCTTGTAATGCTATGTTCTTTTCTTTCTTATTATTTACTTTTGTGAAATATTTTACAATGAAAAAAAAAAAAGTTGTTTTAATGTGGTGAAATATTGTTTTTATGTTCTTTTCTTTCTTATTATTTACTTTTGTGGAAATATTTTACAATGAAAAAAAGATATCTTGTAGGAGAAATATCTTGTAATGCTATGTTCTTTTCTTTCTTATTATTTACTTTTGTGAAATATTTTACAATGAAAAAAAGAGTTAAGTGTTGTTTTACATGTGGTAGGAGAAATATCTTGTAATGCTATGTTCTTTTCTTTCTTATTATTTACTTTTGTGAAATATTTTACAATGAAAAAAAGAGTTAAGTGTTGTTTTTACATGTGGTAGGAGAAATATCTTGTAATGCTATGTTCTTTTCTTTCTTATTATTTACTTTTTTTGAAATATTTTTTACAATGAAAAAAAGAGTTAAGTGTTGTTTTACATGTGGTAGGAGAAATATCTTGTAATGCTATGTTCTTTTCTTTCTTATTATTTACTTTTGTGAAATATTTTACAATGAAAAAAAGAGTTAAGTGTTGTTTTACATGTGGTAGGAGAAATATCTTGTAATGCTATGTTCTTTTCTTTCTTATTATTTACTTTTTTGTGAAATATTTTACAATGAAAAAAAGAGTTAAGTGTTGTTTTACATGTGGTAGGAGAAATATCTTGTAATGCTATGTTCTTTTCTTTCTTATTATTTACTTTTGTGAAATATTTTACAATGAAAAAAAGAGTTAAGTGTTGTTTTACATGTGGTAGGAGAAATATCTTGTAATGCTATGTTCTTTTCTTTCTTATTATTTACTTTTTGTGAAATATTTTACAATGAAAAAAGAGTTAAGTGTTGTTTTACATGTGGTAGGAGAAATATCTTGTAATGCTATGTTCTTTTCTTTTCTTATTATTTACTTTTTGAAATATTTTACAATGAAAAAAAAGAGTTAAGTGTTGTTTTACATGTGGTAGGAGAAATATCTTGTAATGCTATGTTCTTTTCTTTCTTATTATTTACTTTTTGTGAAATATTTTACAATGAAAAAAGAGTTAAGTGTTGTTTTACATGTGGTAGGAGAAATATCTTGTAATGCTATGTTCTTTTCTTTCTTATTATTTACTTTTGTGAAATATTTTACAATGAAAAAAAGAGTTAAGTGTTGTTTTACATGTGGTAGGAGAAATATCTTGTAATGCTATGTTCTTTTCTTTCTTATTATTTACTTTTGTGAAATATTTTACAATGAAAAAAAGAGTTAAGTGTTGTTTTACATGTGGTAGGAGAAATATCTTGTAATGCTATGTTCTTTTCTTGGAACAAGTAATTATGAGAATTTGTTCTTTTTGTGAGGATTTTCTGTGTCTTGAAGTGTGTTCTTGGTCATTTTGAATTGTGTTGAACAATTGAAAAAATTCTATGTCATCTCTATTCATTGTCTCAGAACTGCCGCCACACATTTTGCATTGTTCTTTATGTCCTATGAGCTATTTGTTTTTAGTACCAAAGAAAAAGCACTGGCTTTTAGATTTTTGATGAAATTGGAGATTTGACAATAATTTATTTAAAGTAATATCATGTTTTTTAATATTTTATTTTGTTGGATTACAGCCTCTGATGATAATTAGAGGTGAAACAATTTTTGAAAGGCTCGATCTCTTTTTGACTTTGGGAGTGATAACACACATTTCCTTTCTCTCCAATAAAAAAGCAGCACGTACAGAGACATCAACTGAAAATGGTGTTGAACTCTTGATAACTTCAATGAAGTCCATTTCTTTCTTTGATCTCTTGTAATGTGTTTTGTTAATACATTTATTAATTGTTGCTTGTTTAAATTCCATATCTTGTGTCTTTTTAAAACCTGGTTTCACATGAGTCTGTCAAATATCATTTGCAGAACAAATAATACCAAATGTCATAAAAGGATAATTATTTCCATTTCCCAACAATTTCAAATATTTTGATTAAAACTTATTTATTTACAAACATGTATTAACTGAACTTAAATAACAATAATTCATTACATGTATTTGCTATGACGATCATTGTATGACTCCTGTTTTTGGGTGTTTAGTAAAATATAGTGATCTACATCATAACAAGAATGTGTGAGACATTTATACATATATAAAAGGATTTATTGTCAGAAGGTTTTGGTTGTTTCATAGATAAGTTCTTGTAATGTGGTTGTTAAATGTTCTGATATTTGTCTTATCTTGGGGAATGAATGAATGATTTTGTTTGTGATAAGTCTATCATTAAATAGTCATATTCAACATAAGAAAGTAATATGTAGTAAAACTTAACTTTTGTCTTCATTCACAGTCACCCAAATCTACGTGCCCGCATGGTAAGAGGTTGTTGAAAAGAGAGAGATTCTAAATTTCCTACCAGTATGGTGGTTTCCTTTTTTACTAGGGAATCATGGGAAATTAGGTTTTTTTTTTCTTGTGATCATGAGATCACTACACAATTTTTATTTCTCATGATCACTACACTTTCAGTAACTTTGTGGCTAGTGTGTTCATGTTGGGAGGTTACCAGTGTGGATACCAGTGTTGGTAGGATTTTCTTTACTGGAAACTTTGGAATAGAATGAACTGACTCAAGGGTTTAGAATAAATAATATATTTTTATTTATTTTTTTTAGAGTGATGAGTGAATCCTTAGGTATTTGGTGTAGCAAAATGTTTGTTTATAACGCAGATATTATTAGTATGATTGGAGAAAGCCCACAGGTGGTAGTTTTTGAAGTCAGACTATGATAGAGGTAGTATTAAGAAATTAAGTCAGTGTCAATCTACTGTGTTTTTCTTGGCCCTAAGTAGGGCAAAAATATAATTAGCAGATGACCTCTTTACTTCTTCACATGTCACACATAGCTTTTTTCTCTATGGTAGCATCTCTGTTCATCATTCCAGCTATCTATTCAGCTTCTAGCTAATAGGTCTCAGTTTATATCAGGTCTCAGTTTATTTTGACAAGGCTCTGAGACTATGGTGCAAACATTGATTTTGGCTAACATCAAAAGTTTCTTTGTGTCAATTCTTTTGATTGCCTAAGATTATTTCATTTTTTCCTTTCTTTTTCATTTTTTTTTTTTTTTTTGTAACGGAAGTTATGTATGGAGCCTTCCTGATATTTGGTATTTTTCAATCACAAATAAGTAGGCTCTGATCCTACAAACTTCTAGCGTTTTTCAGCCTGGTTCAGACTTTTCTTCTTCTTCTTCCTCTTTTTATTTGAGAGTTGCCTTCTCATTACTTTAGCAAGAGAGAAAGAAAAAGATTTTTAAAGAGAAATGAAAAATGCATTAATTTTAATTCTTTTTGTTTATATCTTTTATTTTTATATTTTATTTTACTTTTTTTTTATTGGGACTCACATGGTAAGAAATTTGACAGTTAACCATTAAATTTGTTCAATTCTGCCAGAACTATTTTATTTTTTAGTCCAGAAATGACCAAATCCGTCCTGCCACCATAGAGAAGTACTTAATACTTATTATAATAAGCTGATAGCAAAATTATAATTCAGAGTTTATTTTAATTTCCTGCTTTGTCCACTCATGGAGCTGAGTCCATCGGCTGGACTTACGAGTGGGCAAGAAAGTGTAATGGATTTATTTGTAGGGCAAAAATTATTTTATTTTCCGGCATTTAAGTCTTTTACATTTTTTTTTTATAATGGAAGTTATGCGGGGAGCCTTCCTGATATTTGGTATTTTTCAGGCACAAATAAGTAGGTTCTGATCCTACAAACTTCTAGCGTTTTTCAACCTGGTTCAGTCTTTTCTTCTTCTTCTTCCTCCTCCTCTTTTTATTTTTGAGAGTTGCCTTAGAGAGAAAGAAAGAGATAAGAGTTTTAAAGAAAAGCTAAAATGCCTTAATTTAATTTTAATTGTTTTTATTTTTGTTTATATCTTTTATTTTTATCTTTTATTTTATTTTTTTAATCAGTACTCACTACAAATGCAAAAAAAAAAAAAATTTCATCAACAGATACTTTATGCATATTTTAATCGATGACTAGCAAATTAATAGAGGTAAAAAAGTAAATGTTAATAAAAGTGATTGACACCCTCAGAGCACTGTTGAAATCCTGACTTTTGTGGACCCCAATAGGCTTGGGACCCTACCCAAGTTAGAGGGTAGTAAGTGCTAGTTCTGATTAGAAATAAAAAGGAGGCAATTGTGGAGGGAAGTGAGAGCTCACGTCCTGAAGGGACATGGCACATAAAAGAAAGAATACAACTGTTCTGCTAATTCTTGAACTGGACTGCTGTGTAAGAATAATGTGTATAAAAAATACTTAAAACCAAACGGTACAACTTTTATCCAACCTCAAAAGCAAAAAATGCTGTACTCAAGATTATCACCCATGTCCTGAATGAACTTCTACTTCTTCTATGTTCCTTCAGGACATAGGCAATCATGGTTATCCACAGCTTCCTATCCTTTGGGGTTCTTAGCAATGTTTATCTTATTATCTGTCTGCCATTAATTTATACAAGCTTGTTAGATACATGATATACTCTTGCCCTTCTGTCTCTTTTACCTTCAATAAGTCCTGTGAGAGTCAAATTTTCCATGTCTTCTTTCCTCATTATCTATCATAGAAATTTCAACTTTCTTTCTCATTCTAAGTATCAGTGTCCTTTTCATTTCTATTTTCTCTCAAATTTCCCTGTTACTTGCCTGTTCAATCTATAGGATTCTCAGCATCCTTCTGTAGAACCACATTATTCTTGCTTCAAGTCTCCTCTTCATCTGTGAAGTTTTCCATCATTCACTGCCATACAGAAAAACTGTTATTACATATCAGTTCAACACTGATTTTTTTTTTCTCTTGCGGCTCTGAGAAATTTTTACCGCTTTTTGAAGGCTCTTCTCCCTACCTATTCTGCTATCCATTCACACAAGCTCATCAGGGAAATTGCCTCACTGCCTTCCCCTATCTCTCTTTCCCTACCTTGTAAGGGTTAAGTTTTCCAAGCTCTCCTTCCTCATTATGTGCCTAAAGAATTTCAGCTGTCTTTTCCTGATTTTGAGTAAAAGTGTTCTTTCTGTTGACATTTTATTAAAACTTTTTTGTTTGTTACTTGATTTGTCTAGTGTATTTTCAGTATCTTTCTGTAGAACCACATTTATGCTGCCTCTAGTTTGTTTCTCATTCATGTCCATTCACTGCCATATAAGTGGATTGATAACACATAGCAATCCTGGCATATAAGAGGATGGATAGCACATAGCAATCCTAGCATATAAGAGGTTGGATAACACATAGCTATCCTGGCATATAAGAGGTTGAATAACACGTAGCAAACTTGGCATATAGGAGGTTGAATAACACATAGCAATCCTCGCATATAAGAGGATGGATAACACATAGCAATCCTGGCATATAAGAGGATGAAAACACATTGCAATCCTGGCATATAAGATGATGGATAACATACAGCAATCCTGGCATATAAGAGGATTGATAACACATAGCAATCCTGGCATATAAGAGGATTGATAACACATAGTAATCCTGGCATATAAGAGGATGGATAACACATAGCAATCCTGGCATATAAGAGGATGGATAACACATAGCAATCCTGGCATATAAGAGGATGGATAACACATTGCAATTCTGGCATAAAAAAGGCTGAATAACACATTGCAATTCTGGCATATAAGAGGATGGATAACACATAGCAATCCTGGCATATAAGAGGTTGGATAACACATAGCAATCCTGGCATATAAGAGGATGAATAACACATAGCAATCCTCGCATATAAGAGGATGGATAACACATAGCAATCCTGGCATATAAGAGGATGAAAACACATTGCAATCCTGGCATATAAGATGATGGATAACATACAGCAATCCTGGCATATAAGAGGATTGATAACACATAGCAATCCTGGCATATAAGAGGATTGATAACACATAGTAATCCTGGCATATAAGAGGATGGATAACACATAGCAATCCTGGCATATAAGAGGATGGATAACACATAGCAATCCTGGCATATAAGAGGATGGATAACACATTGCAATTCTGGCATAAAAAAGGCTGAATAACACATTGCAATTCTGGCATATAAGAGGATGGATGACACATAGCAATCCTGGCATATAAGAGGTTGGATAACACATAGCAAACCTGGCATATAAGTGGATGGATAACACATAGCAATCCTGGCATATAAGTGGATGGATAACACATAGTAATCCTGGCATATAAGAGGATGAATAACACATAGCAATCCTCGCGTATAAGAGGATGGATAACACTTGGCAATCCTGGCATATAAGAGGATGAATAACACATTGCAATCCTGGCATATAAGATGATGGATGACACATAGCAATCCTGGCAGATAAGAGGATGGATAACACATAGCAATCCTGGCATATAAGAGGTTGAATAACACATAGCAATCCTGGCATATAAGATGATGGATAACACATAGCAATCCTGGCATATATGAGGATGGATAACACATAGCAATCCTGGCATATAAGAGGTTGAATAACACATAGCAATCTTGGCATATAAGAGGTTGAATAACACATAGCAATCCTGGCATATAAGAGGATGGATAACACATAGCAATCCTGGCATATAAGAGGATGGATAACACATAGCAATCCTAGCATATAAGAGGTTGGATAACACATAGCTATCCTGGCATTTAAGAGGTTGAATAACACATAGCAAACCTGGCATATAGGAGGTTGAATAACACATAGCAATCCTGGCATATAAGAGGATGGATAACACATAGCAATCCTAGCGTATAAGAGGATGGATAACACGTAGCAATCCTGGCATATAAGTGGGTGATTAACACATAGCAATCCTGGCATATAAGAGGATGAATAACACATTGCAATCCTGGCATATAAGAGGATGGATAACACATAGTAATCCAGCTCTTTTTTTTCTATGTCAGGAAAAGGATAAAAAAAGGAGTATAAGGTAGGGGCTTTATTATTGTGCAAGGTCATTGCATAAGAATGGGGAATTACTTTAACTTATTAAAAGAAAGATAAAGAAAAGACATTCTTTTATTCTCATCTGTCATTACATCATGAATACATCTAATATCCGCTGGCATATTCATTTTCTAATTTCTTTCCCAATCCTTTATTTGAGATTAATTTCATTTTTTTGAAAAGTGTGCATAGAAAGTCTTCCTGTTTAATGTGCAAATGGCACAATTATTACATTTCTGATTTTCTGGTAATTAGTTAAGCGGTAAAATAACCATTTTACATAAACAGGCAAAGCACAAGATCTGAGTTCTTTGTGAAATTGAAATTTGTGAATATATGCATGAATAAGTAAGCATTGAAGCAGCAGAATCTTTAATTTTAGGAATTTTTCTACTTAAATGATTAGTTGCTTTATATACTAGGCTGGCCATATATATATATATATATATATATATATATATATATATAGTCTTAAGGTGTGCTATATTTATGGTATAAAGTGCTCAATATCAGAGATAGTGCGTGTGTAATTATAAAAGTGAATACTGAAGTCAACACTTAGGCAACAGTCTGTTTCATGCTAGACACAATCGTCAGGCCATCAGATGAGAATGATAGAATGTCTTTTCTTTATCTTTCTTTTAATAAGTTAAAATAATTCCCCATTCGTATCCAATGACCTTGCACAGTAAAGCCCCTACCTTATATTTCTTTTTTATCCTTTTCCTGACATAGAGAAAAAAGTGCTGGATTGCTATGTGTTATCCATCCTCTTATATGCCAGAATTGCTATGTGTTACCCAACCTCTTATATAGCCTGACGATTGTGTCTAGTATGAAACAGACCGTGTTGACTTCAATGTTCACTTATATATATATATATATATATATATATATTTGGTTAGCTAGAAAGTCCTGACTCACTTAGGAAGTAGGAAAGAAAACAACAAATCTTGATTTCTATCAGGTGGAATTTCCAAGGAGAATTGCATTTTGAGCATGTTCTACATGGTCATGACATCAACATTAAAATCTATTGCCAGCAACTAACCTGCATGTATGGCAAACTAAAGAAACTGTTTTGGTCAATTGAGGTTGAGCTTTGTTTCAGAAAGACAATGTAAGCCCACAGACTGCCAGGTTGACTAAGGAGAAGTTCAATCAGATGGACAGTGTTGTGGTTCTTCCACATCCACCATTCAATCCCGATGTTGTTCTGAGTGACTGTGGTCTATTTTGTTCAATGGCAAACTTCCTCCACCACCAGCGATTCAACACTTTTGATGAAGTGAAGGAAGCTTGTTTACAGTTTTTTGGTTCAAACCAGTCGACTGATATTTGGGACAGATTCAGATGCTGGCTGATCACTGGCAGAAGATCCTTAAAAATGATGGACTTTATTTTGAAGAATAAATGTTGGTCTTGCTCCATAAAATTTTGTTGTTTTCTTTCTGCTTCCTAAGGAGTTTCTGACCAAACTAATATAACTGAAGCAATATATTCATTGTAGTTATTTGTTTTCTTAAATTTTCATAATTTCTCACATGTTCTGTTCATGAGATTCTCATGAGTCATTTATAGTAGTTGGCATCCACTTGCATCGGGATCATCATTCTCTCTCTTTATTTGCTTTTTCCCATCTGATGGCAGAGATGGTCCAGCCTACTCCTGAAGAGTAGTCAGAGTTTGATGGAATCATTTGTGTAAATTTGATTTTGGTGGACAACTCTGCATGACAGTGAAGCTCACACACTTAGTGATAAGTGCCTGGCACGTGCTTGGTAGAGATTTATCATCAATCAGTTACATCTTTGTCTTTGGGCAGAGTGCAGCTCAGTTGTGTTCTGTCCATGGACAGAGATGCAGCTGAGGAAAATAAACACTGTGAAGTACCTGGTCCTCTGAGGCTGCACCCATATATTGCACTAGAGAGGGGGGATCAGTAGTTATAACTGATGGTTATGGAGTTGATGGTTTGTCCATGGCTGAGTGTATGTTCTTGGGTTCCCTATGTTAAACCCAACTTTTTTTCATGTCATTTCTCAGTGGGGAGACAAGGGTAAATATACTTAGTCAGGAGTGCCACCCTTGCTTCTCAAAGGGGATTGAGACATGTGAGATCTGGCAAACCTGGTAACCTGGTTAGTCATTGATAAAATTGTAGTGATAGAAAAATAAATAAAAATGAACATATAATAACAAGGGGACCAAATTTTACCATCTCTAAAAGTAGATGTATATTCAGAATCACTAGGTCATAAAACCACATTTTGACCAACCAATCAGAAACCATCCTGACAATGATCCTATTCTAGTGAGCAAATAAAAAAAAGAGCTGTTCCCAGCCAGGATATAAAATCATGAGCCAATCAGAAGCAGAGTGGCAATTTCAATGCAGGTCTCTATATATTTAGAAAATCAACCTAAATCAGAATTGATGAATTAATCTTATCCATTCTCCAGTGCAATCATTGTTATATACTCAAACCCAAAATACAACGCATGCATAATCCACTGGCAACCTTAAATGTCCACACAGTTTTGCATTGAAATTAAAACATACATTCTTTCTTTTACCACATTTTTGAGCAGGTGGCTGCTACATTTGAAAACATACATATCTGACTTCACCCACATTATTAAGCAGGTAACCACTATATTTAAATACATATATTTATACATTTACATTACCCAGGACAGTCTCACTCTCTTGTATGCACCAGAATATTTACATTTGAACTCAAAATTTGTTTTAAGGCAACCACCTACAGGATATAAGAACAGGTGTCAGCAAGCTGTGACATCTGCAGATACACTTATGTAAAATATTGACATTGAAAATCTGGACGAACTCAAAAGATCTACGATGGATCAGAATAATTGGAGACAGTGTTCTGAGATGTTTCAAGCAGAGACTTCACCAAACTAAAACTATTTTAATATGTTTGCTTTTGTTGATAAATTGATGTATTAAACTCCTTACAAACTTTTTTCTAATTTATCATTATTGTGTAATTGTTATCAGCAGAATAAATGCTTCCATTGATGTTGGACTCTGTGTCAATGTCTCTAAAAGCAGCAAGGCTCAATACAAACTGTCTCAGATGAATCAATAAAATCTGTCAAATCTTTTACATACAGAGGAAGCAAGATAAATTTTACTGAAAAGGATGTAAAAATTTGCATAGGTAAAGCCTGGGCCAACTTGAATAAAATGGATCTAATCTCAAAATCTGATCAACCAGACAACCTCAACTGGAGATTCTTTTGAGACATTGTAGAGGCAGTGTATATTCCCACTGCCTGGACATTAACTAAAACCCTAGAATCTAAGCTTGATGGAACCTACACTTGGATGCTGAGAGCTATACTTAACAATTCCTGGAGACAACATCCAACTAAATCACAGCTCTATGGACTCATCCCTGAGATTTATACATTCTTATGTATATACACAATAAGATAGATTCATACCTTTCCCAAGGGTATTAGCACATAAGTGAATGTAATGATCTCAAGTAGAATTCAAAATTGGTTCTCCAATTCTTCAATCCAAGCCACAATCCATTATTCTGCTGTGCCTCCTGGAAAAACTTATGCAAAATAACTGGCATTGAAAATCTAGATGAATGCAAAACAGCTATGATGGAATGGAATAATTGTGTGCTGAGTTGTTGCAAGTGGTGGCTCATGCCAGTATAAATAAATAACCAAACTCATGTAGCCAAGTTGAGTTTACCTAAGCATTTACAATTTTGAACTTTGCCATTGTTTTAAAAGGTGCTTATTTTAAATATATTAAAATAAAGAATTCATACTAGTCTGATAAATTCAAGGTGTGGCACCAAATAATGTTTATCAACATAGAAAGTAGAATTGTCAAAGAAATTTTATATTCTATCTGAAACTGTTTATTTCCCAGTCGCAATAATGCCCTTAAATATAAAATCAATTTGTTGCCTTCTATCTCAAACCATCAGATATTGGGGTAAAAATATCCCATCACTGGCATGATGGTTAACAGAAAAAGTGAGTAAGCGAATGAGCCTATGGATAAACCACTCTCCCATAGATATTTTAACTGACTGGGTAGTAGTAACAAAAGGCTTACAGCCATATTACTTTGAAGCACTGATTCTCATATGACCAATGAAATTAAGCAATGTTGGGCCTAGTCAGTACTTAGATGGGTGACCACTTGGGAACACCAGATGCTGTAAGCTTGGATGTTCAGGTGGTGTCATGGATAACAGCTCAGAATTGGAAATTGGAAAGCCGAGTTCCAATTCCATTTAAGTTTTTACATTCATTTACACCTAAATACCCTTAGGAAAGGTATGAACCAACTCTTCTCCTCTCAGCTATGGGTTAATTAATAGGACTTGAATTAGTAAATCATTATTATCTCCCACCAAAATTCTGACAAACTAATAACATTTTCTGGCTTTAAATAAGGTGCAAAGGGTTCATAAGCTGTAAAAAATAAATTAGTTAATTAAATCAAATAGTAACAAGAAAATGCTGTTACACTCAAAGTCAGCTTTTTTTTAAAACAATTATATTAACTCCGTAGAAGGCCCAAGAACCACTTGAGCTAGAGGGTTACATAGTAAGAGACACAGTTTGTGGGAAAGATAATGGTTGACCATAGACTTGAACAGGTTAAGATTGTAGTGATTGGAGAAGTGTCCTTTTGGGAGTCAGTTCTACAAAGCAGCAGTTCATGAGAAAATGTTGTCGTTGTATACAAAAGGAATGAGGTTGGTTTGCTACTCTGTGTCACCTGGCAGGTCTTAGTTGTGAAGATTAGAACTAAGGAATGTAGTTTGTCTGAACACTTTCCATGGAAACAGTGACAGAGCATGAGGCTTGCAATGTTTTGTCTGTGGTAAAGGGGCTGTAGGGTTGAAAATAATTCATCACCCACAAGGACGTGGAGACAGTTTTGGAAACTTTCTAGACTGGAAAGTGAAGACTGGGCAGTTCCTTGCTATACATAAGCAGCTGTACTCTATTTTCCGTCTGATCTTGTTAAGGACAGCAGGTGGAGGTCAGGTACTTACCAGCAGTGATACAGGGTAACAGCCATTTTTTCAGCATCTTTATCATTCGATCATTGGTATAAGTTCCACTTGAGTTTAAATCCCAATAGGTGCTCAAGTTGCAAGGCCTCCCTTGAGAGAATACCCATTCATCGTGATCGGTGAAAATTCAGGTTCTGCTCGGTGATGATGGAACATCACACAAGTTTGCTTTCTGAGTTATTGAATGTGACCAGCGAGTTTTTCCACCCACTGAGAGGAAAGATCAGCTGCCAAGCTTGAGTTACCTCAGTGTATATGAAATTGATATTTTGCTAAATATTTAGTATTACTGGAAGATTTTTCATGTTTGAATCTTTAATCTTATATTTTCTATTTCGTTACTATTGTTAATCTTTTCATTCACGCATCTTGTCTTTTAACACGTTTCAGCTTAGTAAACATCTTCAAATACAATGAACTGACCATTTTTTTCATTATCTTTATTGATGGATCCACTTGTGGTATTGCTTGATTTTAAGTCCTACGAGATGTTCGAGCCACGGAGCTCCCTTGAGAGAATACCTGTTCATCATGATTGGTGAAAATTCAGGTTCTGCTTGGTGATGATGGAACATCACTAGTCTGGTTTCCGGTTTATTGAATCTGACTAGCCAGTTGGTCAGAGGAAAGATCAGCTGTCAAGCTCACCTCGGTGTATATGAAATTGATATTTTGCTAAATCTTTAGTATTACTGGAAGATTTTTCATGTTTGAATCTTTGATCTTATATTTTCTATTTCGGTTGTTCACTGCAATGTGCATGGCATGGCGGTTTTTAACTGTGAAGGTTAGAATCAGTGGAACTAAAGAATGCAGTTTATCTGAAAACTTTCCATAGAAATAGCAATAGAGAGGTTTGTGATTTTTCATCTGTGGCAAAGTGGTTGTATGGGGGAAAATATTTCATCATCACTGACGCACAGATGCTTTTGGACTCTATTGAGGCAAGAAAGTGAATTCTGGACAACTCCTGCACATATATAGCAGCAATACTCCATTTTTGGTCTGATCTGGTTCTTGTAAAGGTAGAGGATAGTAATAAGAGGTACTTACTGAAGCAGTACAGGGAACTGACCATTTTTCAGTATCTTTAGCAGTGGATCATATGTTCGAGTTTCACTTGAGGTTAGGGTTAAATTTAAGTCCCAATAGATGCTTAAAGCATGGAGCCTCCCTGAGAGAACACTCGTTCATCACCTTATAGCAGTTCAGACAAGAATAACTATAAATTAAAATTCTGCTTAGTGAGAGTTTTTTTTTAAATTTAAACTGATAAACGTATAGCAATTCATGTATAATTATATAGATGTGCAACATTATTGTCTTAGTTTAGTACCATGACACCATTTAAAGAAGTACATTTATAAAATTATAAGTAAACAAGCTTAAAACCACCCTATCAGACAGCATTTAAGCTAGCTCATGCAGAGGGATCTAGATTGAGCCTTTATCACAATAGGTAGGGATGAGTAGATGTGACAGGCAACAATAGACTACAAAAGAATTCAAAATTGATCACTGCATTTAAGTATTGCATTAATATTTAAGCTTACCTTTTAAAAGTTCAATAATAATTCTGCCACCACTTAATTTAAAGACGAATTTTAGGCCCTTACTTTCCATACAAACAATTATTTTTATTTCATGAGTGACTTTTGCTGATTTCGCAATTAATTTCGATTATTCCCAAATTTATTTCCAAGTTATAAAAATTGTTATTGTACAAAAATTTCCACTTGAGGTCTTTGGTAAAGTTAAATCCCAATAGGCACTGAAGGCAAAGAGGTATCCCTGAGAGAACACCTACCCATTGCAATAGGCAAAAATTAAGGGTTTGTTGATGATTATAGACTGGCACTAGTTTGATTTTTGAGATATTCAATGTCACCAGCCAGCAACACCCAACATACATAGTGAGCTGTTGACGATGATGGTTATTCGACACTATGAATGTGGTATGATGTAAGCATCTGAAATAATGAAACTAAAATGTGGAGCTCATCTGAACATTTGCCATGGAAATAATGCTAAAGTAGAGATTACATGATTAAAATGTGTAATCTTAGACATCAGCATTTTTTGTATATCAATTCATCCCAAGTAAGTCAATAATGACACTAAAATGGAAGGAGTTACTGGGAGTAAAGGAGGACATAGAAATACAATTCTAAACAGGAAACAGGTAATATACGTCTACTCCTGTTCAAGAGACCAGGGACGAGTGTGGGAGTGTGAACCAGATGACAGGCAAAACTATCTACTCCAATTACATGAGTTATAAAAATTGTTATTGTACAAAAAGATTTGTTGCAAGAAATTGTATAAAAAAAAAAAAAAATTGCCAAAAGCAATCCCAGTAATGAAAACTTGGGAATCCCAAATTTCAGGATTGCAGGTCCAGATCCCGTCTGGAATATTTTTAATTTGCTCACAGAGTCGGCCTGATTCCAAAATGGTATGATATGTTGGGCTACGGCCTCTACGAGTAAAGTTGAAAAAGTGTGACACAGTGACACACTGACATTCCCATTTATTATATAGATAGTAAAATCAAGTACCTCTATTCTCTGTATATACATGTACATAACCTTTAATCACTGTATATGTCTTTCAAGTACCACTATTCGCTGTATATACAGTGTATCACAAAAGTGAGTACACCCCTCATATTTCTTCAAATATTTAAGTATATCTCTTCATGGGACAACACTGAAAAAATTACCTTTTGACACAATGAAAAGTAGTCTGTCTGCAGCATATATAACAGTTAATTTCTTTTCCCCTCAAAATATAGCCATTAAAAGCTAAATCCCTGGCAACAAAAGTGAGTACACCCCTAAGAAACTACACCCCTAAATGTCTAAATTGAGTACTGCTTTTCATTTTCTCTCGAAAATGTCATGTGACTCATTAGTGTAACTATGCCCATGTGTTCATAGGGAGCAGGTGTATTCAAATTTGTAGTG
Source organism: Acanthosepion pharaonis (assembly GCA_903632075.3). Classification (NCBI taxonomy): domain Eukaryota; kingdom Metazoa; phylum Mollusca; class Cephalopoda; order Sepiida; family Sepiidae; genus Acanthosepion; species Acanthosepion pharaonis. The sequence continues at coordinate 499,728 of CAHIKZ030000597.1, forward strand.
CAGCTCTAACACTCTCTCTTACTGGTCACTGAAAGTTCCAACATGGCACCACGTGTCAAAGAACTCTCTGAGGATCTTAAAAAATGTATTGTTGCACTACATAAAGATGGCCAAGGCTACAAGAAGATTGCCAACACCCTGAAACTGAGCTGCAGCACAGTGGCTAAGATCATTCAGCATTTTAAAAGAGCAGGGTCCACTCAGAACAGGCCTCGGGTAGGTCGTCCAAAGAAGCTGAGCGCACGTGCTGAGCGTCACATCCAAATGCTTTCTTTGAAAGATTGGCATAGGAGTGCTGTTAGCATTGCTGCAGAGATTAAAGAGATTAGGATTCAGCCTGTTAGTGTTCAGACCATACGCCGCACACTACATCAAATTGGTGTGCATGGCTGTCATCCCAGGAGGAAGCCTCTTCTGAAGGCAATACACAAGAAAGCCCGCAAACAGTTTGCTGAAGACATGTCAACAAAGCCCATAATTACTGGAACCATGTACTATGGTCTGATGAGACGAAATTTAATTTGTTTGGTTCTGATGGCCTTAAGCATGTGTGGCGGCAACCAGGTGAGGAGTACAAAGATAAGTGTGTCATGCCTACAGTCAAGCATGGTGGTGGGAATGTCATGGTCTGGGGCTGCATGAGTGCTGCAGGTATTGGAGAGTTACATTTCATTGAGGGAAACATGAACTCCAACATGTACTGTGAAATACTGCAGCAGAGCATGATCCCTCCCCTCCAGAAACTGGGTCGCAGAGCAGTGTTCCAGCATGACAATGACCCCAAACACACAAAGACAACCACTGCTTTACTGAAGAGGCTGAGAGTAAAGGTGATGGACTGGCCAAGCATGTCTCCAGACTTGAACCCAATAGGAACATCTTTGGGCCATCCTCAAGCAGAAGGTGGAGGTGCAGAGTCTCAAATATCCACCAGCTCCGTGACATCGTCATTGAGGAGTGGAAGAGCATTCCAGTGACTACCTGTGAAGCTCTGGTAAACTCCATGCCCAGGAGAGTAAAGGCAGTTTTGGATAATGATGGTGGCCACACAAAATATTGACAGTTGACATGTTGTATGTTAATATTGACAACTTTTCCTAAGGGGTGTACTCACTTTTGTTGCCAGGGATTTAGCTTTTAATGGCTATATTTTGAGGGAAAAAATAAATTAACTCTGTTATATATGCTGCAGACAGGCTACTTTTCATTATGTCAAAGTGTCATTTTGTCAGTGTTGTCCCATGAAGAGATATACTTAAATATTTGAAGAAATGTGAGGGGTGTACTCACTTTTGTGATACACTGTATGTGTTGAGTACCTCTGTTCACCATATATCTTCAACAAGTACCTCTATTTTTTGTATATGTCTATCAGATGCTTCCATTCCTTAGATATGCCTACCATATACCTGTATTTATTGCATATGTCTGTCAATTACCTATATAAATCTATTCACTGTATATGTAAGGAGGCATGGTGGAGTAATGGATAGCGACTCGGATTGAGGAATCAGAGAGCTGAGTTCAAATTCCAGTTGAATCCATTACATTCACTTATGTGCTAATATCTTTGGGAAAGGCATGAATCCTCTTTACCTCTACTCAAGTATCTGTACTCACTGAACATGTCTGTGATTTAAATTGCTGCATTTACCCCAAGGAAAGTGTGTTCTCTGTGTCGTGCCAGGTTTTTCTTGTCTGAGTTCATCCTTCACATCTACAAATCTATCATTTGTCCATGCATTGAACACCATTGCCATATATGGTCTGGTGTCCCCGCTGTTCATTGCAAGATTCTCGACAAAATTCAAAGATGGATATGCAATGTGTTCAGTCTTGACTTCAGTCACTTTCTCACTGATGTAATGTGGCTTCCCTCTGCCTTTTCTACAAATATTTGGTTGGTATTTTGGTCCCACCCTTTTATTGTCGAAACAGTGAAATGTAACTGCTTCTTCTACTCGAACAGGTTCTTCTCTCACACTTCCCGACAGTGGAACTCCTTTTCCCTTACTTGCTTCCCTGATAACTATAATCTTCAAAAATTTAAATGTAAAGTCAATCGGCATCTTCTGTTGCCTTGATTCCTGTTCTTCTTTTTATCCTTTCCTCAACCCCTTCCCCTATACCTAGTCTTTTCCGTTACTTACACTCTCTGTAGTCCCTTGCATACTAGTGGCACTACCACCTTGCTTAGGATGAATTGCTTTAAAAATAATCTATAGACATATATGCCTACCAAGTAACTGTATTCTCTTTATAAATCTGTCAAGAAACTTTATCTACATATAGGCCTACCAAGTACCTTTATTCACTGAATATGTCTGTTGATTAATTCTATAGATATCTATGGCTAACAAGTATCGGTATTCACTATATATGTCTATCAAATGTCTCTATTGACTGGTGTAACAGCAAAATTTTCCAATTGTTAGATTAAGCTCTGAACTGTTGTATCTTAGAAATGAATAACGATATATTACTAGAATTCTCCAAGATTTTTATAATATTGAACTCTACTTTGAACAATAAGAATGTATAATTACTCTCCAAGCTTAACAAAAGAATCATGATGAAATCGATCATAATCGAAAATGACATGTTCATCATTAATCAAACATAGCTAATAATGGGAAGCTCATGAAGGATTGAAATAATAATGTTCAAATATATATATATATATATATATATATATATATATATATATATATATATTATTCAAGGATCATTTTCAATTTATTCAAGATGATCCATACCATACCCTCTCTAACCTTCTAACTTTCTGTCCTGGAGTAACAAGTTGCCTCAGAGGTTTCATATATGATTACATTTTCAAGTCTTTTTCACTGCTCTTTGGACTGTCACAGCTGAAACTCCTCTATCAAGTATCAAACGTCTTATGGATTAAGTTGGATCTTTTCTAATTAATCCTTTAGCTCTAAGTTGAAATGATAATCCCTCTTCCTGTTGTGACTTCCTGATTCAGTATTCCTCTCTTATTCACTATTCTCTTGATGGTTCTTGACTGGATTTGAAAATGGAAGCCAGAGTATGAATGTTGGTACCATTACTGAAGGCCTTAATGATCTTTTTCCTCTAACCATTGCTCAGTTGGGAAGAGAGTGGCTCTGACATAAAAACGATTTTAAGCTGCTCACTTACTAGCTTAATAACTCAAAGTGTTTTTCAGTAGTTCTTATGAAATATGGTGTCAAGATGGCTAAGTGTTTTATCTGAAAACTTGGAAAAAAGAAACTTGATTAGTTTATTGGGTTTTTTAGATATTAAACATTTTGTGGGATGGACAATTATCCCATGCTGTTTACGTGATTCGGACACTTTTGCTGTTACACATGGTATGTCTACAGTTTCTAACATGTTTCAGTTTCCAACTTAGGAGTTTTAATTGCTCCCCAGAGGTCAATTTACTGTCATATTGTTTACCATCTTCATATAATTTCATCTTTACAATTGGCCATTAGTAATCCTTAGATAGATAAGAAGGAGCATTGTCTTGAATAAATATAAACATTGCTCTGAAACTGCAAGGCTGGGACTTGTACTATTCAAAGAAAGTTTTGTTCATGAAATTGCATTAGTTAGCACAATTCAGTTTCACACCTCCATAAAATATGAATTGTCCAAGAATTGATTGACAATTCAATGCCTTATCATGATATCACCATGTCCTTTCTGCCTTCTTTTAGCCACAGGTACTTCTGCACCAGATAACATCTATCCTTTGGCCCATCCATTGAGCATCACCTGAGATTCGTCTGAAAATTACTTTAGAAAAGTCAATTTTCATGGATTCCTTCAGCCGATTTTGATGCTTCGAAATTGCTTTTTTGAGAGGAGGTTGCCTCAGAGATTTCTTGATAGTTCCCAATTTCTAAAGTCTTCCACTCCTTTTGACCATTTTGGCTTCCTCAATTCCAACCCGTTCAAAGATCTGAGTCTTGGCTAGAAGTAGTTGTTTCACTATAACACATTTTAGTTTTTATTTTTTTTGAAGAGAGAATTTCTTAAAGCCTTACATTTGCTTCTATTTCTGAATTTAGTTATCTTTTCAACAGCTTTCTTTATCATTCAATGATCTCTGTGAATCTCCTTTGATATCTTAAAAAGAGATATTCTCCCAATCAATAATGTTGCTGTTTCCTGTTTTTCACCATTTTTCGCACCCTTTTCATTACCCATGTTTCAATTTATTTTTTCAGAAAGAAGAAAAATATTTATTAGGCTTTAGAGACATTAAACTAACTGATCCAATTTTGACACTTTTAAATATTTGTTTCACTGAGATGATATTGCGTATGATATTTCTTGAGAGATCCCAACTTCCACAATATTCTACATCTTTTATCATTTGTTGCTTTCCTCAATTTCAACCTGTTCAAAGATTTGAGTATTGGTTAGAAGTGATTGTTTCACTATAACTCACTTTAGTTTGCATTTGCCTTGAAGAAGGTTCTTTAAGCCTTTACCTTTGCTTCTATTTCAGAATTTAGTTATCTTTTCAACAGCTTTCTTTATCCTTCAATGATCTCTGTGAATCTCCTTTGATATCTTCAAAATGAACATTCCTTCAATCAATAACAGTGCTATTTCCTGTTTTTTAACATTTGTCACATCCTTTGTATTGCACAAATTTATATATATATATATATATATATATATATATATATATATATATATATATATATATATATATATATAATTTAAAAGGAAAACAGACCACTTTAAGGCTCCATTGTAATAGTTTATTTCACCAGAGACCTTTTAAAGTGCCCTGGATCATCAGACATCACTTCCAAAAGGTGAAACGAAAAATACAGATTACCAAGTTTCTTGTAACTTAAATATATATATATATATATATATATATATATATATATATATATATATTATTTGTGTATTTAGGCAGCAAATTCTCTTTTAGTCATGTCTGATTGAATTGAGGATCTGTAGTTTTAGTGGCTACAGATCCTTGAAGCAATCTTCATTAAAAAATTTAAGCCGACACTCAATAGAATCAGCTCTGAACACTGTAATGTTCTAAAATGCCTATAAAAGGAAGTTTTCATGCTTTACATTCACCTTGAAGTTCTTAAAGCCTTTACCACTGCTTCTATTTCTCAATTTAGTTATATTTTCAACAGCTTTCTTTATCATTCAATGATCTCTGTGAATCTCCTTTGATATCTTCAAAATGGACATTCCTTCAATCAATAACGGTGCTATTTCCTGTTTTTCAACATTTGTCGTATCCTGTCCATTACCCATGTTTCAATTTATATATTCATTCAAAAAGAAGAATAAAATATTTATTAAGCTTTTAGAGACATTAAACTAACTGATCCAATTCTGCTGCTTTAAAATATTTGCTTTCTTGAGAGGAGGATGCCAAAGAGATTTCTTGATAAATCCCAATTTCCAAAGTCTTCTATTCCTTTTGACCCTCTTGGCTTCCTCAATTCCAGCCTGTTCAAAGATCTGAGCATTAGCTAGAAGTGGTTATTTCATTATGACTTTAGAAGAGACAAGTTCTTAAAGTCTTTACTTTATAGATTCTATTTCTGAATTTAGTTATCTTTTCAACAGCTTTCTTTATCGTTCAATTATTTCTGTGAATCTCCTTTGATATCTCCAAAATGGACATTCCTTCAATCAATAAAGTTGCTATTTCCTGTTTTTCAACATTTGTCACATTCATTACCCATGTTTCAATTTATTCTTTCAAAAAGAAGAATAAAAATAATATTTATTAGGCTTTAGAGACATTAAACTAATATTATTTTGATAAGCATAATAACTTAAGGCAGTTCATTCTCATAAAATCCAATTATATCAAATAATAGCAATTAAAATAGACTAAAAATTTAGTTAGAGATTTTACCAAGGGTGGAAATGTTCTCTTTTAAAATTGACAAAAATTGGTTCATGCCTTTTTGAAGTATTGAGGTTTATGTGATTTGCATATTCCCTTCAGACAAACTGTATGTTTAGCATCTTCCAACTGGGTCCTGAAGCTCCTGAGGCCAGCTCAGATTATAGGTTAGTAATATTTAATTAAGAATGAAGCATGATGGGAATTTTTGCTTTTACAACTATAATCTCAGTTCAGTGACCTTCATTTTCATTTGAGTTATTCTACTTGCTTGTATTTTATGGTCTGGAAGATATTATGCATATTTCATCATTAATCTTGCCTAGCTTCAATCTGTCACTTTCTGTTTTATTTCATTTACTTACATTTGTTTGGTTTTTCACAATAAATAAGGCAGTGTGACTTGTTTTCAGTCATAATGCTTGTGAAAATGATATTAATATAAACAAAATGAACAAGAAAAAGTGTGTTCTTTGTTAATTGAATATTGATCCCTTACAAGCACAATTTTTTTTCACTTTCTTTCATCCTTAATGTTTTAAAATTTACTTCATTATTTCAGTGTTGCTCATTTAAGCACAAATTTGCTTTGATAAAAATATGAATTTAAAAAAAATATTTTATAATGTTGTCAAGATTGAAAGTTGTTTTGAAAACATACAAGAAAGATTAAGCAAATATTTTTTTAATTTTTCAACGTTTATTAAAATCATCCTCAGGAAACTATGAATGGGAAGGACTTTCATTGTTCATTTATGGGAGGACTTACATGGTGATATTAAATAAATGTTATAAATTATAGAAAGAAATGATAGCAAAAATATGTGATATGCATTATTCTTATGATAACTACATTTCTGACCCCCACCCTTCCACACTAAAAAAATTAGCAGAAATAGGCCAAAGCCTAAATTCTTGAATATTTAAAAAAAAAGGTTTGATTCTCATAAGTGAATAGTTGTATTCTAAAAAATAACAATTAAAGGTTATTTTTCACCATGACAATGCTCCTGTCCACACTGCAAAGATGATGTCTATGTTTTCTGTGAGTGACTTACATCAGCTTGATTCATTTAATATATACACAAGCACACCAACACACACATGCAAACAATATGACTGTAAATAGTATAAATAAAATACCCTTTATCAGATATGATAGAATGATTACATATCATTTGTTAGATACATTAGGTTTCTAGCTTTTAATCATTTCACACCCAAGCAAGGCAATAAAGCCACTAAGATGCAAGGGATTAAGAGCAAACTTGACTGGAAAGCAAGAAGCCAGAAGAGAGTTCCACAAGCAAGAAATGCAAGAGAAGAAACTGTCAGAATAGAATTCACAGTTCCATCTAGACAGTTCATTTGTAAAATTATGTAAAACTGGTAATCTAATACCATTACAGGATTGGAATCTGTTATGATGTCTGCTTGACGATTTTAATCCAGGAAGTTTCTAATCTTGTCTCATACTTATATCTTAAATTTTTGGAAATTTTTTTCTCCTTTAAGAAGAAATATGTTCTGTAATCATTCTAAATTTTAACTTCCTAACTCTGTGGAATTTTGGAGATTTTCCAATGAACTTTGAAGTTTTGACTCTCATAATTGAAATGTTGTTTTCTAAAAAGAAACAATAAGAGGTTTTTTTTCACCATGACTACTCCTGTCTACAATGCAAAGACCACCAAAAAGTGGCTTGAGTATCAATTCTACTTGGCTCAAGTTTTGGCCAGGCCAGATTTCAAAACTTATCCCTCTAGACCACTGTTTTGCAACTGGTATTCCTCAGAACTTTAGGTTTCTGCAAGAGGTTACTAGGGGTTCTGCAAGAAACAGAGATAAATAGTCTAATACATTCTTGAGTAATTTTTGTTTAATTATATATCCGTAATTTTACTATACATGTATGGCATAATGTTAGAATAGCCTTGGTTATTCTAATAAAGGCTTCAACCTCTTATATTATTTAAAATTATAATAATCACAGGGAATCTATTAAGCAATGTCTATATAGCATTGGTGTGAAACGACTTTTACTAGTGAGTGGACAGGAAGTTTATGTGGCAGATTTGTGTATTATTATATTACCACATGAAGTACAATCAAAAATATAAAAGAGATAGATATTAAAAATGGTATATAATCATTTTTATGCAGGAGTTTCCTGAGAAATGAAAATTATTTTATGGATTCTACAAGGCTAAAATGGTTGAGAAACCCTGCTTTAGGGAATATTTGGTTACTAGCAGTATAATCTATCTTTGACCAGATCTATCATTACTGGGAATTTTTGCTGTTCAATTAGAGTAGTTTAAAGTCAGCCCACCTGAAAATCAATATTAGTAACAACAATTGGATGCAACTGAGGCACATCCCCAAATGGGGGGGGGGGAGTTAAAAATCTGAATGGGGGGGTCCTGGAAAGGGAACTGTTTAATAATAAATAATATTATTGTAATAATTTAAACTATTTATTTTAATTAAAGTTTTTAAGAAAGATATATATCCAAGAACAGATAGTAAATAGTAAAATGTTGCTGAGAGTTATAATGAAAAGGAAGTAGTGGAGAGTCATTGTCACCAACAATTTGAACTCAAAACAGGCACTGAAGAATTATCAAACAAAAAAAAATTGAAATCAGATGAAAACTGTGGAAATGCATAAACAACATCCGATCACACACACACACACACACTTTGAGAATTATAGATATAGATACATTATTATTTATTATGCCTATTGGTTTCTTGGGGAACATAGGTCTACAACAACACCTCTCCAATGGACATGGTTCTGGATGATCCTCTTCAGCTTGTCTCATGTCGTGCTGGCTGCCTTCACCTCTGCATCAACACTTCTGTGCTAAGTCTGTTTTGGTTGGCCCACTTTTTGCTTCCCTTGTGGACTCCAGTCAAGGGCCACCCTGATGACACTAGAAGCAGGTTTGCAGATTGTGTGTGGCCAATCCATCTCTCTTTCTGTTTCTTGATGTCCACCCCAATTGGGGCTTGTCTGGTCCTGTTGTACAGTTAGTCATTTGAGGCAACTTCTAGCCACCTGATATTGAGGATGTTCCAGAGACATTGTTTGGTAAATGTCTGAAGTTTGTAGGTGCTGGACTTGGTTACCCACCAGGTTTCTGAGCCGTAAAGTAGGACTGACTTGGCATTGGTGTTGAAGATCCAAATCTTGTTGCAAAGTGAGAGGGCTGTTGATCTCCAGATTGGCTGTAGAGTATTTAAAGTGTGTCGGGCTTTGTTGATTCAATACTTGATGTCTTCATCTACCCCCCACCCATCTTTACTGATGATATTTCCCATGTAGACAAACTTATCAACTTGATGTCTTCTTGGTGTAATCACTCTGAATCTTGTTGTCTGTTATACATTAAATAGAAACTAATTTAACTGATTCATTAAATATCTTAAGGCAACAACATTGACACTTTTTTCTGGAAAAAGCTGTCTGCAATCTTATTCAAAATGTTTAAATGTATAAGGAAATTAAAAGGAGAACTATTTCATTCATTTTATCTATTTGTCATGCCTGTCATTTTATCTATTTGTCATGCCTAGCAATCAAAGATTGAGCAAAAAAGACATTGACCTTTCTTTTTCTAAAAAGCTATCTGTAAGCATTTTTAAAATGCGTCTTCTTTTTCTATGTGCCATGTCCCTTTATGATGTTGAAAATCATGGCTCTCCATCACTTCCTGTACTTTGTAGCCCTTAGTAAATTTTGTCTTTTTTCTATATCCCTTAATCCCTGTTCGGCCAATCATTTACACAAGCTTGTTACAGTATTGGTAGGGATTATAGGGAGATCATGGCTCTCCACAACTTCCTGTCCTTTGTAGACCTTAGTAAATTTTGTCTTTTTGCTATATCTCCTAATCCCTGTTCAGCCAATTGTTTACAGAAGCTCGTCACAGCATTGGTAAAATTATAGGGAGATCATGGCTCTCCATCACTTCCTGTCCTTTGTAGACCTTAATAAAGTTTTTTTTTTTTCTATATCTCTTAATTCCTGTTCTGCCAGTCATTTACACATGCTCGTTACAACATTGGTAAGATTATAGGGAGATCATGGCTCTCCACGACTTCCTAGCCTTTGTGGACCTTAGTAAATTTTGTCTTTTTTCAATATCTCTTAATCTCTGTTCTACCAATCATTTACACAGGCTTGTTATACAAAGTTATACACTGCTTTCCTCTGTCTTATCTTCAATCTGTCCTGTGAGTATCAAATTTTCCAAATCCTCTTTCCTCATTATGTGCCCTAGAAAATTCGACTGTCTCTTCCTGATGTTAAGTATAAGTTTCCTTTTTGTTTCTCTTTTCACTAAAACTTTCTCACTGCTCACATGTTCTGTCAGTGGTATTCTCAGCATCCTTCTGTAGAACAACACTTCTGTTGCCTTGTCTCTTCTTCACCTGTGAGAAGATTGTCCAACATTCACTGCCATATAGTAGGACTGATATTGCATAACAGATGGGCATTTTAAAAGTATATACAAATATGTACTAAAAAGTATATACAAATATGTATTAAAAGGTATATACAAATATGTACTAAAATATAAAACAAAGGGGAAGAAGATGAAGGATAAGAAAGAAATTACTCATTGTAAATTAGTGGATAAAGATAATGAAATAGCAAAAAAAGGACTAACGAGTTATTACTCCTCACCCTTCAGAGCTCAATCAAGGACAAAAAAAGTGTATAATGACTCAATGTGTATAACTAATTCTTGAAGCTTTAATAAAATTTTGTAGCTGCCCACATATTATTTAAGTATTTTACAGACCAGTGATCCTGAAGAATTAATTAAAAAATTAGATATTCAAATCAGAACAGTTTTCTTCAACAGATTATTTTTAAAGCTTTCTTTTGAGAATCATGTTTGCTTTGTGAATTATTGGTTTTCACATATCAATGGTACAAGCCTAAATAATAACTGAATTGATATTTAATGTTGCATACATACATACATACATACATACATACAAGACTGTGTGTTTTTCTAATTGATTGATTGATTTGTTTTTTACAACTTATTCACTCTTTCCAAGTCATTTAAAGCCAGAAAATATTTTTAGATTGTAAGAATTTTTTTGAGATAATAATTTTTTAGGGATACAGGTCCTACTAATTAATCCATAGCTGTGGGGAGAATATGTGGATTCAAACCCTTTCCAAGAGTATTTATACATAAGTGAATATAACAAACCTTGACTGGAATTGAAACTCAGCTCTTTGATTAACAATTCTGAGCTATTATCCATTATACTATACACACACCATGTTACAGCACCTGATATTCCCTAATGGTCACCCACAGAGGTACTGACCAGGCTCAATGCTGCTTAACTTCTCTGACCATACAGGAACTGGTGTTTCCATGTGATGTAGCTATAGACCTGTGTTTTTTTTTTATTGAGGCAGAACCAGGATTAATCTGACACAAAGCAAGGTGGATCCCACCTGACAAAGGATTTGTTATAATAATTTGAGGAAAAAGGTTTTATAAGGCCAGGTACTCTTTCTGATGCCCATCTCATAGAAGGTTGCCACTAAAGGCTTGAGACCAAATCCTAGCCTTATATATATCGTGATTTAGTAATCGTAGCTTAGTTATGACACATATGGTGATTTTCTTAGTGTAGCTTAGATTTGAAACAAGGCCATAGGTATGGAGCACCCAATGAGGATCAAACTCACTGTTCAGTCCTAATTGTTCTAATAAGACAAGCTTGCTAACAATTACACCATGTTGAGGTGCCCACAGCATCTCAAAATGCAGACATGAAAACAAATTTTTGCTACGTTACTTAAAAAAACAGAAAAAATAAAACAAAATAAAAATAAATAAATAAATAAACAAAATATCAATAAAATAAGCAAAATTAATTAACCCAAACAAATTACCAAATCACACCTGTTAGAATAGATGAAATAGAATTAAAAAAAAACCCAAAATACCAATGAACCCAAATAAATAAATAATAAAAAATTAGCAAACCATTATGACCAAAATATTAGTTAGACTATAAAAATCAAAACAAAAAATCGGACAAAAAAAATAGCTATAACTGTTATATAACGATAAAAAAAATACTACGTTACTTAAAAATCAAAAACCGCAAAGAGAAAATATACAGTATAACAAATAAATAATAACAAGTAAAATAAATTGACCTAAATTCATCCAAATAAATAAAAAAAAACTAATTCTGATAAACTAACTGTTAGAAAAAAACAAATAAATATAATCAATCCAAATAAATAAATGAAGTAATAAACAAATTAAAAACAGTTCCCGACAAAATAATAGTTAGAATAAACTACAGCAATCAACCCCAAAATTGAATAAATAGCTTTAATTATCTTCCCAAACCAAAACTATTAAATAAGTGATATAAACAAATTTTTACTATGTTAATAAAAAGACCTATTAAAAAAAAATAAAAAAATAAAAAATAAATAAATAAATATATAAGATAAGAAATAAAAATAAAAAAATAAAAATAAGAAATAAAATTAAATAAAAACAAGCAAAACAATTTAACCCAAATAAATAAATAAACAAATAAACAACTTCCAGTAAAATAACCGCCAAAATAGACTACCACAATGCACCACTGAACCATATATATATATAAATAGCCGAAAAAAATAACAGCACTCGTGGCCTGACGATTGCATCTAGCATGAAGCAGACTGTCACCTCTAAGTGTTGACTTCTATTTTTACTTTTATATTTACACACACTCTATCTCTGATATTGAGCACTTTATCCTATAAATATAGCACATCTTAAGACTATATTTCTTCATATTATATATATATATATATTATATATATATTTATTATACATATATATATATATATATATATTTATATATATATATATATATATATATATATATATTTATATATATATATATATATATATATATATTTATACATATATATATATATTTATACATATTATATATATATATATATATATATATATATATATATATTTATACATATTATATATATATATAGATATATATTTATACATATTATATATATATATATATTAAAGACATTTTTATGTTTAACGTTCTTTTTTATAGATACAAGTATTTAAGTAAATGCTCTGTTTATAATAAACAGTATTAAATAACATTTACCAGCCTGAATGTCCGAGAAATTTTCATAGAAAATATTCGTCCTTTGACAGGATTCGAACCTGCATCCTATACGGAAACGTCATTTATGCTGACGTGCCTTACCGTATCGGCCACAAAGGAGCATTCGGTAGACAAGGTCGAATTTACTGCTTATAAACTTCAATTTTCCATGAATCTCGTACATTCATAACTGCTCTGGCATATCAAATGTAAACAAATGACGTCAAATATTAAGAAATGGACAAAGTCCGACAATTTATTTATTAAAGACATTTTTATGTTTAATGTTCTTTTTTATAGATACAAGTATTTAAGTAATTTATAGTTATGAATGGCCGAGATTCATGGAAGATTGAAGTTTATAAGCAGTAAATTCGACCTTGTCAGGATTCAACGCCTTTGTGCCCGATCAGCGTAAATGATGGTTCCAGATAGGATGCAGGTTCGAATCCTGTCAAAGGACAAATATTTTCTATGAAAATTTCTCGGACATTCAGGCCGGTAAATGTTATTTAATACTGTTTATTATAAACAGAGCATTTACTTAAATACTTGTATCTATAAAAAAAGAACGTTAAACATAAAATGTCTTTAATAAATAAATTGTCGGATTTTTGTCCATTTTTTTATATATATATATATATATATATATATATATATATATATATATATATTTATACATATTATATATATATATTTATACATATTATATACATATATATATATATATTATATAATATAAGTTGTGTTTATATGAGAGATTTCACGCTTTTTGCTATCGTCAGACAAACTAGTTTATTTTTTAAAATTGAATCTACTTATGCTTGTTTGACTATGTTTGGTGACAGAAGGGGGAATATACTTCTGTGTTTGTTTGGGGTGGTACTGTCCTATGCATAGGCACATACATACAGTTGTATGCATTTTAGTTCACACCAACACATCCATATAAGCAACTTGAGGCTAGGTGCATTTGGCATATATATATATATATATATATATATATATATATATATGCAGTTGTAATTCTATTTCAGTGTCAACACCTTAGCTTTTTATGTGTGCCAATGTTCATTTCAACATGGACCAGGTAGGGATATCCTTGACACTTTTCAAATCTAACACATGGACTGTAAGAGAAACTTATACTTCCTGACACACACACACACACATACAAACATGTGTAGATGTGCATATACACTATCATTGGTTTGGGCCTTTTCACCACCACTTTGGTTAAGCTGGGATGTGTTTGTGGTTATGGTGATGATGATGTGTTTATTTTCAATGCTAACTGCTTGTGTGTTGTTGATGGTTGTGATTATGCTGGTAGTTGTGATATTAATTATTATTGATAACACATCAATACCTATTATGAACATTATCATGTTAGCTCTATCACTGATATTGAGCACTTTTCACTAAGTACCCACATATATATATATATATATATATATATATATATATATATGTATGTATATATATATATATATATATATATATATATATATATATATATTTTAGCAATGCTTGTAAATGGAATAAACACTAATACTATTCAATCAGCACAAAAACTACATCTTTAACTGTTAAACCTGAAAAGAAATTAATCACATCTAAAACAAACCTCTTTGAAAATGCCTGAAGAAGTGACCAAAAGCACTTGGGACAATGAAAAATACGGACAATTTTTGCACTCCATTACTCCCACCAAATGGAAAATGTTTAAAAACTAAATAAAAAATTTAGCAAATTTCCCTTGTGTGCCATATTCAATGAAATATTTTTAAAAGAAAGGTTGCTGCCAAATATACATTATATATATATATATATATATATATGTATATATTTATTAATATTAATTAAACCTTTGAATGTGAGATCAGAAATTATGATCCATTGCCTGCACACTAAAAAATTCCTTTTGAGTTTGTATGAACTGGGATGAAAAGAAAGTATGTACATTTCATTTAACCCCTGACCAAATCATTTCCAATACCCTTGCTTTTCTCCTTTTCCTCCTCCCTTTCTGTCACACTTTATATTGTGTGTTTATTTATTTTTAAATTAATAATGCATTCATTAAATTTAAAAAAAAAAAAAGCATTAGGAAATCAATTGACCAAAATCACTTGAAGATACCAAAAGTGTCAAACCAAATTAATGGAATTGGCTGATCTCCTAATTTTATATATATATATATATATATATATATATATATATACCCAAGTATATAATTGGTGTATACGGAATGAATTTAATAACCAACAATTACTATTCTTAAAAAAGTGCCTCAATACAAAGTAGGGAGATATTAATTATTATTTATAAAAAATTATAACATAAGTATGTTATAAAATCACTACAAAAATAGCCATTTTGTTTCAACACCCTCGGTGTCTTATCAAGTGATGATGTTGAAGATAAAATAAATGGTTTTAAAAGTTTCAGATTAATTAACGATCCTACACTAGGGGGAAACATTGTTACAAAAGCTAGAATAACCAATCAAAAACCAAGTATAGAAAGATTCAAAAGCTTGACAACGAAATCATGTTATAATAGCTATTCAGATCTTTAAAATATACGGGTAATATTAAAAATAATTTATACTAACCAATAATTATAAAATTATATGATAAAATTTAATATTAAAATTAAAAACTGGCAATTTTAAAATCCAAATTTAATCACTATTAAGTTTAAAAACTACAAAATTATTGAGAAAAGAAAAAATACATTTATTCAATTTATTTCTTCGTTGAAATTACGTTCGACAAGACGCTACAATATATCCGGTCATTTGACAATACATGTATATATATTTTTTATTCTAAAGTGTGTGAATGTGGTCTTAAACTCATGCGCAAAACAACAAAAAACACAATCAGATTATAATACATAAGCACCCAGACATATTTAGATATATATATATATACACACAACAAAAAAAAAAAAAAAAAAAAAAAAAGGCAACGAGACAGGAACATCACTACAACCCTTTATGAAAAAAGGAAATGGGGAAACCAACACCTATACACACACACAATTAAATGTGAATGCACTCTACATACACATAGACACCGATAGATACACGTACACACATCCACATACATTGACCTTGACAATCAGATACCACAACATTTAAGACTTAAAGTATCATTAAATAAATGCTAACCACTTATTAAATTATAACTTAAGGGAGCAAATATACAAAGATAAAAATGGTTAAAAATAATATTATTTAATATATTAAAACGAAAATTCCAAAACCACAAATATCAATAAAAATATATTTTAATCATGTAAGTTGATAATAGTTTCATTATATATTAGGCGAAGAAAAAACAGGATAAAGAAACCATATAGAAATAAGTGTAGTCATATGCATATATATATATATACATATACAGCAAACACAAATTAACACACATAAACATACACACATACATATACATACAGAAATACATACATATAAATATATAAACATATACGCACATATACATATCTATGATAACAAGTACACACACATATACATATAAACATAAATGCACACATACTCACATATATAAAAATATGCCCAATATAAATATATGCACCAATACATATATGAACATATATACACACATAGACTAACTACTGTGGCAGTAATGATATACCAAAGTTTCCATACCTACACATACACACAAACAAACTCATACATAATAGGTGTCAACGCACACATATACATCCACAAACATACATAAATATATATACACACATAGATACATATCTACAAATAAACATATATATAAATATATCTATCTATAATAACAAGTACCAATATATACATGCATACATATAAATACAACAACACTCAACCAAATATATATATAAATATAAACGTACTTACATATACATACATAAATATACATTCAAATACCAGCACACACCAATATACATATACCCTAACATACAAATATATAAACACATTCATACAAACAGAAATATACTTAAATATAAATATACATACACAATAAAATAGGACATATACAGATATATGCGTATATACACACACACACACACACATATATATATATATATACATACATACACACATATACACACACACATACCTATATATACAAATATATCGTGGCACAAAGCCGAAATTAGGGGGCACCCAGTGAGGAACGAACTCAGTCGCAATTGATCTAGCGAACCAAGCTTGAGAACCATTATTCCGCCTCGGGGTGCTCATATACATACATATATACACACATACACACACATACATACATATACACATACACATATACATATATATATATATATACACACATACATACACATATATATATATATATATACACACACATACACCCATATATACACACAAACATACATATATATACACACACACATACACACAAACATACATATATACACACACACATATACATATACATCAACAATTTTTTTAACCATTTCTCTTCTTAACTACCATACCCTCCTACATTATATATATATATATATATATACACACACACACACACACATATATACATATATATACACACACACATATATATAAAAAAAACAAAAAAACACATATAAATATACTTATATTCAAACCTACACATTCCTCAGTGCAAACACGCTAACCTACACATAAATAAATATATACACATATACACCAACACTAATAACACTAAGTAGGTAAATAATACACATTTATATCGTAAGTATGACCATCATGTAATAAAATACTAATCTATTAAAATTACAGCGACTTATCATTATCATTTAAAGTATATGACCCCTACACTAAGTTAAATTTATAACGGTGTTTACAATTAACTGTAAATTCATATCTTTGATTTAAGAGATCAGCCTTGTTTTTAAATCTAATAATTTCAAATTTTTCGTTAAGGCATAGGTAACATGGGGCATATAGGGAGTCACATGTCCGAGCTTTCTTAACCAAACTCCATTTATGTGTAGGTGTTTTGTTCTTTTCTTTTAGATTCCAAAAATACTTGGATAATGAAGTCATGTACCTATATTCACTCTGATTAAAGGATTGCATATGCCCCCGCCAGCATTCCTTGAATGTTTTCATGGTGCTACCAATGTAAAATTTCTTTATATTTGGATTTTCAATTGTTGAAATAGTACTAAGATAGACTACAGAATAATCCCACAGTTATTTTGTAGTGGACAATTATTCGGATTCCTACAATTATATAAGTTGTTATTTGTATTATTATATTTAGTATTGCAGTTAGTAACCTGTTGAGTAGTAAAGTTTTTGAATCCCAATACTTGTTAAAGACTATTTTATGTTTGTTAATTATTTTCTCCAGGTTATCAGCACAACTATAGCTTAATTTAAGGGTATTAGGATTAAATATTTTACTAAGTGGGTTAGTTTCGGGGTTGGGGAAATGTTTCTTGATGAGGTTTAGAAATATATGCCCTAATTTAGTTTTAACCATTATATTGAAAGGGGGAGTGAACCAAATGATCTTTCTAGATCTTTTCTTATTATGGTTGCAATTAACAGGGTTTTTATATTGAATAGCGGTATTTTTGTATAGGGTGTTGAAACAAAATGGCTATTTTTGTAGTGATTTTATAACATACTTATGTTATAATTTTTTATAAATAATAATTATATATATATATATATACATATACATATATATATATGCAGAGAGAAAGAGAATTAATACAAATATTGTCACTTAGCTGATTGATGTTACCTTCTGCGTCCCATCTCCAAAGTTTTGTAGACTGACCTTACATTTTCTCTATGGTATTTAGACTCTATGAATTTAAGCACATTACTAAATTGGCAGCAATGTCTCATTATTTTCTAGTTGAAATAGCTAAATATAACTGTAAGTTTTGGGCAAACTGTTACTTCTCTCATACTTCTCACTTGTGGAACTCTTCTCCCACTTCTTGCTTCCTAGTCAACTTTGATCTTCAGAAATTTAAATGCAATGTCAAATGTTATCTACTGTCATCTTGATTCCTCTTCCTTTATTTTTCTCACTTCTTAAAATGTTTTCCTTTTTTCATATTCCCTCACACTCAGTAACCTCTTGCATCTTAGTGGCATTATTGCCTTGCTTTGAGTGAAATGATTAAAACAAAAAAAGTATTACACTTTCTGTTAATATTTCATTTTGCATGATAATACGACATGTTGCACGGTATTAATACATTTTTGCATGATAGTAATACATTTTTTTATAATATCCATGTAGCTTAAATACAATGTTTACTAACATAATATTCATTGACTCTTTGTAGATCATTCCATAATATCTTTTCCAAAAGCGAATTAGAGATGTCTCTCTCATTAGTATAGATAATTGAACCACAGACTTAACTGCATCCTGTGTCAAGCCACTCAGCCATCACCAAATGGTTCTATGTACGATACAGACAATGAACCTGATGGTGAAAAAAAGCAGTGCATGTGACAGATGTGCCTCAAAACAAAAGAGTTTTTTGTCAATGTTATGCGCATTGTTTTACTTCTGTAAGGCTCAACTTTCTTTTGCTCAGTCCAGTGATTGCATTAGTTATTTTGCAGTGAACTTAATGTGTGTAAGACATGTGATTTGAAAGGAATTCATTTGTTTGTTTCTTGCATTGTTCTTGTAAAGACAAAGCACATACCATTTTCTCCAGATAATTGGTAGTCAAGTCAAGCATGCAGGCCTGAGAAGAGTTATATCATAGAAACAAACGTTTTGTTGTACAAGATAAATGGTTTGTGTAATTAAATGTAATGTTTAACTGTTTCATTTGTAAATGCTACAACTAAAAAAGAAATATGTGTTAGAAAAACAAAATCTTAAGTATAGACTTAATGAAGCTTCATAACTATGACATTTTTAGAAGCTTTAAAATAGAGTTTAACTTACCTTTTTCTTCTTTTTATTCCTTAATAACCTGAAACATTTACTGAGAACAAATCAGCTGCATATGATTAGAAAATGAATTGAACATCTTTCTTTTCTTCTTCTTATTATTATTCTTTTTCTTCTTATTATTATTCTTTTTCTTCTTATTATTATTCTTCTTTTTCTTCTTCTTCTTATTTTTCTTCTTCTTATTATTATTATTATTATTCTTTTTCTTCTTATTCTTTTTCTTCTTCTTATTATTATTTTTCTTCTTATTATTATTCTTTTTCTTATTATTATTCTTTCTCATCTTCTTTTTCTTCTTCTTCTTCTTATTATTATTCTTTTTCTTCTTCTTCTTCTTATTATTCTTTTTCTTCTTCTTGTTATTCTTTCTCATTTTCTTCTTATTATTATTCTTTTTCTTCTTCTTCTTCTTATTATTATTCTTTTTCATCTTATTATTCTTTTTCTTATTCTTTTTTACTTCTCATTTTTATTATTATTTTCTTTTTTTTCTCATTATTATTATTATTTTTTTCTTTTTCTTCTTATTATTCTTTTCTTCTTATTATTCTTCTTCTTCTTATTATTATTCTTATTATTATTATTCTTATTATTATTATTCTTATTATTATTATTCTTATTATTATTCTTCTTCTTCTTCTTCTTATTATTATTATTATTAGCATCCTGGGTAAGACGTTAAACTACATCCACATCCTGGGTAAGATGTTGAACTACGTCCAGCAGCAAGGCCTCTGATCAGGAAGTTTTGAGGAGCATGGAACCATCTCTTAATTGCTGGTTGTCCCAGGTCCACCCTGACCCGGGATGGTAGCACCTGTTAGGGTCCCAGCTATGGGCAAATAGTTAACTATTACCAGCAATACTTTTTTGGAAAAATTTATTACCAGCAATACAATTTTGAAGGAAATATATTACTAGAAACAGATTTTTGACAAAACAAAATATTACCAGCAATAAAAAATTTTGTCAGCATTAAATAACCCATTGAGGTTGATATGCCGTAAAACAAAATAAACCAAACCATTCTTCTTTTTATTCTTTTTCTACTTCTCATTATTATTAATCTTTTTCTTCATATTTTTCTTCTTCTTATCATTATTATTCTTTTTCTTCTTTTTTTTTCTCTTTCTTTTTCTTCTTCTATGTGCTATGTCCCTTTAAGATGTTGAAAATCATGGCTCTTCACAATTTCCTGTCCTTTATAGCGCTTAATAAATTTCATCTTTTTGTTATCTCTCCTAAACCCTGGTCTGTCAACCATTTACTTAAACTCTCTAGGTAGGTTATGCATCGTTTTCTTCTGCCACTCTTGCCTTCACTCTCTACTGAGGATCAAATTTTCCAAGCCCTTTTTCTTCATTATATGCATTAGAAATTTTAACTCTCTCTTTCTGATCTTAAGTATTAGTGTCTTTTTTATTTCCATTTTCTCTAAAACTTTGTCACTACTCACATGTTCAGTCCTTGGTATACTCAGCATCAACATTTTTGTTGCTTCATGTCTGTTCTTCATCTGTCAGGAGATTGTTCAGTATTGACGGCCATATAGGAGGACTGATATATTACAACAGTTCTAGTAGACAAAAAATAAAAAAAATGGTTTAAGACAAGGATCCATCTTTTCAATGGATTTATTCAGTCTATGCATTTGATAAAGCATTTAATAAGGTGTAACATAAAATGTATTTGAACTTTGAGGAAAACTTGATTTATGTGAGAAATATGTTGTCAGTTCTCAACTTAGTATCTATACCCGATGACACAGCTTTTTACTCCTATCTTGATAACAAGTCAGATTGGCTCAATAAAGTCAAATTGGCAGCTGACTTACAAAATAACCTACAATCTGTTGTTAAATGGGTCAAGGAGTGGCTTGTTAATTTTAACACCTTCAAAATGAAAATACTCTCTTTTAATCATCTGAGAGAACCCTTTTTACTTTCCACAATCATGGCTGATGCTAACCTCCACGAGAGTGACTCATTGCGCCTTCTTGGACTAATATTCTCTGCTGAGATGAAGTGGAAAGATTATATTGAATCAATTGTTATATCTGCAGCGTTGATTCACTATGTTGTACCAGACAATTTTTCTTGCCAGAATTTATTTTAGATATTTATAAATCTACCATTAATTCATGCTTGGAATACTGCTGCTACATCCAGCCTGGTGCTCCTGCTATATATTTAGAGATTCTTGATAAAATGCAAAGTAGAAGATGCTATGTTATTGGTCCTCACTTGGCATCTCAACTTCAGTCCCTTTTCCACTACTGTAACGTAGTTTCTCTGTAACTTTTCTATATATACTTTCATGGTAACTGTTCTGTGGTACCTAGACTTTATGAATTTAAGCACAGTACAAGTGGCATGGTCTCATCATTTTACAGTTGAAATGGATACATATAACTGTAAGTTCTATGCTAACAGTTTCTTCTCTCACACTTCTCACCTGTTGAACTCTCTTCTGGCTTCTTGCTTCCCACTCAATTTTGATCTTTAAAAATTTAAATGCAATGTTAATCATTATCTTCTGTCTTCTTAATTTTTGTTCTTTTCTCTCCATAGCAGTTTTTCTCATATTCTCTAGCATCCAGTAAACTCTTATGGTTTAGTGATTTTAATGCCTTGTTTTGGGCAGAATAATCTGAAACATTTAATAGAGAACAAGCAGCTTATGGATAGAAAATTAATTAAATAAGTATATCAAACTAAAAAGGGACATAAGGCAAGGATACATCTTCTCACCAGATTTATTTAATCTATACAAGAAGGCAATCTTAAAAATACTAGAAGTCCTACTAGGATTTATTATTAGTGAATACAATCTTAACACCATAAGATATTCAGATGACATGATGTTGATAGCAGACACAAAAAAAAACAAAAAACCCTGCAGAAACTCCAAACAAGACAGTAGAGGAGAGTGAGAAGAAAGATATCTGTAAATTTCCTACCAGTAGAATTGTTTTCTTTTTACTATGGAATCATGGGAATTAGATTTTTTTTTATTTCTTGTGATCATGAGATAACTACAATTCCATTGCTTGGAGGACATAAGAGTGGGTTGGGCTATTATCATAAATTTCATTATTAAATATTCTGTGAATAGGAAACCATCAGTAATGAATTCAGTCAAAAATGGTGGCAAACAGAAAAGAATGTTGATAAATAAAAAGATTAGCTCAGCTCATTCCCATAAAATCTAGATCCTTTCATATTAACACAGTTGTCCCCCAGGGTTCATCATTGGTCCTACCCTATTTTTGATTTTCATTAATGACCTTCCTGATGACCTCAGCTCCATTCATCCATGCTTAGAATATTCCTTGTATCAGTCAGTTATGTGCCATGCAGGATACATACTTAGGTGATCATGTATCTTTTGATACATGACTGACGAGGCAGATTTTTTCTTGCAGTAGGTTGCCATTTCTTTCATTAATGACCTTCCTGATAACCTCAGCTCTCAACTTGGTATTTATGCTGATGACACAACAATTTACTCCAATCTCCAAAACAACATCAAAAGTCCATAGATAACTGTGGCAAAAGATGGCGTATCAATTTTAATGCCTTGAAAACTAAATTTCTCTCCATTAATCATCTTAGAGAACCCTTGCTGCCTTCCATCGGCATGGCTGATGCTATTCTCCAGAAAATTGACTCATTGCACCTTCTCGGTCTCACGCTGATATGAAATGGAAAGACTATATTGAATCCATTATGAGGTCAACTGCTAAGAAATTCAGTTCACTATGTTGGTCAAGATAATTTTTCTCTCCAGAATTTATCTTATATATCTATAAGTCTACCATTCATCCATGCTTAGAATATTGATTGTATCAGTCAGTTATGTGCCATGCGTTGTACATATTTAGGTGATCATGTATCTTTCGATACATAACTGACGAGGCAGATTTTTTCTTGTAGTGGTAGACCAGTTGCCATCCAAGGCTATAGAACCCAGTCTGTTCTACTATTTACCCATAGCTGGAAGGAGAAGAAGAGGATTCATACCTTTACCAAGGGTATTAACACATAAGTGAATGTAATG
The DNA here is from genome assembly GCA_903632075.3 of Acanthosepion pharaonis. Classification (NCBI taxonomy): domain Eukaryota; kingdom Metazoa; phylum Mollusca; class Cephalopoda; order Sepiida; family Sepiidae; genus Acanthosepion; species Acanthosepion pharaonis. The sequence continues at coordinate 523,794 of CAHIKZ030000597.1, forward strand.
GATTCAATTGGAATTCAAACTCAGCTCTACGATTCCTCAATCCAAATCCATTACTCTTGAGAGCACTTGTAGAAAATCTTTTAATATCTCATATCTCAGTTACTAAGATCTTGATCTAATTCTTCTCTTTCATTGAACACTCAAAGAAGGCTGTAGAATGGATTGGCTGGAATATTGTGAATGCAACAACAAACACTGTGGAATACAATCATCTCCATCTCTTTAGGGTGCTTAGAATTTTATGATCCAGCAGTAAAACATCAGGCATTGTGCTTGCCAAATTTGCAAGCCATTTAGAAAGATGTATGTATATATATATATAGATAAATTGCAAGCTATTTAGAAAGATGTATATATATAGATAAAAGCCAAATATGAGAAACAAGTATAATGAATATTCCAAACTAAATTCCCCAAATTATGACTTTAGGAGCAATAGGATGTCAGGGGTCAGCCAACGGGCTTGTAATGAAGAATAAGTTTTCAGCAAAGATAAACAAATTGATAAGGTAAACAGTCAGGAAGAGATTAAAACCAATAAATAGAGATGTTTCTGCCTGAATTTATAGAATGATGAGTTATCATCCTTATTTACATTATCCACCAGAATGTTCATATAAGGGGCTTTGTGCAATATCCTCAAAATAGATTGACAATACAGAAAGAGGCATTAGTTAGATCCAGTGACAGGACCCAAAGAGTGTGAGTTCAATACCTGGTTAAGGCAGTGGAGAACTTTCAGAGGGAAATTAACAGGAGACAACTGATAACTGACATCCATTAAACATCGCACGTGGTACTAGAACAGTCTACCCCAGTGAGCGAAATAAAGGGTTCAGTTCGACATTCCAACCACCTGAAGAAAGCCAGAGTGTATAACAGCTGAAACGTAATAAATATGGCAACAAAGTCTGAATAATGTAAATAATGTACATAATACCTCATCTCATAAATATAGACAGATACTGAAAGGCCAAAATGTTGTAATAAATATGGCAACAAAGATGAGGACAATAGTTCAAATAATGTAAATAGTGTACATAATACCTCATCTCAGAAATATCGACAAATACTGAAAGGTCAAAACGTTGTTATAAATATGGCGACAAAGATGAGGACAATAGTCCAAATAATGTAAATAGTGTACATAATACCTCATCTCAAAAATATAGACAGATACTGAAAGGCTGAAACGTTGTAATAAATATGGCGACAAAGATGAGGACAATAGTCTGAATAATGTAAATAAGGTACATAATACCTCATCTCAGAAATATAGATAGATACTGAAGTCAGGGGAGATGAATTGAAAATTGGAAATACTTATAGATTTTGTTCAAATTTGCAATATAAACGAGATGATATTTCCTAGTAGTAGTCAATGCCTTTTCAAACTATTGAAAGAAGAAATCATTGCCAAAAAAAGGTAATAATATTTAGTGTCTGAAAAAGAGGCAACAATCCCCAATTGTGTCCGAAAAAAAAAATAAAGTGACAAACACCAATTCTGTCTGATAAGGCGGAATGTCAAAGAAAGAATTGCATATCTGGAATTTGTCATATTTCCTATCTAAGAGAAAAATAATAACAAAAGTTTTTAGTAGTAAAATAAATTATATGAAAAACCCAAAATTTGACTTTGCTTTTCTCCTTCTGGGATTACTAATCTGACAGAACGTATTGTTAACTTCAAGAACAATCAAAATGAGTGATATATTGTCTATTTGCTGAATAAGCTACCTTTGAATAAAGGAAAAAGATTGACTCAGATATGATTGGGTGTCTAGAAATAGACAAAACGGACAAAGTCAGAAAAGTTGTCACAACATATATGATGAGTTCAACAGTTGAAACAATTTTTGGAATTAAATAGTAAAAATTTGGTCAATAGGGAACTACAAATAACTTAAAGTGGAAATCTACTGTATTACGTGTAAATCCAATGCTTTGAAAAGTAAGTATAGATTACTACACAGTATATTGATGGCATATGGGCAGGTTGCAAGAACATTAAAGTCAAGTTTGAATCTCACCAAGGTTGATCTGTGAAAGAGGTGACATTCTTTTGCTAATATGAGTTGGGAGCTGGTGGGGGATTCAGATAATCATAATTTGCAGCACTATTGGGAAAACTATATGACAAAATGATGCAAAACTTCTGAGTTAAACTAGGGAGATGATACTATTTGGAAATTGTCAATAGTCGCACTAGCGCAAATTCGTAAGTTACTGTGATCAAGAGTTTTAATATATTGACCTTCTTTAACTGCTGATCATGCCAGATTATGTACACACTACCAGAAAGTTCTTCAGGTGGTGGTGGTTAACTGGAGAATAAATGACCATTCTATGGTTTAAAAGCAGCAATACCTTCACATGAAGAAGGGGACTGTGAGAAAAAAAATAAATCTCTAACATGTTAGGAAATAACCTTAATTAACCAATCAGATGTCAGATCTATGATGAGTTCAAAGTTAACTTCTGTATTGTATTCCTGCTGACTCTACAAAGTTGTTCAAAATTAAGCCCTACTCTATAGTGAGCACTTTTTATAGATATAATGTTTAAACATTGGAATAAACCAACCTTACACTTGGATATATATTTATATATATAGTTGGATTAGGGTCACAAACTCACATCAGTTGAACTAAATATGTTAACTATCACTGATATTGAGCACTTTCCAATATGTACTGCACATATATAATATATAAATAATATATAAAAAAAATTGCATATATATATATATATATATATATATATATATATATATAATGGTTTTAACGTGAGGAAACCAAAGAGAACACACATCCAGTGAAACATGTTGTGAATAAAATTTCCAACTTCATCTCATCATGTTCAGTTTTGCTTCAGATACTTTTATATCCCCACCATATATATATATATATATATATATATATATAAAGAGAGGAGAGTGGTTATTTTAATGTTAAACCATTGAAAAAACATGAGGAAAAATTAATTCCTTTAAATAATATGTGGAAATAATCACTCTTCACCTGATGAATGTCAAAAGACCCAAAACATGTGGAGCAAAATATGGAAAATAAAGTATCATATATATTTAAAAATTCACATTATAATCAAAATCGTTTGCAGCTTCTCTCTTCTCTTTAAAATATACACTTTTCTCTTGTTTGAACAACTATAACCTCTCCCTTACATATATATATATATATATATATAAACGTGAACTTTGAATTCAATACCCATAGTCTCATGCTAAATGCAATCCTCAGGCCATGTACATTGTACTTTTTATATATACAGGTCAGTGATGCATTGTGGGTAGTCTATTGTATTATTCTAACAGTTATTTTGATAGGTGTGGTTTGTTAATTATTTACTTAGTTTATTTATTTGTTTGGATTAATTTACTTTAATTATTTTTGTTTGTTTATTTTATTTTATTTATTTTCATTTATCCTTGTTCATTTTCAGTTTTTGATTTTAAGTAGCATAGTAAAAATTTGTTTTCATGTCTCCATTTTGAGATAGGTTCTGATCGTTTATTTCGTAGTTTGTTTCGTTCTGGGAAAGTAATTATAGCTATCTTTTCCTTCAGGCAGAGTTTACAGCTTTTGGATTGATTGTTGAAGGCCGATGTTCTTTTCCTTATTTTCAATGATATTTTTGGTGTGATTTGTTTTTGTTTTTAATCTCCCAGATATCTGTCTATATTTCTGAGATGAGGTATTATATACACTATTTACATTATTCAGACTATTGTCCTCATCTTTGTTGCCATATTTACCTCAATGTTTCGGCAGTTGTATGCTCCGGCCTTCTTCAGGTGGTTGGAATGTCGAACTGAGACTTTATTTCTACCCCAGTGAGTGAAATAAGGGTTCAGTTTGACATTCCAACCAATTTGAAGAAGGCCAAGCAACAACTGAAATGTTGTGAGATAACGGCAACAAAGAGAGGACAATAGTCCAAAAATTAAATAGTGTATCTCACATATGTTTAGAAAGCATTGTGCTATTCACATATTTATTATTTGTAAAGGATGTTTTGTGTACATAGTTTCTTTGTTTGGTCTGGGAATTTACATATGCTCTATTCCTGATATTGAGCACTTTAACCCATAAATATAGAATACCATAACATTATATTTTATCATATATATATATATATATATATATATATATATATATATATATATATATTGCACTGAAAGATATGATTAGAATACTCATAAACTATCGGCCAAAAGTTTAGGGTGACCCTCTAGATTAAAAATGATCACCGAAAAATTAAATATTGCATGCCTTTTTCAAATCTAACCTATTAGCTCAGTTCAGAGGGACTTTTACTTCCTGAATCTTTTTGTCATATATTCAATAAAGATAACAATGAAATTAACCCGTTGCTGCTTGAAGTCTTAAAAATTTATCACTGTTTGCCTAATCTACTTTGCTGGATGTTGTGGGCTGGTGTACATGTTGAGAGATAAACACATGTGTTTCCTGAAGTGCCCACAACCAACATGGTAGATTCGGAGTACAAGTCCATGTAAACAAAATATAAAGAAACAACAAGGACAAGTATATATGTATAAACAATTGATAATGTATTAGCAGTAGATGGTTACATATACAATAGAATATTATTGTGTATTACTGAGCAATGAACATTTAAGCTAGTGAATTATTTGTGTATGTGTAGTTTGTGTAGGAGAAAGCCCGACAAAAAATGAAGTTAAATGTGCATACGTATGTGTGCATGTGTGTGCATTGTTCATGCGTTTCCCAAAAAGAGAACACATTCTTCTGTGAGAGACATACATGTTGATGTGTGAGTAGAAAAGTAAGAAGAGAATGACAAAATTTTATTGTACAGTATTTATAGTGCTGGAGAGCGTCCCCTAGTAGTGGTTTTGAAAATTAGGAGGTGGTAACCCAAAACTGGCTAATAGCAATCTTAAGATTGGTGGATATAAAATTTTTCTAAAAGATTAGTTTCAGCATCCTAGCTTAGCAGGAATTAATTAAACCAAAGAAAGTATAAAACTTATAATTATTAAATCCAGAGAGTGATCCCAAACTTTTAGCCTACAGTGTATGTCTATGTGTGTAATGAGTAAATTATAGCATTAAGCTTTTACAGATCATTATTGGCATTCAGGGAAGATAATTATAAATTTCAGCTTTCATTCAAACAATCAGCATTTGCACCATGGGATGTGGAATTGGAGCAGTTTCTATTCATTAAAGAATGAATACCATCTGTGCTTAATTATTGTCCACCATTTTGCATATTTGGTCATATTCAAGTAAAAATGAATTTTGCTTTTATTATTTGATAATACATCACTTAATCAAACATTCTTCATCATTCATCATCCCTTAAAAAAAACACTTTCTTTCAAAAGAAAGAAGGTTCTTCATACAGCTCATTTTATGATAAAGAATTTAAGGTGTAGTAATAGCTCAATGGTTATATCATTGGGCTTGTGACTGTAATATGAAATATTTAAGTTTACTGAATCATAATTTTAATTAAAATTCACTGACGATATTTGTTTTCAATAAGCAATTTTATATCATTTCATGACTCACTTGTTTAAGTAACTCAAATAAATTTTATACACTTCAATGCCAAATAGAAAGGGGAGTAGTAATGAGTGGGAGATTTGGAAAAAAAAAGTTAGAAAATGTAGTAAACAGGTGTGTTTAATAAATAAGATGGATGTGCAGGTGGTGTCATAGTGGTTCAGAATGGGAAATTAGTGAGCTGAGTTCAAATTCCAGTGGAGTTACATTCAATTTTGCATAAATACCTTTGGGGAAGGTATGAATCCATTCCTTCATCCCCCCAGCTCTGTGTTAAATAGTAAGATAGACTGGGCTTTTCAGCATTGATTAGCAACCAGTCTAGGAAGAAGACAACTTATTGGAGTGCTAGCCAGGCATGTATGTCTCTGTGGATTAATACAATTCTTCTATCAGGTCTAGACATTCTCTGAAGTCAGAGCTTTGAAGGCAGATGAGAAGAGGAAGTTTCTATTAAAACCCTACTTCTTGTATTAGGCGCCTAAGAGAAAGCAAATCAAAATAGAAGCATATTATTGTTTTAGATATCGAATGTTATAAAAAGCAAATGGCTTTTGTGGTTCTTTAAAAATCTGACATGTTGCAGGAGGAGAAATTCTCCTCTTTTAAATGAAGTAAAATATCTTCTTTGTATAGAAGTTAGTTTGTCTCTCGGGAAATCTGCATCCATTGATAGAAATAGGACTTTAGCAAAAATAGTTGAAAATAAGATTAATTTTCATAATTCAAACTCAGTTTTACTGTTTAACTCTCAAGATCAATGATGACTTATTTTGGCTCATATTGCAGGTTAACTGCATCTATAATTATCAAATATGACAGCTTAACAACCAAATCCTACAGAATTTAAAATAACCTTAAGTAAAGAAGACCAATTTCTTGAAAGTGTTCTTTCTTCCTTCCTTCATTAATTTTTATCTTATTTTCTTCCTTGTTTTTCTGATTTGTTTGTTGTTTTTTTTCTTTTTCTTTCTTACTTTCTTGTTCATTATTTCATACTTTCTTTTTTTATGTTTTTTCTTATATTCTTCCTGTTTCTTTCTTCCTTATATTGTTTTCTTTTTCAATTTTTTCTTTTTTCCTTCCTTCTTCTTCTTCTACCTTAAATTCTTAATTTTTCTTTTTTTCTTCTTCCTTATATTCTTTTTCTATTCTTTCTTTCTTCTTTTCTTTTTCTTCATATGCCTTACTTTTTCTTTTTTTCTTTCTTCCTTATATTTTTCCTTTTCCTTTTTTCTTTCTTTTTTGCCTTATTTTCTTGCTTGTTTTTCTGACTTTACTCTTCCTGTTTTTCTTTTTCTTACTTTCTTTTTCAGTTTTTCTTACTTTCAATTTTTTTCTTTTTCTATTTTTCTTTTTTCCAGGTATTCTTGCTTTTTTACTTTCTTTTCCAATCTTTCTTTTCTTTTTTAGTTTTTCCTCATATTATTTCTGTTTCTTCCATAGATTCTTTTTTCTTTTCTATTTTTCTTTCTTTTTTTACTTATACTTATTTTATACTTCTTATTTATACCTCTTAATTTTTCTTTTTCTTTCTTCCTTTTCTTTTTCCTTTCTTTCTTTCTTTTAATTTTTGTCTTATTTTCTTTATTTTCTACTGTTTTTCTGACTTTACTCTTCCTTTTTTTCTTCCTTACTTTCTTTTCCAATCTTTTTCTATTTTTATGTTTATCCTTATATTCTTCCTTTCTGTTTCTTAGATTCTTTTCCAATCTTTTTCTATTTTTCCTTCTTCCTTCCTTTTTCTTCCTAGACTTCTTCTTTTTTCTTTTTCTTTCTTTCTTTCTTCCTTTTCATCTTTTACCTTTCTGCTTCCTTCCATTCCTTGTTTCTTTATAAGAAAACGGTTAATATTACTATTCCTATTCTTTCCTTCATGATGGCTGGAGATCATGAAATCTAGCTTCTAGCACTTCCCTATTGTATTGTAAGGTCAAAGGAAACACCCGGTTACCTACAGCAAAAGAAACAGATGAACAATGTAACTTTAGACTCTAACTCACATGCAAATATGTTGGTTCCCCCATTTCAAAATGGACATAGACTGCATCTTGTCTTCATAGGAGGTTAGGTGTGTGGTTACCTCTTTTTTTCTTTCTTTCTTTCATTTTTTTTCTTTTTTTTTTCATTATTCTCTTTCCTTTCTTTTTTAGTTTTGTTTTCTCTTTCTTACTCATTTTTATTACTTACTTTCTTCCTTCCTTCCTTCCTTTCCTTTATCTTTTTTAATTTCTTTAAATTTTTCTTTCTCTTATTCTATTTTGCACTTTGTTTTTTCTACATTTTTTAGTACATCGTTCCTTTTCCTTCATTCATTAGCACTTCCATCTTTCCTTCTTTTTCCATTTTTTTTTCTACCGTCTTATCTTTTTCTTTTAGTTCTTCATTCATGCATTTATTTATTCAGTCTTTTCTTATTTCTTGATTGTGATCCATTAAATTTGTCCCATAATAGTTGTGATACTTGCACACACATTTCACACAGAAAATGTACTACAGTTATGGGACAGAGATAGTATTATAGAGAAATCATACTATTTAGCCTAAGGGAAATTTAGTCCCCTAAAACCTCCAATCTTCAAAAATTTAAATATAATGTCCATTGCCATCTTCTGCCTTCCTGAATCCTGTTCTTTTATTGCACTTTCTCCTCACTAAAATGTTCGCTTTTAAATTATGTCATCATCGTTTCTCAACTCAGTATCTATGCCGATCACATAACTATTTACTCCTGTCTTAATAGTAATCTATCACTCATACCTTCAGCCCCTCAACCTCTAGCGTCTTCCCCTTTGGGTTGAGGCGCCCATTCGGTCTGAACCGAACTCAGGGGTAGCTGGCCACACGCTCCCTGAGTACCCATAGATTGTTCGACCGGTCACTGGTCAAGTTCCGCCTGCTGCCCATGTTGTGTTAGTTTTTAGATACAGTAAGCGAGGTGTTGTTCATACGTTTACGGTTGATTGGGGATGTAGGCACAGCTATGAGGGTGGGTGGCAGGAAAATTAGAATGTGGCAAACAAAGAAATAATATCTACAGAAGCCAAACAACAATGGGTAAAATATTGATGTCTTTTATATAAGAAAACAACAACAGTAGAAAGAGTTTACAGAAAGGATAGAAAAGCTATTAACATAAGAACAGAGGACCCCTCCTCTACCAATTATACCAACAAAGAGAGGTGTGAGTGTGATTAACTCATTCCAAATCAACTTGGGAGGATATATGACTCATAATTCCAGCCCTACGTGGAAGTGTAGCTTTTCAGTTGGTTGTCGTAAGTGACAAACGTTAAGTTTCAGCGACTTTTCAGTACGACTGCTACAACAACGATGATATTTCTTGAAGTCCTTATCTCTGACTTGCCACTGGACCAACTCACTGCAACGACAGTCACTCTCTCTCTCTCTCTCTCTCTCAACGTCACTCTCTCTCTCTCTCTCTCTCTCTCAACGTCACTCTCATCTAACGCCAAAGTCTCTCTAACTCAGCAAAACTCATGTTTATATAGCAAACCGAAGGTTGTAAACCAGGTTGTTAACGCGCTTAACATGAGTGTCGCCATAAGCAAAGTTTAAATTCAGATCTATTTCAAATCTCTTAGTGGATAAAATTAATTAGTTCAATGTTCATTTCAATTGTCTTTTCGATGACCAAATTCAGCGGATACAACTTATGTTTAGATCAGATTTTGTTAGCGGTAAACATAAACTGATCTTACCTCCCCGGTCCAATTTACTTCAATATGTTTTTATCAAAAATATTATTTTTGTCTATTTTTTTTTTTTTTAATGACCCAAATTAAACATCGCCTCCTGCCCTTTTGCCTTTGTTTATAAACAAGTCCTCACCAACCCAATTTGAAATTTATTCTTTATCCATCAGCCGTGTCAGGTTTCATATATCATTGTTCTATATTCTTTCCTATTAATAGCACTGACACAGTTTGTAACTTTCAGGGAAGATCGTGTTTTCCATCTTCAATCAATAAACGTTATATTTGCGTGTGTGCATTCATGAGCGTCAACCTCTCTCTGTTAAAGTAAGTCTATTGCCTCAATAGGGTTATATTGGCAGCTAATCTCAAAAATTACCTACAATCTGTTGTTAACAGGGGCAGAGAATGGTGTGTTAATTTTAACATGTCCAAAATGAAACTGCTCTCTTTTAATCATCTAAGAGAACACATTTTACCCTCCATCAGCATGGTTGGCAATAACCTCCAGGTGAGTGACCCATTGTGCCTTCTCAGATTAACATTTTCCACTAACATGCAGTGGAAAGATTATATTGAATTCTTTCACCTGATGTTAAGAAACTTAGTTCACTGTGTCATGCTAGACAACGTTTCTCATCTGAATCTATCTTACATAAGTCTACCATTCATTCTTGGTTTGAATATTGCTGCCACATCTGGTCTAGTACTCCTGCTATATCTTTAGAGATTCTTGATAAAATTCAAAGTAGAATCTGCAATATTATTGGTACTGACCTGGCATCTATTTTCTACCACAATAATATAGCTTCCCTGTGTTTTTTTATATAAATACTTTCATGGTAATTGTTCTAATGAACTTTCCTCTATGGTATCTACATTGGTAACAAGATCTCATCCTTTTATAGTTGAAATTGCTAGATATAATCATGTTCCATGCTAACAATGTTTTTCTATTGTCCATCATGGTTGTGGAACTCTATTCTAGTTTCTTGCTTACCAATGAACTCTGATCTTTAAAAAATTAAGTGCAATGACAATTGTCATCTTCTGTCTTCTTGATTTCTCTTCTTTTATTGTTCTTGCCGCTTACTAATTTTTTTTTTCATATTCTCTAACACTCAGTAAGCCCTTGTGTCTTAGTAACTTTATTGCCTTGCTTGGGGTGAAATGATTAAAAATGAGATGATATAAACTTCGCTGCCTTCTAAGTTTAAGGTTTCAGCTGAGAAAAATGAATAAGAAATAATCTTTATGAACATATATTACTACATCTATCCCATTATATTTGATACATTTTCATTCACACTTCATATACAAAATGTAACAATTATTATGGGACAATGGTGGTGTTATTGAAATATTGTATAGTCTCATCTACCTTCCAAATTTTTAGTTTTACAGAATCTGGGTAAACAAAGCTTTGTCATAGAAACAAATGTTTATATAGAAAGAATGATTTATATCAATATCTTTTAATGTATCTGTCCCATAATATTTGTTACATTTGCATACACATTCTATACACAAAATGTAACAATTATTATGGGACAGAGGTAGTATTATAGAGAAATCATACTATTCAGGCTAAATTTTAGATTGCAATATTTAATCAGGACAGAGAATTATATTAAGAAAGAAGGATTTTTATTAATATCTTTTACTACCTGTGTTGCATTATAGGTGTTAGATTTGCATACACATTTCATACATTAAACATAACAACTATTGTGGGACTGAGGTAGTTTTATTTTCCATCTTCCTTTCTTTTGTAATTTGATATTTTCTCATTTTCAATGTATTTTCTATGAATTTTCTATTGGTTTCCTGTTTTGTTTGTTTGCTTGCTTCTTTCTTTCTTCATCTTTTCTTTCTTTCATTCTTTATCTTTTCTTTCTTTTTTTCTTTCATTCTTTCTTCATCTTCTTTCTGTCTTTGTTCTTCATTTTTCTTTTTTCTTAATCTTTTTCTTTCTTCTTCATCTTATCTTTTTTTGTTCTTAATCTTTTCTTTCTTTCTTTGTCCTTCATTTTTATTTGTTCTTCATCTTTTCTTTCTCTTTTCTTTCTTTCTTTCTACCTAATCTTTCTTTCTTTGTTCTTAATCTTTTCTTTTCTTTCTTTTTTGTACTTAATCTTTCTTTGTTCTTAATCTTTTCTTTTCTTTCTTTCTTTGTTCTTAATCTTTCTTTCATTTTTTCTTTGTTCTTAATCTTTTCTTTTCTTTCTTTCTTTCTTAATCTTTTCTTTTCTTTCTTTCTTTCTTTCTTAATCTTTTCTTTTCTTTCTTTCTTTCTTTCTTTGTTCTTAATCTTTTCTTTTCTTTCTTTTTCTTTCTTTCTTTCTTTGTACTTAATCTTTTCTTTTCTTTCTTTCTTTCTTTCTTTGTACTTAATCCTTTCTTTTCTTTCTTTCTTTCTTTGTACTTAATCCTTTCTTTTCTTTCTTTCTTTCTTTGTACTTAATCCTTTCTTTTCTTTCTTTCTTTCTTTGTACTTAATCCTTTCTTTTCTTTCTTTCTTTCTTTGTTCTTAATCTTTTCTTTTCTTTTTCTTTCTTTCTTTCTTTGTTCTTAATCTTTTCTTTTCTTTCTTTTTCTTTCTTTCTTTCTTTCTTTGTTCTTAATCTTTTCTTTTCTTTCTTTTTCTTTCTTTCTTTCTTTCTTTGTTCTTAATCTTTTCTTTTCTTTCTTTTTCTTTCTTTCTTTCTTTCTTTGTTCTTAATCTTTTCTTTTCTTTCTTTTTCTTTCTTTCTTTCTTTCTTTCTTTTTCTTTCTTTCTTTGTTCTTAATCTTTTCTTTTCTTTCTTTTTCTTTCTTTCTTTGTTCTTAATTTTTTCTTTTCTTTCTTTCTTTTTCTTTCTTTCTTTCTTTGTACTTAATCTTTTCTTTTCTTTCTTTCTTTGTTCTCAATCTTGTCTTTTTTTTTAACCTTTCTTTCTTTGATGTTAATTTCTTTACCCTTACCAATTTTTTTCATTTCATTTCTTCTTTACAGTTGCCCCTGCTCTGCCAAAATAAATCAGTGTAAAATGCACATGACATATAAACGAAGTTGGCATAAGTATTCATTGTAACTCATTTGTATAGGACATATATTTACAATAAAACAGTTAATTACTTTTTGTCTTAAGTCAAATATAGACTTTGTAGATGACAAACAGAAAAATATTCACTAGAGAACAATTTTAGACAGAATGCCATGAATCTAGATATCGATAAAACTAAATTACTTACAAGATTAGCTAGCATATATATATATATATATATATAGTGTGCATTATTATCATATTTTACATTTTAACTCCAAATCTGATATGAGAATCACTGAAGGTAGGAATAATATATATATACTGTATATAACGGCAAAATTTTCTAAATCATGTAACATCATAATTGTCCATCCCACAAAATGTTTAATATCTAAAAAACCATTAAACTAATTGAGTTTCTTTTTTCCAGGTTTTCAGATAAGATGTTTAGCCATCTTGATACTATTTGTAGTAAGAATCCCGTTGAGTTATTCAGCTAAAAAGAGAACAGGTTAAAATCACTTTGTGTCAGCCCAACTGTCTTCCCAAATGAGCAATGGTGGGAAGAAAAAGATTATTCAAGCCTTCAGTAATGATAGCAACATTCATACTCTGGCTTCCATTTTCAAAGCTCATTCAAGAGCCATCAAGAGAACAGTGAATAAGTTTAAAAAACAGGAACAGTAGCAAGGTAAACTCTATCAGGAGGTCACAACAGCAAGAGAGATCATCACTTCAACTTAGAGCTAAACAGATCAATTAGAAAAGATCCAACACAATCCATAAGATGTTTGGCATGTGAGAGAGGTGTTTCAGCTATGACAGTCCAAAGAACAGTGAAAAAAGACTTGAAAATGAAACTGTCTGTGAAACCGATGAGGCACCTTCTTACTCCAGGAGAGAAAGCTAGAAGGTTAGAGAGGACAAAGATCATCATGGATAAGTTGGAAAAAGATCCTGAAATAATCTTCTACACAGATGAGAAGAATGTTATATAGGATGCATACACAAGTAGATGCAATGTCCATATTCTGGCTTTAGATCCTCATGAGAGAGAAAAGAATGTCACTTTCAAGTGCAAAATCCTTGCTAAAGTTCTTTTTCTGTGTGGCCTCTAATGGCAAGAAGATGCCATTGATCATGTTTGAGAAGGATGAGAGACTGACAGGAGTTGACTATGTTCAAATTTTGAAAAAGGTAAAGACCTGGATTCTATTTAAATATTCTGAGGCTCTAGACAATCAAAACTGCAACAAGATCAATAAGGCCTTCAAATTTATATTCTAGCAGGATGGAACTCCTCGAAACATGAGTACAGCAGCTCTCAGGGATGAGTTTATTAACAGGTTTTGCGATAAACTTTGCCTCTTTCATTACCTGATTTGAAACCCTTAGATTTCAGCATCTGGAATGAACTGATCAGAAAAGCTTGTGAGATGTCTCAAGAAGAGGGTTGAGGATGTCATTGCCAAAGGTGGAGCAAATCTTGATTGCTCAACATTTTGGACTTGTGCCAGAATTGTTCTTATCAATTAGAAATAAATACCAGTATTTAAGCTTCCATTTGGACTTTATTTCAATCCATTCATGAGCTTCCAATCCTTAGCTATGGTTAATTAATATTGAATGTCCTTTTCATTTATGATCTATTTCATCACAATTCTTCTGTTAAGCTTGGAGAGTAATTATACATTCTTATTGCTCAATAGTGTTATAAAAGCCTCAGAGAATTCCAGTAAGATATCTTTAATCATTTCTAAGATACAATGGTTCAAAGCTTAATCTACCAATTGGACTATTTTGCTGTTACATAATATATAAATATAAAAGTGAACATTGAAGTCAACACTTAGAGGCAACAGGTTGTTTCATGCTAGACACAATTGTCAGGCCATCTAGCATGAAACAGCCTGTTGCCTCTAAGTGTTGACTTCAATGTTCACTTTTATATTTCCAGACGCTCTATCTCTGATATTGAGCACTTTATTCCATAAATATAGCACATCTTAAGAATATATTTTGTTATATATATATATAGTGTGCAAAGGGTAAATTGTTGCCATTTTATATTTTTAACTTCATTCATGTATATTGTTTGTTTTTGCTTTTGTTGATTGCACAATATAGTAAGAGCTGTAGAGCACTGTTTATGAGAAAAAGAGCACCATGATGCAATTCATCCTGCCAGAAATTGGAAATGGCTTGCTAGCCATTCATGCTGGAAGCTCCAGTATGAACAGAGTCTTTGCGTATCAATCTGGGGACAGTGCAGAGAATTTGGAAAGAGTCGGATGAATCTAATGGTGATTATGAAGGTGTTTGGAGTGATTATTAGTGATGATGACATTATGCCTTCATTCATCTTCACTGCTCCCTATTCTATTAGCTCTTTGAGAAAGCAAAAGGGAATGACATAATACTATTTCTCAAAACAATGACCCTCTACCAAAAAATAAAAGCCAAATGAGAATGTCAATAAAATCAATTTCTCTACAAACTGTATATCGAAAAAGAATACATCAATGAAACCAGTCCCTCAACAAAAACCCACTTTACAAAAATATGTCAATGAAACCTAATCTATAAACTGATACATATTCTATTCATAGTAATCTATTGTAAAAATCTTATTGGCATTATATAACCCATTGCAGTTGATATGCCACTAAACAAAACAAACATAAAAACCAAAAAAACCAAAGACTAGAGGAGCCACCAAGATCAATCTAGTCTTGGACTTGGGTGTCTTTGAACTAATTTGAAACCATTTAGAGTATCTGGGCCGCTTTAGTTTGAGTATGTCTTTTATATTCAATGAACCCACTGCTTGAATAAAACCCACAGGGCCTAACCATATTAGAGCACAGAATTTTATAATTGTAATGATGATTCTTTTCAGCTTGTATCTGGGTTTTGATGTTGCTACATACAGCCTGAGGAATCTACTCCATAAAGTATTCCACCTTGACATGCAAGGATGACCTGGCTCAATAGCAGCCACGTCATCATCAACAACTCCTGTAATAACTTTTTCAAATCCTATACAGGTATTTCTGAACCTAAGACAAAACTTTCTCCACTTCCTCATTCAGGACAGAGAAATCAGTGAAACAGCTGGCAGCTCAGACAAAGGCTCCTTGATGTGATTTCTAATGGAACCCTGCTCAGGACTGCTTGGTTTACCATCATAGTGACAGAAAATGTCACAAAAAAACAGCTCATTTCCGTGAAGCTGACATATGAAATAATGGAGCAGGTGATCAAGTAACATTGCAATCTCGTGATTCTGTCGTAATCACTGATCCCCTGGTTTCCTAAGGCAGATGTGATTTCCTTGGGTGTGGTCAGAGACAAATCTCTTCTAATGACTCCCTTAGAAATGTTCAGTCTGTCATGTAGGAAGGTTTTTATTTTGAGGTTATAAAAAGTCTTCATCTTGATTATATTTTCGGTGTGTTTCCTATTTTCCACCTCTACTAGCAAATTTCCATTTCACAGTTTCTCAACTGTTTTAGGGTTAAATCCTACTGAATAGCACTTTTTCAATTAAGAAAAGGGAAAGTTTTGCTTGAGGAGTTTCATCCAGGGATGCAAGTCTTGCTCAAGGAGTTTCATCAATGGATGCAAGTCTTGCTCAAGGTGTTTCATCCAGGGATGCAAGTTATTCTCAAGGTGTTTCATCCTGGGATGCAAATTTTGCTTCAGGTGTTTCATCCAGGGATGCAAATTTTGCTCAAGGAGTTTCATCAATGGATGCAAGTCTTGCTCAAGGTGTTCCATCCAGGGGATGCTCAGGAGTTTTTTGTCTTCAGGTGTTTCATCCAGGGATGCAAATTTTGCTTCAGGTGTTTCATCCAGGGATGCAAATTTTGCTTCAGGTGTTTCATCCAGGGATGCAAATTTTGCTCAAGGAGTTTCATCAATGGATGCAAGTCTTGCTCAAGGTGTTCCATCCAGGGATGCAAGTTTTGCTTCAGGTGTTTCATCCAGGGATGCAAACATGATATAGGATCATAGGAAGCCTATAATCTTTTCTTTTTCAGAATCAGATTCTGAAAGATATTGTTTGGGTTTTTGTTTGGCTCTTTATGTAGTAAAATTCCCCCCCTGTGCTCTCCACCCACCTTGGAGTCCAACACTGGGACATGTCAATGGGGGAAACCCAGTCAGCTTGACAAGTCAGGGCTACACAAACCAGTATACTCATATTTAAGAAAGATTCTGTGCACTTGTTAAGCCACTTGTTGCAGTTCCTACATCCCAAATCTTAAGTGTACAAACTGGTATGTTTACAGCCATGTCTAAGTTTAGATCTCTTTAAACCAATTGACCCTCAGCCATCACATTCTCATGCTCATAAATTAGATAGAGATGGTATTTTATGCTGGTGTATATTTGGGGTATTGTATTTTGCTATAAAGTACTCCATAAATTAATATAATTATAGGCCCTACTGATTGGATCAAGCCTCTCTGACTACCTGTCTAGTCCAAGTAAGGACCAAAGTGGTGTGTTGAGAATCAGAAGTATCTAACCCTGACTTCTGAAGCCCGCAACCACCAGAATCCCATCCTGAGACATTATGGGTTGCCACCCACAGCAAATAAGTGGTCTCTTTGGAAGTGCAGTCAGCACATTCTGAAGACCTAGCTGACAGGGTTATTGAGTGTCTGGGCTGCAGCCTATACAAGTCTATATGTAAATCCAGCACTATATATATATATATATATATATGATATACACAAGCCAAGAGTAGATATATCTAAATAGGTAGACCTAATTTAGTTCCTTTAAATACATTATTTACAATCATATGGTTCTCAAATGTAAAGTTCACTTGACCAATCAGTATGCTTAATGCAATTAGCAATGGTAATCTTATAAATAGTATTTCATTTTTCATTGGATACTTAGCAGCCTGGTATGTTTTTACTGTCAAGATGGATACAATATCAAAAATCAAAGTATAATATCTTAATAATATCAAAGTATAATATCTTAATAATATCAAAGTATAATATCTTAATAATATCAAATATAATTTCTTAATAATATCAAAGTATAATATCTTATGTCTAGGAAGCAAAAATAGTCTGTTTTCTATTCTATATTTTTCATTCTATTCTTTTACCCCCTTAATGTTGTCAAAAGACAAGAAACTGTCACACATGGAAAAATTCAAATAAAGTGTGATTAATTATACTAAATATCATGGTAATCAAACTGCTGAAAGACATTTTGGCCCTCCACCAAAAAAAAGAATGATTTATTGATGGTGTGATCAAGAAAGAATTGGAAAGGATTAAAGTGTGATAAGCAATTTCCGAGTAAAAAAAATCTCTCAGATATGATTGTAGCTTTTTTTTTTAAACCACCTTCAAAATAAGAGTGCATCTTATATTCTGAAAAAAATAATAGCTACTTTTAATTTTCCCTAATTGTTTTGTAAAATAATGAAGCTATTCACAGAAATATTTGTGTAATTAATGTGCAGGATATGTTACATAATATGTATAAATTACAGTAAATCAAGCAATTTAAATATCTGGGAAGTGTTTTAACAGAAGAAGGAAAGTGCAACATCAAAATCTGAAAATGCATTGGGATAGCAAAAATTGCCTTCCAAAAACTATGCAAAGTATTAAGAAACAGAAAAATTTTGTTTGAATAAAAAAAAGAGTACTGAACTCTTATGTGATATCAGGTCTTGTATATGGCAGTGAATGCAGGACAATCTTGCACATCAAAAAGACTTTAGGTTATAAAAATGTGGTTCTGCAGAAGGATGGATAGAACATTGGGAGCAATGACGAAGTTTTAGAGAAAAGAGAAACAAAAAGGACACTTATACTTAATATCAGAAAGTTGGAGTTGAAATTTCTATGGCATATAATGAAGAAAGAGGGCTTGGAAAATTTGTCACTCATAGGACATACTGAAAGCCAGAAGGATAGGGGAAAACAGTACATAACCTATCTAAATAGCTTGTGTAAATGAATGGCAAAACAGGGTTTAGGAGAGATATCAAAAATACAATATTTACAGAAATGCAACAGAAATATGGTTCTACATAAGGATGCTGAGAATACCATGGACCAAATATGTGAGCAACAATAAAGTCCTAGAGACAATGCCAACAAAAAGGACACATACTTAATATCAAGAAGAGATAGATGAAATTTCTGGGGGACATAATAAGGAAAGAGGGCTTAGAAAATTTGATACACACAGGTCAGATTGTAGATAATAGAGACAGGAAAAAGAAATGTACAACCTACATGGTGAGATTGAGTAAATGGATGGGAGAGCAGGATTTGGGAGAGATGGCAAAAAGACAAAGGTTTTTAAGATATACAAAGGAGAGGAAATTGAGGAGAGCCATGATCGCCAACAACCTGAAGGTGCATAACACATAAAAGAAGGCAAAACATCAATTTTTTCATGTCAAAAAGATTTTTGAACTGGATTTTCCAAATTTTAAATTATTAGTTAGATTACTTAAACATGAGGATGTAATAAAAATTATAAAGAAATCATTCATTGATTAAAGCTGTACTTAGTCCAAAATTCAACTGTGCTGATAAATTTCAATTCATCATTGAAATTGCCAAAATCTATAAGATCCCTGTAAATAATATACAATTGGACTCCTTCAGTTTATCCCCTGTTCTTACTAAATTAGTGCAATAACGGATATGGAAATCATGAAAATAAATAATCAGAAATGCTGTAGTTCGCTGTTTTTAAGTCATTTTTTTAAACTTAACTTAATTATCTGCCCTTGACACAGCTGTAATTTATGCACATGTCAAAGGGTAAGAAAGGTATCATGTTACATGACCATGATCAGAAATAGAAAATATAAGTTGCCTTATCAGTTTGAGTCAATTTCATGAGATCAAAAAATGGAAGTCTGGAGTAGATGAGATGTTGAAAACATCTTGTCTACTCCAGACTTCCATTTTTTTCTCAAATTTTATACTGAGTGCACCTTGCTGATGCAATGCATGGACAACTCTCAAGTAAGACTTTAATTCACTTTTCTTTTTAATATGTGCTCATGCTCATTACATGAATAAACTGTTGTGAAATTCTACTTTCTGTAAAGATGTAGCTAAAGTGTTTCCTCTGAAATGTTATACACATATTCTTCTTTTTATTCACCCATGTACATAAACATTACTATATCAGATGGGGCTGGCTTTAGGCCAATTTCACCCAATTGGCTCTATGCCTAGGGACCCACGTGATAGTAACATTTTTAAGTAAAATTACACACTTTATACAGGATGTGCAAAATATATGGAAACGGTTAATTATTTTAGAAAATATGCATTGTATAAAAAAGTGTCTTAAAGTACTGTCAAATGTGCAGGGGGCCCCATAAAAATGTGATATAAATATGATGGATTTTTTAAAATGGTATACTGTTGTAATCTAGGGAATGTTACTGAATAGAATAATCACATGAAGGTTGGTAATGTGGTAATGAACGATAATACTTTGGACAAGAACAACACATATAAGATTTGCCAGTGTCATGTAGAGGATGTAGTCAACTGCTAGAAGCGAGTCAAGTGAATTCCACAATGAATCTCCAACTGCAGACCAACATACAGTATTTACTACTGTATTTATGTGAATGGGGAAATAACCCATTATCATTCATAGGTATGCTACAATATATACTGTATTTTCTTATTGCATATTTTGATTACAAAATATCAATATAAAATTAATAATAGAGAAATCTGATTTTATTTAAATATAGAAAAATCAAAATAATTTGTTAAAAGGCCATAGTTTTAAAATTTACTGAGAGATTTTGACAATATGACCCAGTTTTATTTTTAAATTTATAATAAATCAGAATATATAATAAATATAATATGGTGCATTATTTAAAAAATACAAGTTATTAATGTGACAACTTTATGAAAGACCCTGTATATTTGAAATTATTTTCAAAATACAGATAGTAAAGAGTTTTACAACTTTTTTTATATATATTCTTAGGCAGATCATTTATATAAATCAGAAAGAGGATTGGTTGAAGAAGTGACCAACTGGGGGATGCCTGTGTTGACTACCATGGCCTTGGATGACTGGCCATTAATAACTACCTTCAGGGATACATGTGCTAGTCATTTTAGCCGTTGCTGTGGTTTCTGTTATTTGTTAAGGTTCTCTATTTTGTGATTCTGTAGTGCCAGTCCATGAGGTTCAAAGCTGTCATTCTAGTTCACCCAATGTAGAATGATTTATGCTAATGATATTGGTGATCACTATGTCTACACTCTCCATATCAATAAACAATCTCTATTTGATTTTGAGCACTATTTCCCTATAAATATTATGAATTTTAACTAAACCCTTGTGCAAATTAATTGAAACACCTGCTTTAGTTTCCTTTCTTTCACCATACGGTCAGTTTTAGACCCACTGGAATGACAGGGTGTAATCAATTTCTATTTTTTCCTCAGATTATGTCATTTGCAGTGGTGTGCAGTAATATGAATCTATTTTCAGGGTATATGATAAAATTTGTTTGGCCTTGAAAAATATTGCATCATCTGTAATTGCATGAGATTTTTATCATGCCCAGACATTATTGTCTTGACTGTCAATTAGTTGTCCTATGGCCATTGTCTGTGATGGACATTACTCCAAGGAAGCATACAAAAATTGTAACACTGCATGAACACATGCATATTTATTATATATATATATATATTTACATGGTGGATTCTCCTATCATGAATGATAAATGTGGGTCAGCATTGGATGGTGACATTTGTTTTACACTTATGAATGCTAGCAGAGGTATTGTGGAGTATTTCCAAGTTGTCTCATATATATATATATATATATATATATATAAAGAATGTATAAACAAAAAAGGTCTATATAAAAAAAGAACGTATAAACAAAAAAGGTCTATATATATATATTTGCTCTGTCAGTCTTTATTCAACAATCAAAATAAACTGAAATAAATTTTTTTGCAACTTAACATCTGGTGAATATTTTTATATTAAGATTTACCAAATGCAAGGCACTCAAAGTAGAAAGTCTGTTAAAATGGTAATGATGAATAAAGTGTACAATAGGAATAAAAGAAGATGATGTAGGACGTGAAGATTATGATGACAACAAGGATAGATAATGACTGACCATTAACTTGAAGAGGTTAAGATTTTAGTTTTTAGGGAAGCAGCCATGGAGGAGTCTGCTGCACAAATTGGCAGTTCTTGGAAAGGAGAAACTGTTTGAGTGGAATGTTTTTCTTATATTTGAAACATGAAGAAAATGGGGGTGCATCAACTTTATGGAAGTGTCAGGTCACGTCTTAGTTGAGAAGTCCCTCTATGCTATTTCCAAAGATTCGGATCAGCCTAATTTTTGTTTCAATCTAAGACTGGAGAATTAAAAAATAGAGTTCCTTTGAAGATTAAGGATAAGACTGCAATGTCATACATGTGGGGAAAGACGTTGTAGAATAGAAAATAAGTGATCTCTCATGAGACTGTTGGGGATTAGTGAATGTGTTTGGCTGAGTTAGAAGGAATTTTTAGGTGGCGTGTCCGTTAACATTCATCCACAACAAATAATAAACGAATATTTAGAACAGGTCATGCAAAGCAGAGTTAAAAACAAAGACAAGTAAAATACACAACAATACGGTAATTTATATACAATTTAAATATATACAAATGAGTTATGAATTGATTTGTTGTATGTTGATGTAATAAGACATGTAGTTTGTTGTTGAATATGTTTGAATGCTTAAATCAGTGTTTTGATGATTTGTTGTAAGAATTAAACAGTTTGCTGTTCAACATACAAAAGTGTTTGATTTTACAGTTCAAAGGTTAGTGGATGTATACGAGTGTTATGTAAAATATTCTTAAGTTGTATGAAGTTGTGTACCTTGAACTGTTAATTGTTAAATGCTTTGTTTGTTACTGTTACTAATATGTAGTGAATATATATTTCACTTTCTCAAGTAAAGTAAATGAATTTTTGAGAAGTTTGTTTAAAAGAGAGATTGAGTATGCCAAAAGGTTGATGAGTCAGAAGTTAATTTGTGTGGGAAAGTCAAAGTTTAAATTGGCGTGGAGTTGGTTGGCATCTCTCTGAGTGTGGAATTCTGACTGGTAAGTTGGTTCGAATTTCTTTCTTTTATATGTTCTGGAAAGGAAAAATAGGCTCAAACACATTTGAGTGCTAAAGGCATTTTTCATGTGCATACTTAGTTTTTTAAGGCTGTTAGCCAATGAGAAATTGAGTTTGTCAGAACTAGTGTTTTGATTGGGTAACAGGTGTGTGGGTGTAAGAATGGATTGTTCTGCAAAGGGGTGAAAAGGTAACGTGGCTTATTCCACAAGACCACATGAATAATTTTTATATCAAGGCAGTAAAGTAAGAATTGAGCAGCTACAGTTCAGATATGGCAGTAATATTCCATTTCTGGTCTTATCCGATTTAACATTAACAAATATTTTATTCTTTTAAACTTACCAGATTTGCTTTGTTTGTTATGTCAAATCCAAACAAGTTGCATTGTAAACATAAATTGTTTATAAGTTTTCTGGATATTATCTTATTTTATAACTGAAAATGGTTTTGATGTGACATCTATGACTCATGTAACCACTAGGACTTATACCAGTAATTTAAGCTTGCCTAGAAAATCTCTTAATACCTTTATGGACTTCCATTCTTGAATTGCCTTTGCTTTAGTATGGATCCTTGTCTTCCAGTAAAAGTGTTGCAGTTATTTGTCTAGATAACCATCAGAAGATATCTAAGAGAAGTCTGACATACAAAATTAATCTATATCAATCTGGATCAATATTTCCTACTTACATTAGGCTTCATGTCCGTGTGTATACTTACATGTTAAAAGCTATCACTGAGTTTCAATCACTGTATTGAGAAACTGAAAACTAGTTTCCCTGCACAAATACTGCTTGATGTGTTGCCTTCATGAAAGTCTTTCAAATCATTGAACCTCAGTTTTCAAACTCACACTGATTGTTAGTCTTGTTCATGCATCACAGAGTAAAGTCAACATAGTCTTAAGTATCTGCTATCTTTATTATTTGAGCACAACTCTATACTGCTTAAATCAAGGGACACAACTGTGTACAAACACAAGATAATGTTAGACAACATTAACACTGATGACTGATCAGAAATGATTAATCTAAATCCATTTTTTTTTTATTTCTTGCTTTGATCTTAAGCATTACCTTTAGTTTTCCAATAGTGTGATGTCTAAAATGACCTACAATCTGTTGTTAAGTGGGCATGAAATGGCTTGTTAATTTTAATGCTTCCAAAACAAAACTGTTCTCTTTTAATTATCTTATAGAACCATTTTGATCTTCCATCTTCAAAGCCGATGCCAACCTCAAAAAAAGTAACCCATTGTGCTTTCTTGGGCAAATGTTTTCCCCTTTCATGAAGTTGAAATATATTGAATCAATTGCCAGGTCTGCTGCTAGGAAGGTTTGTTTCCCTGCACCATGTTAGACAACTTTTCTTGCTAGAATTCTATTTTGCACCTTTATAAGCCTACCATTCTTCCATGCATTGAGTATTGCTGCCACATTTGGTCTGGTGCTTCTGCCATTTATTTAGAGATTCTTGATAAAATACAAAGAAGAATCTGCAACCTGGCATCTCAGCTTCAGTCACTTTCACACCGCCATAACATAGTGTCCCTGTGCCTTTTCTATAAATATTTTTGTGGTAATTTTTCTGATGAACCTTCCTTTTTACAAGTTTAAGTACAGTGCTAGATTGGCAGTTAAGTCTCATCATTTTAGAGCTGAAATAGATACATGTAACACAAAGAAGTTATATGATGACAATTCTTACTTGTGGAACTCTGTTCCATCTTCTTACTTCCCACTTAACTTTGATCTTTAAAAATTTAAATGCAATGTCAGTTGGTATATTTTGTTTTTTTAATTCTTGTTCTTTTATTTTTTTTTCTTGTTAATAATGTTTTTCTTTTTCTCGTATTCGTTCGCACTCATTAACCCCTTGCACCTTAGTGGACTTATTGCCTTGTATGGGGTGAAATGATTAAAAAAAATAATACAGCTGGTAGTTATGACCCAACACAACTAACAAATGATAGGTCATCATTCTATCAAATCTTGTAATGGGTCTTTTATTCTCACTATTAGATTCAGAATATTTTAACAGACTAAGCTAACGTTTAGTAAATATTCATATCAATCTTTGATATAATCAGACCAGCATATATATTGGAAAATAATTGTACCAGTTTCATATAATTGATATCATCATAATATATATTTTGGTAATTAATTATATCAGTCTCTTATATCTGATACCATTATAATCTCATATATTTTAGTAAATATACGTATTGGTATCAAATATCTGATGATATTGTCTATTTTAGTAAATATTTATATCAGTTTCATATATTTGATACCATCACAGTCATATATATTTTTATGAGAATATCAATCTCATGTATTTAATAATGATATTATATTAATGGTTGTGCTATGTGATAAAGGATATTATCCATTTGAATTTCCTCCATTATAGGCAATATTATATCCATGATATAATAACACCTTAACACACAAACAAAACAAAATTGCTGAAAGAAAAGAAATGACAAAATGCTTTGTTCCCAAAGAGGTCTTTATAATTTATAATTCTATTTTTACATTTAGACATATATAATTTGTGTGGATGTGTGCTTTTGTACATTTTTTTATATGTGTATATATAATTTTTTTCCATTTATTTATAATATTTTTACTTTTTTTTAACAAACTCTGTAAATAATGAGGACTACTCCACTATTATTATATCTATGTATATGTATTTCAAATGGAATATTTATATTATATATAAAATATTACATGTGTGTGTGTATATATATATATATATATAAAAGTGAACATTGAAGTCAACATTCAGAGGTGACAGACTGTTTCATGCTAGACACAATCATCAGGCTCTGAAAGTTAGATTTTCAAATTCAACATTCACGGCATGACGATTGTGTAGAGCATGAAACAGCCTGTCGCCTCTGAGTGTTAACTTCAATGTTCACTTTTATATTTTTTATTTACATCCACTCTATTTCTGATATTCAGCATTTTATCCTATAAATATAGCACACCCTAAAACTATATTTCTTATATATATCTATTACAAAATACAATATATGTGTGTATATATATATATATATATATATATGTTACTGTGCTACTGGTGAGGGAAAATGTATATTTATTATTAATATGTAATTTATAGATCTGTTATTCTACACTGACCACTATTTTATTAGCTTCATCACTCAATGTGTGGTATTATATATTTCTATGTATGTATATATTAGAAAATACTATATATATATATATATATATATATAAATTTTGAACACCTATATGATATACCATTTATACATACGCAAATATACATAAATAGATAGCTTCATGATATAGAATGTAATATGTAAGTAGAAATTTGTGTCATTCCATTCTTAATGAGCTATGCAATGCTAACTCATGGTAAGTGCTGTTCTTGGTAAAAAAAAAGAAAGAAAATTAAATTCTTATGAAATGCAGAAGAGCATGTTCTTTTTAAAAATCTATTTTTCTGTGACCTAGAAATTTTTCCAAACTGTTTTTTTTATCATATTTTTTCTATGTACTTGTTAAATATACTCAATTTTGATCTTATTCATTGCCAATCAGACACACGAGGGTTTTTCTCAGAGCTGAATTTGTGCAAATGATCTGTCCTCCTGAACGATATACACAGACAGAAATTTACTTACTGTATACTTACTGCCAAATA
The DNA here is from genome assembly GCA_903632075.3 of Acanthosepion pharaonis. Lineage (NCBI taxonomy): Eukaryota > Metazoa > Mollusca > Cephalopoda > Sepiida > Sepiidae > Acanthosepion > Acanthosepion pharaonis. The sequence continues at coordinate 549,978 of CAHIKZ030000597.1, forward strand.
GAGTTTCTCTAATGTTTTGCTTCAAAAAGGTCATCTCCATACATAACCTCAATTTACGAGTATGAAAATATTGTTTTTAAAGACGTATCCTAGCAATGGGTCAAATAATAATGTAGAGTGGATGGCAGCTAGTCTAGGAGAAGGATAATCATAAATTCAAATCCATGGAAGAGGCAACAGGAAACCACTCTACCATCCTTCCCACGAAGTCTTAGCAATCCTCAAATAATTAAAAAAAAAGAGTTTGTTGAAGGATATGATTGCTTGCAGGGAGATGCCAATTAAAAAAATATCCCAGTTTTAGCGCAAAGATTTTGCTGGTTTTATTAGATGTCAGGAAGCCATCATGAAGCAATAATTGTTATTATCAGTTGTTACTGAATCAAAAATAATCAGTGGCAAGAAGACAATGTAAACATAATAAGCAAAAGTGTACTGGAAAAGTGAAAACTAAGCAAACGAAAACTTTATTAGAAACAAAGAAAGGAGTGCTGAACTGCTATATTTTATCAGTCCTCCTATAAGGCAATGAATGCTGGGCAATCTTCTCACAGCTAAAGAAGAGACCTGATGCAAGAGATATGTGCTTCTATAGAAGGATGCTGAGAATACCATGAACAGAACATGTGAGTAACAAAGACATTTTAAGGAAAATGGAAACAAAAAGGACACTTTAAATCAGAAAGAGATAATTGTACTTTTTGTGAAGCATAATGAGAATTTAATATTCACAGGATGCATTGAAGACAAGAAAAGCAAAGAGAAACAGTGAGTAACCTACCTTCAGGTAGGTTACTCACTGTTTCATCCTTGAGGATGGAACAAGGGTCTACTGGCCCACTCCTGAATCTATGATATAAGGCCCCTCATTCTGCTACATCTCAGTTTTCATAGGGTAATATCCATATAAAATACAAATTTTATTGTAACTTAATTACATACAGTAATGTATCATATACAATAGAGGTGAACAACAGAAAATCTTTAAATAAATACAATATATCTAAATACAAATTAGAGACATATCTTAATAGATTATTCCATCTTAAACAAATTAACAATGTTTTTATGTTTTGTCTAATAAAATAAAACAGTTTTACAGGTAAATAGCTTTCTCACATCCACTATTATGACTTTTCCCAGCAAATGGCTACAAAAAGGACACTTATACTTAACATGAGGAAGAAAGAGAGCTGAAATTTCTGGGGCACATAACGAGGAAGGAGAGTTTGGAAAATCTGATACTCACAGGACTGATTGAAAGTAAGAAAGACAGAGAAAAGCAATGCTCAACCAACTTGGCGAGCTTGAGTAAATGGATGGCAGAGTAGAGTTTGGGAGAGATAGTAAAAACAAAAAATTTATTAAGAGCTACAAAGGACAGGAAATTGTAGAGAGGCATAATCACCAACGTCCTGACAAAGATGACTAAAAAAGAAAACCAAAAATCTCTTCTTAGTTATTAATTTTTGTTCTTGTAACATGTTTGTTTTTATTTCTTTAATACTATTTTGTAGCCTTGCAAAAATATTTAAAACTTTATACTGAATTTTTATTTTTTATAATTATTACAAATTTTTACAGTATGTTAATGGGTTGAGACAATTTTTGCAGTAGGTTAATAGGTCAACACAATTTTTACAGTAGGTTAATGGGTTAATTTTTATTTCTATTTTTTACAATTATTACAAATTTTTACAGTAGGTTAATAGATTAATAATTTTTACAGTAGGTTAATGGGTTAACATAATTTTTACAGTAGGTTAATGGGTTAACACAATTTTTACAGTAGGTTAATAGGTCAACACAATTAATACAGTCGGTTAATGGATTAACACAATTTTTACAGTAGGTTAATGATTTGAGAATGTTGAGAATGCTTAGTCATATCGTGTTGAAACACCAACTCCCATATGATCACTGAAGTTAAGCAATGTTGAGCCTGGTCAGTACATAGATGGGTGACTACTTGGGACTAAGAGGTACTGTAAGCTTGGATGTGAGGTTGGTGTAATGGATAATGGTTTGGAATTGTTAAATGAAGATCCAAGGTTCAATTCAAGTGTGGTTTCTTATATTCACTTACATGGAAATATCCTTGGGAAAAGTGTGAATCCAGCCCAGCTATGGGTAAATTGGTCAGACTTGTATCACTAAATTATTATTATCTCCTACATAAATTTTATAATCTAAAAATATTTTATGGTTTTAAATAATCTGCAATGGGTTGATAAGTTGTAAAAAATGTCCATATATGCTGCCATCTATATATTTATACTAATGTTGTTGGTGTGCATCAAATTGAAGCAGGTTTCCTACAGGGAGTTCAGTGGAAATATTTGCTAGACCAAGACCATCTTTTGGGGGTACCCTGTGAGGATCAAACTCACTAATAAATATCTCTGACATCAGTTTGTTAATTATAGTGAAGTGTCCTTTTTTCATGATAAACATAGGTTATGATACACTTGTTTATTTAAACAAGCATCTCCATCATGAGTGTTACTGTCACAATATTTCGGTTATTGTACCCCCCCTGCTCTTCTTCAGGTCTTAGTTGGTAAGATTCTGGAAATTTTGAATCAAACCCTTCATTCATTTCATAGAAGCAAATTGTTCTAATTTCACTGTCCATACTAGAGGACATCTTATATCAATCAATTCTTCCAGCTTCTCACTTTTTCATTGTTAATTCATCCTTACAAGATTGTTGTTTTTGCTTACACAAAATATATAATTACCTTTTTTAACTTGTAAAAATTAACTAATACAAATTATCCCCATTAGTGTGAACAGATGAATGAGAATAATCTCTGCACATTGATTGAATAAAGTGTTCCATTAAAAGTTCTTAGGTTAACAGTTATAACTGACATCAGAAGAAGGCAAGTGAGAAAAACAGTTATGAATGACATCAGAAAAATTCCAGTGTATATAACAGTTATGAATATAACCAAAAGAAGGCCAGTGAATATAAAAGTTATGAGTGACACCAAAAGAAGGCCAGTGTGTATAACAGTTAGGATTGACACTAAAAGTAGGTTTGAGTGTAAAACAGTTATGATTGATACAAAAAGGCATAAGATTATAACAGTTATGACTGACAACAAAATAAGGTAAGAGAACATAACAGTTATGACTGACACTAGAATAATGACAGTGAGTGTAACAGTTGTGAATAAAACCGGAAGGCCAGTGAGTGTAACAGTTGTGAATAAAACCGGAAGGCCAGTGAGTGTAACAGTTAGGTATGACACCAAAAGAAGGCAAGAGAGTGCAACAATTGTGACTGATACCAAAAGAAGGCAAGAGTCCACAACAGTTATTATTAACTCCAAAAGAAGGCCAGTGAATATAACTGCCAATAAGTTTAAGTAAATCATCATAAAAAATGGCAATGCCTGGTCTGGAAAATCCTGACAAGAATTAAACATAGTATAAGATTACCCCACTTGTCTACTAAGTAATTTCAGCTAATGATTGATAGATTTCATTACCAAAGCAATATATAAGAAAAGTGTAGAAGTCTTTTTCCCTTTCTATTTTTTTGGCATAGGTTGCCTTAGAGACGGACATATTTTATTTCTCTTTGATAACCTTTTTTTTCCCAGCAAACCTCATGTCACATAGAACAAAACATAATATAGTGCACAGCATACAATGCCCTAAGTCTACTTGACTACACACAGGCATGTCTAATACCTCTACTAAACAATCATCTGATCAGGTAGTCCTGCTATATATCTCAAGATTCTTGACAAAATCCAAAGAAGGCCTGTAATATTATCGGTTGTGACTTAGCATCTCAACTTCAGTCACTTTCCCTTCACCATGACATGGATTTCATCTGCTCTTCTATAAATATTTTAATGGCAATTGTCCTAATAAGATTTCCTCCTTGGTACCTTGTCCATATGAATTTAAGCATACTACACCTGATTGGCAGTTAGGTTTCATCATGTTACTATTGAATTAGCTAGATATAACCAAAAGTTCTCTACTCATAGTTTCTTTCCTTGCACTTCTTGCCTACAGATCTCTCTTCCAGCTTCTTGCTTATAATCTTCAAAAATTTAAATGCAACATCAATCATCATTTTATGTGTTCTTGAAATCTGTTCTTTTATTGCACGTTCTCCTCACTAATGTTTTCTCATTTCCTTTCACTCTCAGTAACCACTTGTGTCTTCGTGGCTTTATTGTCTTGCTTGGCGTGAAATGATGAAACAAAAAAGATAAAGAACTATTCTCAAATGTAAGTCTCTCATGGTCTTTCATAGGAACTTTACACACACAGACATATGTACGAAAAAGGCATCTCTACATAGACACCTTTAGTCAACCCTTTTCTGTTTAGTTTTGCTCAAGCAATAAAATATATTGTTATCAATTTTATATAATTGTTTTTACATTCATTCTTACTCTCTTGTTTTAGGAAACTACAATGCATCTGCTTCACTATATAGAAATATGTTCTCAACAAAAGATAAATATATTTAAATACTCATATGTAAAATCCTTTTCAAAATGATGACATAAAGTGAAAAGATTATATTGAATCCATTGCTATGTCAGCTGCTAAGAAAGTAGGTTTACTGTGTCATGCTAGACATTTTTTTCTCTCCAGAATTTATCTTACATATCTATAAGTCTACCATTCGTCCATGCTTGGAATATTGCTGCCACTTATCATCCGGTGCTCTTGATATATATCTAGAGCTCCTTAACAAAATACAAAGAAGAATCAGCAATATTATTGGTCCTGTTCTGGTATCTTGGCTTCAGTCACTTTCCCACCACAGTAAAGTTGCCTCCCTGTGTCTTTTCTATAATACTTTTATAGTAATTATTTGGATGAGTTCTTCACTCTGGTACCTAAACTGGCAACAAAATTTCATTAATTTGCAATCAAGTTGACTAGATGTAAGCATAACTTGTATGTTAACAGTTTCTTTTCTCGCACTTCTCATATGTGGAACTCTCTTCTAACTCCATGCTTTTTAGCCAACTTTGATTTGTAAAAATTTAAATGCAATGTCAATCCCTATCTACTGTCCTCATGATTACTCTTCATTTGTTCGCATTACTTAGTAATGTTTTTGTTTTCTAATTCTTCTACACCCAGTAACCACTTGTGTCTCAGTGGCTTTACTGCCTTGCTTGGAGTGAACTCAATTAAAAAGAAATCTATTTTTTCTAACTTTTATATTAAGAGATTAATTAAATATCCCATCATTTTTTAAGCCTAGCTATACTAGTATTTTTCTAAGATTTTAGTAGACATAATTAAGGGGAATGGTTTTCTATTCTTATTAAGCCATGAACTGATACCCTAATTAATATTAATACATAATAATTCATTGGGGTATCTGGAGCAAAAACATTGAAAACTCACATTTAAAGGTAAGTGGTATTTAACCGAGCTAGCCACTGAGTGGGATGTGGCACAAGGCCAGCTTTACTAGGGTCTTTCTCAGCCCGTAGGCTTGGGCAAAAATTCCCCATAAACCCCCATATACACGGGGTCAAGTTTGTCTACCTCCCCAGATGAGAGTCTGTCCTTCAGCATAGCCTCATCTGGGTTCCTTGAAGGCAGAGAGGTTGACAAGCAGAGAAATCCAAACAAGTCCCTGACACACTCTGAAGCTGGAAAGCTAGGCCCCGTAAGATGTGAAGTCCTGTTATATAGTATTAACAACCACTGATAGATGTGCAGGTGCAATGTTTGACAGAATAAAATGCATGTTATTAGCTTTCCAGTATATTTTCTCCAAATGTGTCTCATATAACAAAATATCATAAATATTCTTCAGATCTTGTCTTTCACTCTTCAAATAGTCAAACATCCAGTATTATTAATTGTGATATATTTGGAAGGAATAGGTCAGATGCTTTCACTGGTTTCAGTGATGTTTGGTCTTGAGTTCAAATAGATAAATATAACTCTTATCTATTCTAATGAATTACTCCATCAAATTGGGTTGGAACAATAAAATTTATCAGAAGATTAAACTCAGCCATGCTACCTGGTAAATTGAACACTTTCTCATTAATATTTGTTTAAAATGAAACACTTTCTTGTTACTGTTTTTTGAATTAAATACTTTCCTATTACTTTAAAATTTTTTTAACCCTTTCCTAGCAAACACTATCTTATTCAATTTTAAAAAATTGAACACTTTCCCATTAATATTTTTAAACTGAACACTTTCCCATTAATATTTTTTAAACTGAACACTTTTCTATTAATATTTTTTAAATTGAACACTTTCCCATTAATATTTTTAAACTGAACACTTTACCATTAATATTTTTTAAACTGAATGCTTTCTCATTAATAGTTTTAAATAGAAAACTTTCTTTTTTTAAATTTAATATTTTTTCATTAATATTTTTAAACTAAATATTTTCTCATTAATATTTTCAAATTAAACACTTTTTCATTATTTTAAATCAAACAGTTCCTCATTAATATTTTTTAAAATTGAACACTTTCTCATTAATTTTATTGTTAATTGAACATTTTCACATTATTATTTATTTTAAATCAAACACTTTCCCATTAATGTTTTTGTGATGAGCAGTTACCTTTATTTACCTTTGAACTATTGTCCTAATCTTTGTTGTTAATATCACAAAGTTTCAACTTTTGTTTCTTCTGGCATTTTTTAGGTACTTTTCAATCCATGTAACCTTCAGGGAATTTCAAACTTATTTTTACTAAATGTTCACCTACCACAAGGCCCAAGAGCTACTCAAGGTAGATATTTACTGAATGAGGTTGTTGTATAGACATAAGAGGAGGAAGTAAGTTCAGATTATGAGGTCATGTAGGAGAGATAATGATTGGTTTGGTTTGTTTTAATTCATATCAACCTTGATAGGTTATTTAATGCCGACAAAATCTTTATTGCTGGTAATATTTTTTTTCAAAAAATATTGCTGGTAATTTTTTTTTTTTTTAAAAAGTATTACTGGTAATTTTTTTTTTTTTTTTTCAAAAAGTATTGCTGGTAATAATTTTTTACAAAGTATTTCTGGTATTAAAACCTATTTTTACACTTTCATATTGTTTTGACCCCAGTTTGGTGGTTAGATATTTACCCATAGCTGGAACTCTAACTGGTGCTACCACCCCAGGTCAAGGTGGACATGCAAACACCAGCAATTAAGAGGTAGTTCCATGCTCCTCAAAACCTCCTGATCAGAGGCCTTGCTGTTGGACGTAGTTTATCATCTTACCCAGGATGTGGATGCAGTTTATTGTCAATACCCAGGACGAAGAGAGATAATGGTTGATCCTCGACTTGAACAGGTTAAGATTGTAGTGCTAGGTGAAGTATCCTCATAGTGAAACTGAATTTTTTATTTAATCTATGGAGCGATGGGTTCAGTTCAAAATTTCCTGAAGGTTAACTGTGTTGAGAATCATCTGAAAAATTTAGAAGTTTTACAGAAGGCAGTTGTGTGACCAGTAAGAGTAAGGACACAGTTTATGAGAACATGTGAGAAAGATAACAGTCAACCCTAGACCTGAATGGGTTAAGAACAGCCATTGTTTGAACAAGAAGCTTTATAGGATTGGTAAGATTTACTGAGTGGTGTGGGTTCTCTGTAAGATTGGGACGGCTGTTTTTGATATGGCAGGGATGCTACCAGTGGTAAAGGATTGTCAGTTAATGGGTTGGGCACTCCTTATTTTGAACAAACAGAAGAGTCCACACACTCATATTTGTTTTAAGGTACATATAGATAGATACATATAAAAACACCACCCAAACACTTTCTCCTCCCCTTCTCTCTCTCACACGCACAAACACACACACACATCATTTCTCAAAATGTAACCAAATGACCAAATGCAAGAATTTAAATTTCTTCTTGGTCAGCTGAAAAATGTTCAGGATTCCTTTATATATATATATATATATATATATATATATATATATATTGTGTATTTAGGCAGCAATCTTTATTTTATACATGTTTCCTTAAAGATGACTGAGAAAGTACTGTGATTAAGCTTTTTATTTAAGTTTTCTTGTGTTATCTTTTCCGGACACAAAGTGTGTAGAAATTGTCCAAATGTTCTGTAATTCCGAGCACTTTCAGTTATACTTTTAGCCATCATCAAAGATGATTTTATTTTTACATTTTAAATGAATGTATGGATTTTGTTATATATGTATTTAGAGTAATAGGGATGTTTTATTTTCCAAACACAGTCATCACATTGTGGCCATGTTCCTAGTTAATGTCATTGAGTGTTGGCTTTTTCTTTTTTTATTATTACATCTTGCATTATTTTTAATCTTTTTTTAAATGTGGATGAGGTTATTATGCTTGTATTTTCTACTAGTGTGCTTCAGATGGAGTCTGGTAGGTATGTGCGTGTGTGTGCGTTTGTTTAAATGACTTCTAATGGAGCTATAGTCAGATAGGTGTAATGGAAGTCATCTGGATAGGCATGTAGTAGTTTGACCAATGTAATTATTTATGAGTTTGGTTTGATCAGAAACACAGTTCCTTAATGGTCATTTGAAATAATGTTGGTTCTTTGTAGTTTTGATATTGCAGGTGTGTTGTTATTTTTTTAAGATCAGATTAGTTATTTTAAATTTTTTGTAATATATAATTTAATTTTTTTTGTTTGGGTCAACTGGGGTAGTGTATTTCTTTATGACATCTCTAGGTGAAGATTTGCCTTGTTTATAGTTGACATGTAATTAGCTTTTGTAGAAGATGTTAATGTTATTGTATTTTTGTATTCAGTATCGTTATTAGTTACTTCGGAAAGAAATAGTCTAATCTGGCGGTTGATGAGGTAGTTAGAAAAACCATTTTTAACTAGCGTCTGTTTTGAATTGTTGGTTTCTTTAAGGAAAAGTAAATGGGAGGATGAATTCTCATGTGCTCTCTTTAGGTAATTTTTATCACTGCTATTTTGTATCTAAGTGGACACAAAAGTAAGGTGGCAAGAGTTTTCGCTAGTGGTTTTTTTTATACAAGATATAAGATCTCCCTTTATGTTTAATATAAAATAATAATCCTAACTTTAAATAAGAATTAGTATTTTTCTTTTTTGGTTGTTGTTTTTGTTTTTTGTATGATTTTAGGACCTAAAATTTTAATATAATTTTTTTTAATAAATACCATTAATCCCTATTTATTATATATATATAAAAGAAAAATCCCATCTATTTTAAATGCAACAGATTGTGTTGTACATGAAACTGAGTTGTGCTATCAGTGAGGAATAATATGTGTGTATACATGTGTATATATATATATATATATATATATATATATATATATATATATATATATATAGGGTGCGATGGATGAATTGTCATTTAAATTAGCCAAAAATGAAAATAACACTAACATCTCCTTTTAACAGATATATTTACAAAATTACACAAAAATATATTGAAATACTAAAGAGTAAATTTATTCGATAAAACTGCCATTGGCCTCAATCATGGCCTCCAGATGACTTTGGAATCTTCAGCAACACTTCTGGACAGTCCCTTCTCAGTTCATCTTTGGTGTTACAAGGAGTTCTGTTGGTCAACTGCACTCAATACCTAATTATCAAGGGGACTGCAGTCTGGGGGTTAGGTGGCCAGATATAATGGGTGATGTGGTCACAGAAATTGTTTGGGAAGTTAAAAATATAAAATGGTGACAATTTACACATGGCACCCTCTCTCTCTCTCTCTCTCATAAGTGGAGGATAATGGCTAACAAAAGATTTGAAGAAGTTAAGATTGTAACAGTTGAAAAAGCATCCTTCTGGGATTCTGTTTTCTCTAAAACAACAGTTTTTGCAAAGAAGCTATTCGAGTGGAACTTACTCCTTACTAGTGAAATACAAAGTAAACAAGGTTGGTTTGCCTCAGTGTATGAGGCATGGTGGGTTTCAGCTGGGACGGCTAGAGTTGGTGGAACCATTGTTCATCTGAACATTTTTCATGGAAATAGTGAAAGTGGCTTGCAATGTTTCATCTGTAGGAAAGGGGTTGTAGGGTGGAAAGTGGTTCATCACCCACAAGGCTGGGTAGACACTTTTGGACTCTTTCAAGACTGGGCAGCTCCAAACCAGAGAACACTTTGTCGGCTGAGGCTTCAGAATACACTGACTGCACGTCTGCAGCAGAGTAAGACATCCCCCCACCAATGAGGCACCCTGGGTAAACTACATCCAACAGCAAGGCCTCTAATCAGAAGGTTTTAAGGAGAGTGGAACCACCTCTTAATTGCTGGTGTTCCCAGGTCCACCTTGACTCGGGGTGGTAGCACCTGTTAGGGTCCTAGCTATGGGAAAATAGTTAACCCCCAAACTGGGGTCAAAATACCATGAAAGTGTAAAAATAGATTTTAATCTCATCAATAAATTTTTGTAAAAAATTATAACCAGCAATGAATTTTTGAAGAAAAAATTATTACCGGCAATAAAAATCTTGTCGGTATTGAGATGTTGATATGTCGTAAAACGAAACAAACCAAACCAAAACCAAACTATGGCTAATGGTTTTCCACTAGAAATGTATTGAAAATTAAGAAGAAATTGGTTGTTAATTGTCATGAAAGTGTAAAAACAGGTTTTCATAGTAAAAATACCTGCAATACATTTTTGAAGAAAAAAAATTATTACCAGCAATACATTTGACTGTTGACAAAAACTAACTTTACAAAAATATGTCAATGAAACCTGATCTAGAAACTGATCTTATAAAGAATACATATTCTATTCATATGAACCTATCCTAAAAATCTTGTTGGCTTTAAATAACCCATTGAGGTTGATATGCCCATAAAATAAAATAAACCAAACCAAACCAAAGAATACTGGCTCAGTGCAATAGACAGAAATTCAAAGTCTGTTCGGTGATGATGGAACAAGTTTTTGAGGTATTAAATGTGAGTGGCCAGTTTTTCCCCTATTGAGCTGTTAGAGCTCGGGCAGAGGATTTATGGAGCCAACCATTCTTATTTTTGCTATAAGTTGAAGCTTGTTTGATATATTTCTCATATAAACATATATATATATCCTGAAAACTTTATTAGCATTGGTTGCATAATACCAATTTTATTGTGAAAATATTGACTGACATAATAAAATCTGACAATGTAATTAAAGGGGTATCAATTTATTACTTAAAAACAATAGAAAACCGATCCCCTACTTTATATCCAGTGGAAACTTATATTAATATTTAAAGAAAATATATCTTGAAAATTTTACCTACATCAGCTGGTTAATACGCATTTTATTGGGAAAATACTGATTTATATAATAAAATCTAATAATGTAGTAATTAAGGGGGATCAATTTATTACTTAAAAACAATAGAAAACCGATCCCTCACTTTATGCCTAGTGGGAACATTAATATTTAATATAAATATATCTGGGAATTTTGCCTACATTGACTGGTTAATACCAATTTTATTGTGAAAATATTGACTGACATAATAAAATATAATTAAAGGTGGATCAATTTATTATTTAAACCAATAGAAAACATATACCTATATTTTATGTACAGTTTATGATTACATTAATATTTAATGTAAATAAATCTAAAAAAAGATTGCCTATATTGGCAGGTTAATTACTATTTTTATTGTGAAAATATTGACTTAACAAAATAAAATCTGTCAAAGTATTGAAATAGAAAAACACGATTTACAAAGGGAGATAAATTAAAGCCAAATTTATACAATTATTAGAAAAGGTATATCTATAACTACACACCAATTTTTGTCTTGCTAAGTCACACACATGCTACACCCTACTCAAGACAAATTTTAAAACAAACACAAATATACTAGACTTCTTTCTGGCAATTATTGACATGACTCTCACTTGTCACAGATGTGCGTTTTCCTTAAATAGGTGATGATATTCTTTATCATCCTTTTTTTTCTATTTATCCCTTAGATGGTAAGATATAGATTGCATGTGGAGAAAAGCATCCCCCACCAAGGGGTATGCCTTCATGCACCTTTCATTTTACTCTTGTTTACTTTTCTTTAGGACTACTACTGCACAAATTTCACACACACTCAATCCTAGTTTAAAATTTTCTTCTTTCATATTCAGTGTTTTTGTCACATGCAACAATCTTCTGTTATTGTCTATGTATACTTTTTGTCAATACATACTTTGTTGCATGTTTATATATATATATATATATATATGAAAAAATTGATTTATGGGATAAAGTGCTCAATATCAGAGATACAGCATATGTAAATACAAAAGTGAACATTGAAATCAACACTCAGAGGCAACAGGCTGTTTCATGCTAGACGCATGACGATTGCATCTAGCATGAAACAGCCTGTTGCCTCTGAGTGTTGACTTCAGTGTTCACTTTTATATATAATTATTATCATTATATTATATGAAAAGATTAATTAACTTTTAAATATCAATTTTATCCTGACATTGATGTTTTTTGGTAAAATTTCTAGTTTTCAGGGGTTGTAGTTTTAAATGGTACCATTTCAAACCACAACCCCTGAAGACTAGAAATTTTACCAAGAAACATCAATGTTGGGATAAAATTGATATTTAAAAGTTAAGTAATCTTTTTATATAATATCATTAACACTCTATTTTTAATATTATTTTAATATTTTTAATATTGAGCCCATATATAAAAATATCTGCTGTTTCTTAAATCTTATATATATATATATATATATATATTGAAGCATGTTTCATAAAATACACACAATATATATATATATATATATATATATTGTTGTTACTTTATTCATTTATTACCTAGAGTCCGTTTAGAGTCAGTTTATTCATTTATTACTATGAGTCCGTAATTACTGTTGAGGGAAAATATACCAGGAGACACATATGTTCTCGCTAAATACAACCAGCACCCCTGCAACAGTATAACCCATTGGTTGTAACTATGATTAACTCACATACAGGCTATCTCATAATGTTCTTTTTTTGCAAGCAACACCAGATCAATATATTATCAGTATTTCTATTGATTGACTTCTAGAAGCCTTCATGAAATTCAACAATAATGGTATCATAATAAAACTGGCATTTTTGCAAGCAACACCAAATCAATATACTATCAATATCTTTATTGATTGACTTCTAGAAGCCTTTATGGAATTCATTCTAGTCTTGCATGAGCAATGGATTTTTTTTTTAATCTTGGTTATTTGCCTTCACCAATTCCCTCATTAGGCATTCATCAGTCTCAGGAGACTATGGATTGGTGCCGTGAATGATGTTACAAGAGCATCATCTCTTGTGTTTTGATAGGTATCGCATATATTCTGAAGGGACATGGCACACAGAAGTCTTTTCCACACAGAAGAACTTTGATGCCAATATGTCATCTAGACTTTGGGTTATCTTTCTTTAGTGTTTCTGGGGACTGGGGTGAAATAGAACCATGGAACTCTAGCTTACCTGAGGCTAAGAAGTCATGATGTCTCACCTGCCCAGTTGGAGGTCATGATGTCACACCTGTTCAGTTGGAGGTCATAATGTCTCACCTGCCCAGTTGGAGGTCATGATGTTGCACATGCCCAGTTGGAGCCACCATTTGCAATTTCATCAAAGCACATACATGGTTCTAGCTCTTTTAAAACTATCACTAATTTGTGTGTGTAGTCAAAAACCCTGAATAAAAGGAGAGCCATACAGACAAGAGGAGAGGACTCCAAGACTTTGATTTCTTCAGGACCAGGCTCTTGGTGACTATCTACGACAGGGACATTGATTTTCCAAGGGTGTTAGAAGTAGTGTATGTGGAAGCCTTTGAATTTCTACAGCTGAGCAGCATGTGCTGTCCAAATTTTACTGCTGTAAAAGAGAGTGCTTGTAAAACAAGATTTGTAGACCTGGAACTTGTTGTCAGAGACTGCTGAAGGGATATTTCTCTTTACTAAATAGCTGTGTTTACATTTTGGGTATGAAACTGAAGCTAGAATATATAGATTCATAAAAGTCCCAATGAGAGATGTACTTTCCTTAAGTAGGTAATTCAAACCTTTTACCCATTAGGCTGGTCTATGTGGCCAAACTTGCAGTGGTATACTTTGGTTAAAAAATAGCAGTTTCCCTGATGGATAATACAGGGAAATAGGTTCAATTCCTGTCAGAGTTACAATTATTCTACAGTTGGACTTTCAATCTAGGCTGGTTTTGACTAATTCCACTTTAAGAAAATAAAAAACAGAGATAAAAACTCATATATATTAGTATAGCTGGCCACTTGTATTTGATGATACCTGTATATTAGGGTGGCTAGACGATCCCTGTTGCAGACACTTGCTCAGGCGCATTTGTGTTTGTTCAATACCCACAGAGCCCACCTGTGGTTTATACTGCAACTATACTGAGCAGACCTTGGTTACAGTTTCTGGGAAATAGTGTGTTATCTAGCATGATCAAAAATTTGAACAAGGTCAGCATTCTCAAATGTTTGGCTATGATGAATTGTGATTTTGTGCTAGCACAGCTATTAATGGTCTCCAAGGGTTCTGTCTACGCAATTTCACTCATAAGGCTTGGTTCAACAAATGCTGTATATATATATATATATATATATATATATATATATATATATCTATATATATATATATCAGGGAGGAAAATGTATGACAAAGTGGAAAAAAGTTTTTTGTGCGATGTGTTTCATCCTTTAGGATGCCAATGGGCTAAATTTGTTACATTGTTGCAACTCCAGATGCACACAAAAAAGGGATGCTGGTAATTTTTAATTTAAAATTATTTTTCTCTTTTTTTGTGTTCTTTAAGAATCTAAATGAAATTAGTTAGATTATATACACACATAACACAAAATCAAAAGATTTTATATTCCAAGCATTTCCAATATTGAAACTGTTTTATTTCTGAGTATTATTATTGCAAACCATATTCAGGTTGTGTAATCACAGGGCCAGGTTCAAATTCTAGTCGAGTTTTGTTGCATTCATTTTAACACAAATACTCTTGGGAAATGTATGAATCCAACTCTTCTCCTCATAGCCTATGGGTTAAATAGTAATGCAAACTGGACTGTTCAGTCATGGTTCACAACTACTCTAGGAGAAGGACGACTCTGAATTCAAAACTGTTAGTCACCCTGACAAAGCGTATATGTTGTTGGTTTGGCATAATAGAATAAATATTTTGCTAATAAATCACCATTGTTTATATGAGGTGGTGCTGAAAATTTATCTGCCCAGACAAGAATGGATTTAAAAACTTCTGGTCTTTACTGATTTGGTCAGATTTTGGTAAGTGAGGTGGGGGTGAGACTTTTTCCATAACCCCCCCCCCCATAGTTATGCTATTTATGTATGAATTCCTACATGTAAGGACTTAATAGGATAACCCCCTCCTCCTCCTCCTCCTCCTCCTCTCTCTCTCTCTCTCTCTCTCTCTATATATATATATATATATATATATATATATATATATATATATATATGTGTGTGTGTGTGTGTGTGTGTATATAAAACAGAAAAAAATATGTTCAAATTGCTCGAAGCAAGCAATAATGATCTAAACTCTGAATAAAAACATGTTTCAGTTCCAAAGAGTAAATTGCCAATTTTTCTTGCAGGAAAACAATTGTTCTCTATCATTATGGTCTTGAAAAAACATTTCCTTATTATGCAGTAGACATCAATTAGAAAAATATTCCTTCACGTATGAATAGCAAGCAATTGTTAATTTTTTGCTTTTAGAAAAATGACAAAAATGTCTTTTGCAAAGTTATAGAAAATTTTGATCAGAAAAAATAGCAAATTATATCCATTTTGAAAATAACCAGTATGGAAAGTGATCAATGTTTTTTTTCCCTCTTTTTTTTTTTTTTTTTTTTTTTAAATGCAAATTCTATCATTGTTGAGTTACTGAAAGAAAAAGAATTGATATTGAAGAACAATTTACAATAGCATTGTCTATAAATTTGTGAAGAGTCATTAACCTCACCAACAGTTTAGATACTTGGATCACTTCTCTGTATCTTTGCTGTCGTTAACACAATATTTTGGTTGATACATTCTTTGGCATTCATAAGAAAAAAAATGAAAATTATTTTAGAAAAAAGAGAGGAAGCATTGTTCTATCAAAAACCAAAACAAAACTAAAAAACTGGTGAGAGAAATTATTCATTAATATACCAACAGACTAATCTATTTCCACAGTGTTGGGCATATGAAGCATCCATCTGATTCCAAAGTATAAAACTAGTAATAAAATTATAAAACTAATTCCAAAATATAAATCCAAAGTATAAAACTAGTAATAAAATTAATAACAAAGAATATCAAAGTGTAATGTTAAAATGTAGGTATAAGACTGATTAAGAATGGCCAACTGCTATTCTTTTCCAATCATGCCTGTCTTCTAGGCAGGTTAACGAAACCTTATTACAGATGTTTGCTCAACCCACAGAACCCACCTATGGAAACTATGCTGAGCAGACCTTAGTTACAGTTTCTGGGAGAGAACTTATAATCTGGGGTTATTAATTTTTTGAACAATGCCAGTTTTCTGAAACCTTCAGTTATGATGAATTGTGACTTCATGCAAGAACAATGAGTGAGGCCTTCTGAACAGCTCTTCCTACCCAATTCCACTCATGATGCCACATGCTGGGATCACCTCCCCAAGCCAATAACAACATGAAGTCACTTCCCTGGCAAATCAACTGTGATGAGATTTGAACCAGGCTCTTATCGTTAGAAATGTTCTAACCACTCGACCATGTACCCATGATTTATTAAAAGTAATAATAAAATAATATTAATGCAAAAGTTTGTATTTGTGGTGAGCCCAAATAAAAAAATTAAAATTAAATATAAAAAATTAAAATTAAATATAAAAAAATTAAAATTAAATATTAAAAAAATTAAAATTAAATTAAGGCATTTGCTTTCCTTTAAAACCCATATCTCTTTTTTTTTTTTCTCTCTCTCTCTCTCTCTATCTTTGCCCTTCTCTCTCTATACTTCTCTCTCAATTAATAAGAAGACACATGTGAAATAAAAAAGAGGAAGAAGAAAAGACTGAACAACTACTGCAAAACTAAAGTTTTTCTGGTACAGGGTCTGGTTAGTGTGACTAGAAATCTGCCAAAATAAGAAAGGCACCATGTATAACTTACATTTAAAAAAAAAAAAAGAAAAAGAAAGGAAATAAAGAATATAAAAGAATTTTACCCAATCAAAAGAACAAAGAGCCTTTCTTAGGTGTATATAAAGAGACAGATGACAGGCAACAGAAAAGAGAGGAGTCAAAGAAACCAGTCAAATGCATCATGTGAAGAAACTAATGGTCATCTGCTAAAGGCATTTTTATCATTTGTTTATACCTTTTGATTCTGTTTGTTTATTCCAAAGTTTCCAAGAAATATTACTTAGACCCTCTGGTGCATCACCACATATTAACTTATGATAAAAATCAACAGTAATAAAATAGAGCAAAAGTTGTAATAAATTAACGCTATTGTCTATAAACTTCATTAACCTTTTAACATTCAACACACTAGGTCAAAGAGTCACTCAAACTAGAGCGGTACTGAATGATGTTGTACAAGCATAGGAAGTGAAGATAAATAGTTAACCTTAGACTTGGAGAGGTTAAAATTATAGTGATCATGAAAGCATACTCTCAGGAGCTCATTCAACAAAAAACAGTTCTCACATCTAAGTATTACAAACTGTTAAGAAAAAAAAATCTTACGAAACAAAAAAAATATTTATTTTCTTCTTACAAATTATATCTGATAAAGACTGAAAAATGGATTGCCCAAAATGTATTAACAATATAAAGATGAGATTGAAGTGTTCCATTGTTGTTGGATACAATTTACGAGAGATTTGAAAAATAGTTCTGCATATATAGTGAAGACTTAATTTCCTGATATATCAGAAATGGTAAGTGGGTAGGCATAATTCAATACTCTACCCACCCTTGTAAGTTCAGAGATCAACTTGGAAAACAGATCAATACATTATCAGGAACTTATAGACATAGAGAAGTGTTCTATAAAATTGTTTTATATATTCTAGCCAATATAGATTTTATATTAAGAAGAGATAATAGGATTCTCTAGAAGTGTCTATGAATGCACAAACTATTAACAGGTATCTCAGAAGAGGAGAATCTTACCAGAGAAATATTATTTCCAAATTGTTATATATATATATATCCAATGTGATGAGAACGAAAGTAATATATAAATTCCAACGTTTACAGTATTAATCCAAAAGAGGGCTCGATACCTATAGTAGAGCGATTATTATTTATTTATTATAATTTTATATAGACAAAACCATTTTACTCGCTACAAAGATACATTTCTCACCCATTGAAGTGCAGTTGAAATGCACTGAAAACAAGTTGCATCTTTGTAGTGAGTAAAATAGTTTTGTCTATATGATGATAAATTATAATAAATATATATATATATATATACACACACATTATAAAATGGACAATGTCCGACAATTATTTTAAAGACATTTTTTATGTTTATATGTTTTTTTTATAGATACAAATATTTAAGTAAATGCGATTTTTATAATAAACAGTATTAACAACATTTACCGTCCTGAATGTCCGAGAAGTTTTCATAAAAAATATGCATCCTGCGACAGGAATTGAACCTGTATCCTATACGGAACCATCATATAGCCTGATATGACTTAACCGATTAGGCCACAGAGGAGTGTTTGGTTAGCAAGGTCAATTTTACTGATTTTAAACACAATTCTCCATGATTTTCTCTCATTCATTCAGATCTGGTCACTGTGTATCCAAATGTAAACAAATGACATCATACAAATGGACAAAGTCTGACAATTATTTTTAAGACATTTTTTATATTTATACATACAAATATTTAAGTAAATGCTTTGTTTATAATAAACAGTATTAAACAACATTTAAAGCAGAATGACGTTTCCATATAGGATACAAGTTCGAGAAATTTTCATAGAAAATATGCATCCTCCGAAAGGAATCAAACCTGTACCCTATATGGAAGCATAATATAGCCTGACGTGCCTTAACCAATTAGGCCACAGTTCTATGAAAATTTCTCGGACATTCAGGCCGGTAAATGTTGTTAATACTGTTTATTATAAACAGAGCATTTACTTAAATATTTGTATCTATAAAAAGAACGTATAAACATCAAAAATGTCTTAAAATATATATATATATATATTGTGGATTTGACCAGGAATCCGTCTTTTATACAAGTTTCATTAAAGATGACTGAAAATGTAGTCATTAAGCTTTGATTAAATTTTTCAAGTGCTTTCTTTTCTGCACATAAAGTTTACAAAAATTGTCCAAATTTTCTGCATATCTGTTATAGAGTAGTTTCCCAGTGGAGGCTTGTATTTCACTAAGTCGGTCCTAAAATGGTTCGATGTACAAAACGTTAGGAACTTGTTATAATAGTTAATGACGCAGCAATCTAGTTGTGGTCGTTGATACTTTAATGTCCGACATCGACTGACTCACCAACTCTCTGAGCTCCCTGGCAACTGCTACTACTCCTACTTATTATAGGTGGGAGAGTCTATTAACAATAGAATAGGTATGTTCCAGTATAACAATATCCAAGTTCTTTCAGCTATTCTTTTAGTCATTATCAAGGATGATTTTTATTTTTTTTTTAACTGAATCTATGGATTTTTTATGCATATATCTAGAGTTATAGGATTGTTTTTTTTTATTTTCCAATTGCGGTCAGCACATTATGACCATGTCCATAGTTGATGTTGTTGAGTGTTGGCCTTTTCTTTTTTATTATTAATGCTTCCACATAGTGCCTTAAAAATAAAACACTGGGGTATAAATATATGCCAAACATGGTCAGCACATTGTGGCACTGTTCATAGTTGATGTTATTGAGTGTTGGACTTTTCTATTTTAATTATTAGTGCTTCCAAATAGTGCCTGGAAAATAAAACACTGGGGTATAAATATATGCCAAACATGGTTGGCACATTGTGGCCCTGTTCATAGTTGATGTTATTGAGTGTTGACCTTTTCTTTTTTTATTATTAGTGCTTCCAAATAGTGCCTGGAAAATAAAACACTGGGGTATAAATATATGCCAAATGTGGTCAGCACATTGTGGCCCTGTTCATAGTTGATGTTATTGAGTGTTGGCCTTTTCTTTTTTTTATTATTAGTGCTTCCATTAATTTTAGGTTTTTTTCTCCACATGTGGATGAGGCTATTATAATTTATTTTCTACAAGTATCTTGCAAATGGAGTCTGGTAAGTTTGCATGTGGTTTAAATAAATCCTCATTGAGCTATGGTCAGAGATATCAATTAGGATTCATAACAAAATTCATACATTAAACAGTTGAAAATAAAAATAAATATAATTCTATATCATACTTGATATAGTTTTATGGTATGCGTTAGTTATGGGCAAAAGTGCTCAATATCAGAGCTAGAATCCATATAAATGTAAAATTGGGCACTGGGGTGAATACTAAGTGGTGTGTTTCATGCTTGAAGGAATAGATTTTTTATTTATTAATCTGACAGATTTTTATTACTTAAACTTTATTTTTAGTGGATACTCATATTTGAGTAGATGCTCAGTTTATTTATTAAACAGTATATTTATTTATTTATCCTTAACTACCAGCCTGGATATTTAAGAAATCTTATTAGAGAAAAATATACACTAGATTCAGGCAGGATTTGAACCAGTGTTCCCTAGGGGAAGCCATCATTTGATATGTGCTCTGACCTTTTGGCTATAGAGTGCGTCAATGAACAAGCAAAGCTGAATAA
Organism: Acanthosepion pharaonis; assembly: GCA_903632075.3. Taxonomy (NCBI): domain Eukaryota; kingdom Metazoa; phylum Mollusca; class Cephalopoda; order Sepiida; family Sepiidae; genus Acanthosepion; species Acanthosepion pharaonis. Next base: position 570,811 of record CAHIKZ030000597.1, read on the forward strand.
TGACTTTAAACACAGATTTTTCTCTGACTCTTGAAATGGACACATCTGCTCAGCTTTGTATCCAAAAGTAAGCAATTTGTTAATAAATAAACAGAGTCACTACTCAAATATGAGTATTCACTAAAAATAATGGTTAAGTAATAAATATATGATGGACACTCCTGTCGTATTCGAAGTATGAGGGTCAAGCAGCTTGGTTCCTAGGAACCAACAGCCCAGATACCAGCACATATGATTTGATTATAGTGGTGAAGGCTTTGTGCAGAACTGATGACACTTTTTGAAGGACCAAATACAGAGACCTGGTGGACTACATACCACAAGGTCCCCAAACAACCCTATGCAGGTTTTGAACCTGTTGTCCTTCTCCTAGACCAGTTGCCATCCAAGGCAATAGAACCCAGTCTGTCATTCTATTTACCCATAATTGGACAGAGAAGAGGATTCATACCTTTCCCAAGGGTATTAGCATGTAAGTGAATGTAATGGACTCAAATGGAATTCAAACTCGGCTCTCTGATTCCTCAATCTGAGCCGCTATCCACTACTCCACCATGCCTCCTATAATATATATTTTAAATGTGCAGTAATTATTGGTAAGTGCTTCATATCAGTGATAGAGTTAACATTTGCTGCTGTATGGATATAAGTTTGTGACCCTGGATTTCACGCTTTTACGATCATCAGACAAACTAGTTTATTTTTTAAAATTGTATCTATTTATGTTTGTTTGTGTTTGATTATATTTGGTGGTGGGAGGGGGAATTCTCCTCTGTGTCCCTTTTGGGATGATACTCACAAGGAAAAATGGAAACATAAAGGACAATTATGTATCAGGAAGAGATAGTTCTAATTTCTATAATAAGGAAAGAGGGCTTGGAAAATTTGATACTCACAGGATAGACTGAAGGCAAAAATGCATAACCTACCTAGTGAGTTTGACTAAATGGATGGTGGAACATGGTTTAGGTGAGATAAAAAATAAACAAAAAATTTATTAAGAGTTACAAAGGATAGGAAATTGTAGAGAGCCATGATCCCCAACATCCTGAAGGAACATAGAACATGTAAGAAGAAATTTGAAATAGAGGTCAGGTACAAATTCTCACTCAGCTTATTAAATGGAATTTGGTTGTTGAATAAGGAATGGCTGTATTATGTTGGAAATTAAAAGTTTATAAGTGGGGTTAAGTTTTACCTGCTGCAGGTATAACATCTCATTTAGCAACCAGCTGTAAATTAAGAGCTTATAGCTGGGGTTATCAACCAGAGTAGAGTTAGCTGAAAACATTGTGGTTTCAGCTAACTCTATGACATCATCAGTATGACAGCGCAAGGGAAGATCAAGTCTATATTTCTTTGTTCATTTATTTTTGTCTGTGCCAAATAAAATCTAGCTTTATAAAAAAGCTGTCTGATTTTAGATTCTATATTTTTTAATCTGATCCTCAAAGAAAGAAATAATTAAACAGTAAAATTTTGTGCTTACTACTGTGTTATTTTCACTACATGAAATTATATCAAGTAAAAAAAAAATTTCTTGATATGTGAGTCCAAATATATTATATTACTTGGAAATGAATACGAACATCAAATGATAAGTTTATCCAAGTCAAGATATTTGATAAACTGAGTAATACTTGGGGTGTGCATATGATCTGGTTACAGTCTATGTCTGCTTAGAAAAATGTTTATTTAATTATGAATTCTCATTCTTAATCTTCTCTGTGCTGTGTCCCTTCAAATATTGGCGATCAATGCTCTCCACAATTTCCTGTCCTCTGTAGCTCTTAATAAATTTTGTCTTTTTGTTATCTCTCCTAAGCTTTGTTCCATCATCCATTTATTTAAACTTGCCAGGAAACTGCTCCTTTTGCTTTCAATCACACCTGTGAGTATTACATTTTCTAAGCTCTTTTCCTCATTCTGTGCACTAAAAATTTCAACTATCTCTTTCTGATTTAAGTGTAAGGGTCTTTTTTGTTATTATTTTCTCTAAAACTTTGTAGTTGCTCACATGTTCTGTCTGTGTTATTCTCAGCATCCTTCTGTAGAACAATATTTCTGTTCTTCATCTGTCAGGAGAATTGGTGTTTCAAAATGAACTTTAAAATGGTGGACTGCTTTATCCCATAAAATAACTGTTTAAAAAAATTAGTAAAAAAAGAAACAACCAAAAAACAGGAAGATTATTTTAAAAGAGTTTCAGTCAAAATGAAATAAAGATAATTTTGTGACATATGGTGATGGTAGTTAAGTATAAAACAGTATTTAATTACAACCACAAATACTTAACAAGAACAAAGAATTAAAAGTCAACTAAAGGTTATTAACAATTTCAATGAATACCAAGTTAGTTGTGTGGCTCAGTTTAATGTCTTGTTAATCCTAAATCAAAACCCAAATCATCGATTCACACTAATTCAACTGGATAGTTCCTCTAAATAGTCACTCAATAATCACCACAGTCAGTAGCCTGATACCGTTATTTATATACCTGGTGGAAAACATATATTCATAAGTCCAGAGTGTCAAGCTCAAACCTCGATGTTGGTACTTACTCATTTTCTTCCTATATGACAGATAATATTGTAGATAAATTAAAAATTATTATTATTATTATTATATATATATATATATATATATATCTGAAGGTAAGTAAAAAATTATCTATACTTTCACCATAACATATCTTTAGGTTTGTTACACCACCTTCTTCTCATGGGGATTTATAGTTTGAGCTTGATTGCTTCAAATTTCTTGCTGCTGTTACAATGTAAACATTACCGCTCTGCTAGCAGTGTGCACCAAGGAGTGACAAAGAACAGTGATCTGATTTCTCTGGTTAGAAGTTGTGTCAGGGACTGAAATTCATCAAGGGTTTTTTATCACAATACAATTACAGTGCGCACTACTGCATAGAATTGTGTATGAAGTGACGGAACAAAATATGATGCATAAAGAAGGAGCAAGATGCACCATCAGGCTCCACCACTGACGAAAAGATTCAGCAAGCTTGAGAGATGGTAATGGTGAACCAATGAGTTACCAACAATAAGGTAGCATGTTCTCTGCAGATTTAGATCACTACTCTTTGTTTTGCCTTGATGCACACTGCAATCAAAGTGGCCATGTTTACACTGTAACAGCAGCAAAAAAACCAGCATGATCAAGCTCAAACTTCAATCATGTGATCACAATAGTACCAGCTATAAGCATTCATGTGTAAAAGGCAGTGTGACAAGCCTAAAGATATGTTATAGCGAAAATGCAGATAACTTTTGACTTCCTCTAATACATTATATATATGCATGTATATATATATATATATATAGAGAGAGAGAGAGAGTAGATAAGTTGGCCAATAAAACAAAGTCAAACAAAAGTGTACGATTGAAATCAGTACAAAAAATATTTATTCATATTAACCAGGTGACAAAAAAGAAGCTTGAATAATTAGGTTCCAAGTTTGGAATCTTTGAACACGCCTGTGTTCTTCATCAGCAGATGTGAGAAATAAACAGTAATGGTGGAAACTATCCAACATTAGTTCTTTGAGGTGGGCAGAATCCAATTGTAGGTAGAATTATTAGAAAAAATCCGGACCCAGTTTGATTTCTTGCATGTAAAACTTAATGTGAAAATCAGATTTAAAAATTGTGATTGGTAGTGGGTGGTAGGGGAATGAGATGTTGAAAAAACAGAAAAAAAAAAAGTGTGGTAGGACCTGGGGTTGGGGCAGTATTAGTGTTGAACGATTTCATTTTTTTGTGAGTAAGGATCAATGTGAGAACATAGGTAGATTGTCAATAAAAGTAAAATGAAAAAAAAAAAGAAAAAAAAGAGAGAAAAGAAAGAAATAGTACAAAAAAAGGGATAAAGAATTCTTTTAGGAAAATCATTGTTAGACAATGGCGGGGCGGGGGGGTGGTACCTCCACAAAATCACTAAAAAAAGAGTATAGCTTGATGAAAAAGACGCCAAACCTTGCCAAAAACCAAATTTTATCGTCTAAATGCTTATGTTATTATTAAGGGGAAAGACCAAAGTTTTTTTTAATTATTTTTTAAAATTTTTCCTTCTTTTTAGAACATTCTAAATTTTGACTAAAAAAACCTTGTTTCTCTTTGTATCAGAGGAACTAGTAAATAACAGACAATTTTTAGCACGTTTTTTTGGTATGACACACATTAATTTGGAAAATCTTGCAAAAATATAAATAATTGTCGGATGTTAATGAAACTTTCAGAAACTATTTACAGATGATTGAAATTATTATAAATATGTTTTTTTTTATTAAAGTCATGGCAGAAATATTTTTTTATATTTATTACCCTCCATAACTAATTTTATGAAAATGCTAGAAATTCGATTGAGTCTAGTTTAATGATTACAATAGTTAAAAGCACAAAGCTTTGAGGAATGCAAATCATGTTTTTTTTTGTTTTTAATTGGACTCCATATACCTGAAAATCGGGTCTGAATTGTAACATACAAAACTCAACAAAACAAAGATATTATTTAATTTCAAATGCTTTTATTTGCTTTCAGTTGTTTTCATAAATATGGACAATATTTTCTGAAAGCAAAAAATTTTTTCGATGAAAAATGAATTTTTAAAACAATTGTTATTTCTTAATTATAATAGATTTTTACATTTAATTTTTTAAAATATTTTAAAATTAGTTAAAAGCCGCATCAGATTTCCTAAGTCTCCTTATGAGATAGATCTTTTTTTAACACGTTGTAAATTGTATCATTTTGACTAATCAGAAGATCTGCAATAATTAAGAAATATAATTTTGTGTTTATAATCAAGGTGTAATTATAACGTACAGAAGACCAACCAGAATACAATTAAGTTACGTTATTTGAGTTAAGCATTGTTCTCCGCTGTTTAGGCCTTTACTTTTGCAAAACACATGTGGAGAAGTTAATTTGATTTTTCAATTTCAACTGAGAAGGGTACCTACAAGTATCAGTATCATCTTATGAAATTTATATGATCTTATTTTTTATATTAATCTCAGTTATGACATTTTTCCATAAAGGAAATATCAAAATTAATAATAAAATAAATGGAAATACAAATAACACAGTCAAATGCAATAAATGTACATAAAATTATAGTATTTTATGTACACTTCTGATAAAATTTCATAAGAAAGGTACCTATAAATTAATTAGATACATTTCTTATAAAATATGAAATTTAATCTCACTCTTAACAGTTTTATTTTAATTTCTTTGTAATATATTTTCCATAAAGCATCGTAAAGGTGAAAGCTAAGTACAAAAAAAAAAATTAGTGTGCTGAAAGTTTTCCTTCAAAATAACAAGGTAAATAATTTGTTCATTTAAATGTAAATTATTTCACTTTTCTCCTTCCGTAGAACAAATTAGACTCACGGAATCCGTCAATATGTCATTCATCACCTGTCAAGTGACCCAAAAGTTTGTGACCTGCTTTGTTTTATTTTCAAATTACATCTTTTCAGCGCAGAACTAAGTTAAGCTTGGTTCAAAATATTTTAAATAAACATTATAATTTCTGATTTTCTTAAAATAAGTTTTGAAAAAATGATAATCAATATTTAAAAGAATTTCATAGTGAGATTTCCGGTTTTTTTATAAAATGGAAAAAAAAGGTCAATTTTGCTGACTCAAAAAAAAAACAAGATTTTTAACGAAAATTTCAGACGTGCTAGGAACGATTAAAAAATGTAAAAAATACCCCAAAAATACGTTGATCTTTCCTCTTAATAATAACATAAACATTTAGAAAATAAAATTTTGTATTGTTGTCAAGTTTGGCGTCTTTTTCATCATGCTATGCTCTTTTTATAGCGATCTCATGGAGGTATATATATATATATATATATGGTAAATAAATAAAAATGAAAAGTTCAAAACCTATCTCCCCATAAAGAGTCCTGCAAGAATACACACTACAGGGAGAAAGTAAATCAACAGAATTTATTAACATATATCATATCTACTTTAAAATATTTTAAATAAAAAAATGTTAAATTTATTTACATAGAGTAGTAACCAGGGCTGGGCAAGGGTCTTTGGATCTATGATTTGGAGCCTCCCCCACTCTACTAAATCTTAATTTTCATAAGGTAGTTTTCAAATAAAATGCAAATGTTATTGTAACCTAATTATGCCCATTAATGGATAGTATGCAATATAGGTGAAGAATTCAATTTTTCTAATTGAAAATAGATACACTGTCTCTAAATACAAATAAATACAATGTCTTTAAACACAAATCTTTATCACCTATGATAAGGCCCCCTCCTATTATAACTCAATTTTCATAAGGTTGTATTCATATAAAATACAAATTTTATTGTAACCTAATTATGTACAATAATGGATCATATGCAATATAGGTGAACAATTTAACAAGAAAAAGTAAAAATAAATACAATGTCTCTAAATAGAAATTAGAGACATGTCATAATAGATAATTCCATTTTAAATAAATAAACAATGTTTTGTGGTAATTTGAGATTTTTCTAGTTAAATAGTCGAATAATTTTAACACATTCAACATAGGTGAATAATTCAATTACAAATATTGAAAAAAAAGATTCATTGTATCTAAATATAAATTAAAGATTATATATAATAGATCATTTCATGTTAAATAATTCAGTAATATTTTGTGTCAATTTTTAACATCAACTTGTGATTTTTCTTGTTAAAAAGTTGATAAAAAATAGTATATTTTATATCGTGCATTTTTGAGACTTGTCATTCACAAATTTGGATGAAAAAAACAAAAACAAAACAGAATAACATCAAAATATGTGAAAATTTTTTATCCTTTAATAATCAGTTTTGCTGTGTTTAATTTGTAATGTATGTAAATGTAGGTGGAAAAAAAGCAAATGTTGATAACATAGTGAGGGTCATGAAGCACTACCTAGAGCCCCCAATCAGGCTTGACCACCTCCCTCTGAACTGGGGGTTCAGGGGTAGTACGCGCTGGCCTGACACGAACAGCTAGTAGATTTAATTCAACTACTTTCATGAAAAACTGTTCTAAGAAAAATATTTTATAAATTTCAACCAATAGTAATATTAATTGTTACATTGAGTCAATTGCTTGAGATGGAACAAATACATTGAGTCAATTGCTTGAGATGGAACAAATACATTGAGTCAATTGCTTGAGATGGAACAAATACATTGAGTCAATTGCTTGAGATGGAACAAATACATTGAGTCAATTGCTTGAGATGGAACAAATACATTGAGTCAATTGCTTCTTCCACCGCGAGGAAAGTTGGCTCTCTGTGCCGCGCCAGGAAATTTTTTCTCCCCTGAATCGATACTTCAAATATACGAAACAACTATTTGCCCTTGCATGGAGTATTGCTGCCATATATGGTCTGGGGTACCTTCTGCTTACCTCGGAGTTCTTGACAAGATCCAGAGATGGATATGTAATCTAATTGGCCCTGATCTGGTGTCTCGTCTGCAGTCACTCTCTCACAGACGCGCTGTCGCCTCTGTCTTTTCTACAAATACTTTCATGGTAATTGCTCCGATGAGCTGTTTTCACTGGTTCCCAGACTCCATGAATTCAAGTGCCCTATGAGGCTGGCATCGCGCTTGCACGCTTACACAATAGAAATTTTTAAATGTAGCCGTCTCTTCTACTCCAATAGCTTCATACCTTGCACCTCTCGCAAGTGGAACACCCTTCCCAATTACTGTTTCCCTGAAAGCTATAATCTCCAACTATTCAAATATAATGTCAATCGACACCTCCAGTTACCTTGATCTACCCACTATCCTTCTCCTCATCCTTTCTTCTATCACTCCTATCTGCTCTTGCTCCAAATCTTCCGCAACCCCCTGCATCCTAGTGGCTCCACATCTTGCTTGGGGCGTAATGCTTAAAAACAAACAAAAAAAAAAAGTCAATGAATGTTGAATGTTCTTCTTCTGTATGCTGTGTCCCTTCAAAACATTGACGATCATGGCTCTTCACAATTTCCTGTCCTTTGTAGCTCTTAATAACTTTTGTCTTTTTGTCATCTGTCCCAAACTTTGCTCCACCGTACATTCACCCAAGTTTGCCAGTTTGTGCATTGCTTTCTTCTGATCCACTTAACTTCAGTCTGTCCTGTGAGTATCGAATTTTCCAAGCCCTCTTAGCATTACAATTAATTTACAATTACCATGTAAAGCAGGAGATTTTTTTTATATAACTGTAAAGAAAAATAAATATCTGAAATCTTTTCCAGACAAATTTAAAACTTTTTTTGTTGTCCAAATTAAAATACTCCACAGTGATTCTCTTTAACATCATTGTGCCAAGTCAGAGAGCATGAAATAACTGTCTTTTATATTAACTGGCTTCCATTATGGGCAATTGAAATTCTCATTACTTGAAAAAAAGCAAGAAAGAGAGAATAATGAAATATTTATTCGTTACTATTTGCTTCTCATGTTTTCTCCTTTTTGTTTTCTTTTTTACCTCACAATCTATTTGTGGCTTACCACGTTGCTTTTGCAACAGATAACTAAAAGACTCACAAAATAAACCAATAGGCTTCTTTTTTTCTCTGATCGAAAGACACAATGGAGCTGAACAGTAGCCATCATTAACAGCAGATCTAGAACCATCTAACAGCTTAATCATTCACCGTATCAATGTAATATCCGTTTTCATATTGGATAGCCTTACAATGAGTGCTGCAAATCCCATCTTTATTTCCTATTGTTTGATCAGAATTATAAGGCTGGACAATTGTTAACTAAAATGGTTGACAGATAGAAGAGTAGGGTGGTGTTAATATGATGCGATGACACACTCTGTTGGCATTGTATCATGACAGAAATATTAGATTAGCAGGCGTCTATTCTCTTTGGAAATAACAAAAGCAGTAATTGTTTGATATTTTCAAATAATTTTTGTGAAGGTTATAAGCATTACTAAATGCATTAAGACTATAATCACCATATTCATTGTTGCTTATGTCTTCTGTACTCTATTGTCTGCTGAGTGGGGTTTTTTTTTTGGCCAACTTGTGATATATGTGACTGATACAAGCCTGAGAACTTTTACACTTGTATCTTGCATATTCTGGAAGGGTTTGAACCAATTGTGAAAAACCCAACTAAACACTTGAAAGTAAAAAAAAAAATGATCACTCACCATTATGATCTTAAACACAATTTAGCATTAGTTTTTTTTTTTATACTTCATTCTTTAAGATCTTAAGAATAACTTTTTATCACTTAAAAGGAGGCTATCTCCCCAGAGTGTGTCGATGTAGTTAAAAGAACATTTTTAAAAATTTTCTGGGTAGGTTAAATTGCAATATAAATGAATTTTAAAATAATCTGTGTTGGGTAATAATCATATAATAACAGTACTTGTCACTCCTTTTGTTAGTTTCTTTGATTGCACAACCGTTATACCCTGCCAATAGCTCATAAATAATCGTGTGGAAGTGGGGTAAAGACACTACTTGGTGTCATTGAGAAAATGAAAAAAAGAAAAATGGAAGATAGAAGTGTTTAATGTTGCCTGCCAATACCTCATAAATAATGGATTTTTGATTGTGTAGAAAATCAAAAGACATATGCTACTTGGTTTCAGTGAGACAATGAATGAATGAATGAAAGGAAGATAAAAGTGTTTAATAGCTGTTTCAGTGAAATGGAAAAGTTGTGATTGATGATTACTATTGCAATATTTTGTTAAAGTTGATAAGCTGAAATATTCAATGATGCAATAGGGGGATTTCTATGGATACTTTATTGTTGTAGAACTCGCCATGAGCTTGTTCAGTCATCAACTTAAGAATTAAGATTCATCAGAAAATTAGAAAAACTGTGAAATTTTTACAGGTCTTTTCTTTTTAGTTTTTATTATGGCTTTAAAAACAAACATATCAAAACTATATTTCTGCATAATATATAAAAATGAAGTGGAAAGAAGACTGATATTTATTCGTACAAAAAGTACAAATTGTGGCACGAAGTGGAAAGAAGACTAAGGATAAGAAAAAATATCCATAAAGTGGTGACTCAAAACATATGATCCAGAATCATGATGATATTTCATCATTCTAAAAATAACTTTGCCATCAGTGATGATAGAAAATAAGGATATTTCATCATCCCTAAAATAAAGATAAAAAATTTCATAATCCTAAAATAACCTTGCTATCAGTGATGAAAGATGAGAAAGGTATTTCATCATTCTAAAATCTGAAACTTCATGATTATAAAAACGACCCTTCCGCCACAAGCAGGGCCAGTTACAGTAATAAATAGGCCCAACACAAGTGTATCCTCATCCCTACAGAAAATCGAAAATTGACGATCTCAAATGTTATCCTCACCAATGAAATTCTCAGAACAAGAAAAAAAAAACAAGTAAGCACAAACTTTTGAAGAAACAAAAGAGACAGTAACACGGAAAACATTTTTAACACACACCATACCAATATCTGTAATTCACATCACACAAAAGAAAAATACACATTCTTGTTATTAATGTCAACATGCGTCTCAATCCACAATGATGATGATATTTCATTATCCTAAATTATTATTCTAAAAATAACATTGCCATTAGTGACAAGAGAAAATAAGGATATTTCCTCATCCCTGAAATAAAGGTTATTTTTGGAATGATTATCAAACTATCATCATCATTCTGGATCATAACAGATCTAAAAAAAAGGAAAACAAGCCAACGAGTTATTGCTTCTCACTCTTCAGAGCTCAGTCGAGGACAAAACATAAATATGTGTGCAATGATTAAAAAGAATCTTGTGTACTACACTGTCTGCTGAGTGCTTGTTTTAACCAACATGTGAAGAGTCTTCTGCCAATGTATTGCTTTCTCAACTGTACTACACACCATTAGCATCATCTTCAGAGTTCCCTCTCCTCACTAGCAAGCAATGTAGCCACTTATATAGTAAGTGGCAAGTGTTAATATATTTGCATAAGTGTGATGTCCATTTCATAGAATAACATTCATTGCACACATACACCTGCAGGCCTCAAACTGGATTTCCTGCTACAACTCGAACACACTTTGTATTAGGTAAGCCATACTCTGTGTTACTATGATTGATAAAAATCTGAGCGTCATTTCACATGTCTCCTGCATGTTGTAGAAGAACCAATTGTAGAAAACCCAACTAAACACTTGAAAATTGATTGCTGATCATTGTAATCTTAACCATATTTTAACATTAGTTTATTCTTTAACCCTTTGAAATACTGTTTTACTGGTGGTAGAGAAAAATGACATAATGCCCAGCCACCGGTTGAACAATGGTAGACAAAAATGACAATGCCCAACTACTGGTTGAAAGGTGGGTAAACACTTGTAATTATTTTTATATCTACCATGTCTACTGTGAAATATTACATACCAATTATTAGCAAATTTTGACTCAGGAGCTCAGTCAGAAGGGTTAAAATTGTTCAGGAATGCAGGGATCAAAGGGTTAAGATCTTAACAAGAATTAACTTTTTTTTATCATTTCAGTCCAAGCATGGCAATAATGCCACCAAAATGCAAGAGGTTACTGTATAGATAAGTATAGAATTCTTTTTTTAGAATGAAGAAACTTACCTGTTGCTGATCATTCTGTGTGCCGAAATTTGCCTGCGGGCTTGTCCATTCAATTTATCAATTTGTGAATCCTGAATTATGGATTCTCCCATTTTAGTCAGAGTGGGGGTAGATAAATTTGATTGGAGGAAAGCTGATTTGTGGTTTTTCATGGTTCCAAAATCTCTTTTGAAACCATTTGCATTCTGTTATTGATATTTTGCATGGCTCATTGCTTGGTCATAGGTTGGTAGTTGATTATTTGATTACCACCATCAGGGTAACTTGAGTGAAGGAGTCTGATGTTGGATAAACCTGGGAGTGAAAGATAATGGGAAGACTTTAGTGAGGAGAAAGGACAATAAAAGAATAGGATTCAAGAAGACAAAAGATTGTGAGTGAGATTGCATTTAAATTTTTGAAGATTGTTGGTAGCAGGAAAGCAAGAAATCAGAAGAGAGTTTCACAGGTGAGAAGTGTGAGAAAAGAAGTTATCAGAATTGAAATTAGATTTAGCTAATTCAACAGTAAAATAATGAGACATACACCCTTGTGCAAATTAATTGAAACAAAGTGACTAATTCCATTATTATCTACTTTTTTGCATTTATCCAATGAAACATGATCTGTACACGTTAGTACTTTGTATGTCCATTCCACAAAGTCATTCCTTGCAGATTAACCACAGATTCTCAATTGGATTTAAATCAGGAGAGTTTCCAGGCCAGTCAATAGTATTTTGATTTGCTCACTTGCCATTGTGTTTGTGCAGTGTTACAATTTTCATACAGTTCCTTGGAGTAACATCCATCGCAGACAATGGCCATAGGACAATAGTGTCTGGGCATGTTGAAAAACTGATGCAATATTTTTCAAGGCCAAACAAATTTTATCATACACCTCAAAAATAGATTTGTATTACTGCATACCACTGCAAATGACCTAATCTGAGGAAAAAATAGAAATTGATTATACCCTGTCACTCCAGTGGGTCTAAAACTGACTGTATGGTAAAAGAAAGGAAACTAAAGCAGTTGTTTCAATTAATTTGCACAAGGGTGTAGTTGCCAGTCTAGTAGTTTGTTTGGTTGGGGGGGGCTTATTAAAACAATTGTCATGAAAATATTTATAGAAAGAAAAGAGTGGTTAGAAAGTTACTAAAGTGGAGATGCCAGGTCAGGACCAATAACATCTTCAGATTTTGTTGAAAATCTCAAGATTTATAGCAGGAGCACCCGACAAGATATGGTAGCAATATTCAAAGCATGGATCTATGGAAGATTTATAAATGTATAAGAAGGATTCTGATAAGAAAAATTGTCTAGCACAGTATTGAACAAAGTTTTGTAGCAGCAGACCTGGCAATTAATTCAAAATATTAATTCCATTTCATGTTAATGAAAAATGAGTGACCAATAAGGGACAATGAGTCACTCTTCTGGAGGTTAGCATCAGCCATGCTGATGAAAGGCAAAAAGGTTCTCTATGGTGATGAAAAGGTAGCAGTATTGTTTTGGAAGTGTTAAAATTAACAAACCATTCCTTGCTCTGGTTTAATAACCTTGTTTTTAAATTTAAGGATGGGTAAAATTGCAATATTAGATTTTAAAATAATCTGTAGCATGAATAAGATTTACAAAATAGACATTTTAAAAATATATATACAAAAATAGAGGAAAGAAGAGCAAAGGATAAAGAAAATATTACTCATCATAAAGTGGCGAATCAAATAACATAACAAAAAGCAAACAAATAAAAAAGTTATTCTTAGATCTCAACTGAGGACACTCACCCACTCACATACCCAACTCCAGATAATTCTTGTGACCTATCACTCCAGAAGCACTTCTATATATCTATAGGTCTTTTGTTGGTATAATTAGTGAGATTATATCCATCACCGGCTTTCTATAATAGTTGTGTAGCTTACAACACCTGGTATTTTCCTGTGGTTAGCCTACTAAATACTGCTTAACTTTAGTGATTGATCAAGAATCAATGTTTCTATATGATATAGATGAATTGAAGGCAAAAAATATAAACATGTGTTGAATGACTAAAATGTCATGTGTACTGCATCGTTTTTTTTTGACTGATTTTTGATATGAGAAACCTGACGTCTATTCAACTTGTTTCTTGTATGTTGTGGAAGAGTTTGAACCAAGCGTGGAAAAGCCTACTTAACATTTGAAAGAACTGATTGCTAGTCCTAAAAACCTTAACACCAGAATGAAATCTGCAATTTAACATAAGTCAATTGAGGACACAACATATAAATATTGGCACAATGATTATTCTTATTCTTATTTTTTTATTCTTATTTTTTTATTCTTATTTTAACACATTTTTGAAAGTTCCAATTTTGTAAGGGTTATGAAATCAAGGGAAAAATAATTTTTAATTAAAAAATAATTTTTTGTAAGTCCTGAAAACTTATGAAAAATTATTTTAGTACAATGTAACCCATAGACAAAATTCATTGTGACCTAACAGCCACCCCTTCTATTTACAGAAGAAGGGATGCAAAGAGAATGTTTATTGTCCCTAATACTTCCAAGTGAAAATCCAAACTCACAATTCATGTCTTTATGGTTGGAGACAGCACACTGATAGTTATATAACAGAATTAGTTCATTCATCCCAAGTAATTTAATTTTTGTTTTATAACTCGCTCCACATGATAATCTTTTCAAATTTTATTTTCTCGATTTATGCCTAGATCCAGATTATTTTAAATTTCTGTTTAATCACTGAGTTTGACAGCATGTTTTAGGAAACTAAATTCAGTCACCGACTTTTTCTTTTTATGTGCCATGTTTTTTCAGGATGTAGGTGATCATGGCTCTCCACCTCACCAGTTCTTCCCCTCTAGTTCCTCCCCCAGATCATGTTCTATCAACCACTTGCTCAAGCTCATCAAGTATATCACGTGCTGCTTTCCCTTATTTCTCTTTCCCTGTATTCAACCTGTGAATATTAGATTCACCAGGCCCTCCTTCCTCATTATGTGTTCCAAAAATTTCAGCTGCCTCTTTCTGATGTTAAACATAAGCCTTCTCCAAGTTTGCAACCTCTCCAAGACCTCATTACTCACATGCTCGATCCATTATATCCTTAGCATCCTGTCATGTAAGACTTTTCTTTGTTACCAAAAAAATTCTCCTGTTCTTGCAATACTCTGCCCAGCTTTTGGAATGTATCCTTGGCCATCCCAATACGTCTATTGATCTCAGTGTCACACTTATCATCCTGTGTCAAAATGCTTCCCAGATATTTAAACTTCCATGTCTGCTTGAATCTAGTGTTCCCGACCTGCAAATTGTATTTCACCCTCTTCCTTTTACTGATGACCATGTATTCTGTTTTCTTGTAATTTATGCTTAATCCTTTCTTCTCCCTCTCCGTTGCTACCTTCTGTAGGAGATTTTGTAATTTCTTTTCCGTGCCTGTTATCAGTACTGTGTCATCTGCATATCATAAGTTGTTAAGAATGTGGCTGCTAATGCTAAATCTCGGTAGGGTTTCTAATTCTCTTGCTGTATTATCTGTAATAAGGGATATTTAGCTATAATTAGTACTTAATAGTTATCTCCCTTTTTTTCTCCCAACTGAGCATGATTATGGACCTTCCAGGTATGTCACGCATTGTTTTCCCTTGTCTCTCTTGCCCTTTATTCCAACCGTGAGTATCATATCCTCCAGGCCCTCCTTCCTCATTATGTGTCCCAGAAACTTCAGCATAAGCCTTCTCCTTGTTTGCAGCCTCTCCAAGACCTCCTCATTGCTCACACACTCGGTCCATGATATCCTCAGCATCCTTCTGTAGAACCACAACGTTTATGGATCTCAGTGTCATACTTATGGTCCTCTGTCAAGATGCTTCCCAGATATTTAAACTTCAGCGTCTGCTTGATTCTAGTGTTCCTGACCTGAAAATCGCATTTTGGGCTCTTCCTCTTACTGATGACCATGCATTCTGTCTTCTTGTAGTTTGTGCTTAGTCCTTTCTTCTCACTCTTCGCTGCTACCTTCTGGAGGAGATTTTTTTAA
Source organism: Acanthosepion pharaonis (assembly GCA_903632075.3). Taxonomy (NCBI): domain Eukaryota; kingdom Metazoa; phylum Mollusca; class Cephalopoda; order Sepiida; family Sepiidae; genus Acanthosepion; species Acanthosepion pharaonis. Next base: position 586,463 of record CAHIKZ030000597.1, read on the forward strand.
TTTCTTTTCCATAAAAAAAAACAAACAAACCTAGAGAATTCATATGCTACTTTGCAGAAGTGGTTATTATTTTAATTCTTTTAACTCTCTTCCACTTTTCCTTCTCTTTATCACTTTTTTTCCTTTCTCCTTTTCTCACCCTAGACTTTTTCTTTCTTTTTCCTTTTCTTATCCTAAACTATTTTTTCCTTTTTACTTTACTCATTGTTATGTAAAAAGATCACTGATCTTCTTGATATTGATTGTTGAACATAGCCTCATCAATTCCCTATGAGTAGGATGTTTCCTCATAGGAACAGGGGTTGCAAAATAGGTTAAAAGGCTTAGTAATGAGTCATATACATTGCCACACTGAACTACAATATTTGCTATTATTGCATTATTAATCGATGTCCCTCATGGGATTAAAACTTTTCGTCCCTAATCTTTTGTTCCAGTGTTTTCCTTACAAAATTATTAACCAGAAACTATGAACATTATAACACTCAAGCCAATCTTTACTTTTTCCTTTTCTCAACCTAAACTTTTTTCTTCTTTTCTTACACTAAACTTTTCCTTCCTTTCTTCCTCCCCGACCCTCATCTACCTTCTTTACTTTTACTGGCTATATTCATCAAAAAGTAGGTACCGTAGGTAACTTGCATCCTCTTTACTAAACATTTTCTTAACCTAATAGTAACCTTTTTTATAGTGACATTATAATTTGCCAGTTACACTGTGAAAATTACAGATAATAAAAATCTGTTATTAATTCCCCAAATGTGTTGCATTCATTAACTTTTTGTGTCATTCTGTTTTTATTTTTACTTTTAATTAGCCTAGAAGCCACCCGTTAGGTAGACTTTAGGCTGGCACCTGTAGAGGGCTTTTGAGCCTTCACATTCAGAATCCTATGTACATAAAACTTATAAGAATTTAGAAATGATAAAATTATTTTATCTTTATTCAACACCTTAATTCTGCATAATCTTTCTTCATATATGCAACCGACCTCCATATTTTTTTCACATTTATTTTGTGCGCAATTTTTATTTTTTTTTAAAATCACATTTTTTTTTATGATGCCTTCAACTAAAGTCACTCTTAAAAGAAATTAAGAAACCTGAACTATGTAATATGTTGAATATGTCACAATACACATGCTAGAAAAAAAAAAAAAAAAACATGAGCAATATAACTTGCCTCGCTTAAGTTTTGATTATGGTTTAATTAGATGATATCAATTGCAATTGCAAAAAAAGTAAAATTAAAGTTAAACCTTTGATAAAGAATTGTTTTTTTTACAATTTTCACTCTGCTCAATATTTAAATTTAACTTTAAATGAATTTTTTTATTTAATTTTTAATCGAGTATAACTACAGTAGTTACTATGTGTTACTTCAAGTTGTTCATGATTCGACAAGATCAGACAATGCAAATGGCTTCAAAAGAGATTTTGGAACCTTAAAAAAATGCAAATCAGCTTTCCTTCAATCAAATTTATTTGTGGGCACCCCACCCCCATCAGAATGGGAGAATCCAAAATTCAGTAATATTTATCTTTTTATAATCACTCCCACTCCCTGTCCTGCCATTTATTGACACAAGTTCATTAGATAGGTTACTTGCTGTTTCCTTCTGTCCCTTTTTCATTTAATATGCCTTTTGAGTGTCAAATTTTCCAAGCTTTCTCTCTTCATTATGTGACCTAGAAATTTATACTCTCTATTTCTTATTCTAAGCAAGGTAATGGTAACATTTGCTCTTTACCCTACAAGGAAACATTCTGCACCTGAGTGAGCAGCCAATCAGTTGAAATTTATAAAATTTATTCTTAAAACAATTTTTCAGGAAAATAGGTTTAGTAGCTATTATCACTTTCCAGTATTGATGGGAGGTTTCCTTCCTAACCTTTTATTTGAAGTCATGTGGAATGTCAACATCTTGATTATATCATGATTTTATCTTTCAGTTTCATGTGCTTTACATTTTAGCTGTTGCTGCTGTTGAAATTCCAAGTGATGTGGATTCTGTTATGAAACACAATCCTTTGTTTTTGATTCTGTGGCATCAGTTCACAATGTTTGAAGAATGGTGGTCTTCCCCAAGATCCACAGGCTTCACTCATTCAAAGACATTTTTAACCATAGACCTTAGAAAAGGGTTGTATAGAGCTGACAGTTCAGATATTTTTGAATGGATTTGGTGCCATGCATGACATCCATATAAGTCTTGGTCGGACAAGGCTATTTAATGACAATGACTTGAGTTTTTAGCTTAATAATTTGGTTTTGTAGCAATTGAAGTGTTAGGTAACACTACCTCTAGCACAACCTATTCTATGTTCAATTTCCTTATCCCTAAATTTGTTAGAACTGAGCCATGTACTAAGGTATTTGAAATGTTTAGTATTTACTAACTACACATCTCTTGTTTTTATGTCAGATTCAGGGTAGGTGCTATCACTCCTTTCATTCCAATTCCAGATCATAATTTCTGTTTTGGAAAGGTTTATTTTGATTTCTATTTCTTGAAAGATTTGGTAGATGATGTTGATTTTTTGTTCAAGATCATTCTTATCCCACCTACGAATAACCACGTCATCAACACAGCCCTGCCATATCATCAGCACACTGATATCTGGAGGGAAAACAGGAACACTGTTTTCTATTAGTATATTTCTTTGGAATGTGGTATGGAATGCTTAGATGATCAATGCCCATCTCTTTACATCTGTGCTTGTATATGCAGTGTAGATGTCATGATTGCATTAATTTTAATTCCATATAGTTTCTGTTTTGGAAAGGTTTAAGTCTTACTTTTTCTTGACCGGGTCAAGAATTTTGATTTTTTGTTTAAGATCATTCTTATCCCACCTATGAATACCTATGCCATCAGCATAGCCCCCTTGCCCATCATTGTCAGTACAGTGGCTTTGGGAAGAAATGCACTATCACCGTCCTCTATTGGTTGGTTCATTTGGGATGTGGTATTGGATGCTTAAATGATCAGTGCCCATCCCTTCAAGTAAGTGTCCTTTATGTTTCTATTTTCCTTAAAACTTCCTCATAACTCACATTTCCAGTCTATAGTATTCTCAGCATCCTTCTGTAGAACCATATCTCTGTTGCTTCAAGTCTTGTCTTCATCTTTATTACAATTGTCCAGCATTCACTGCAATATAAGAGTAATATTACATAAAAGTTGAGCACTCTTTTATTTATTCATTTCTAACAAAATGGTCCTGTTTCATTATACTTTGCTTAGATTTTGGAAGGCATCTTTTAACAATTTAAGAGTATTATATCTGCTATTAAATCTAAGAGTTTTAAAACAAAATCTGTTATTTCTTAATAATATTTCTTAATCTTCACTTTAAGGATATCCTCAAAAGGGACATGAGGTCAAAGGACATGGACATTAAGAGGTATGAAGACATCTCCAATGATAGCTTATGCTGGAGATGTGATTTACACCAAGGGCTGGAGTGAGGAAGATGCATACTTGATGGAAAGAAAACAACATAGTGACATTACACCACCAGCACATCCATGCTTACAGCACCTGGTACTCCCAAATGGTCACCCATCAAGGTACTGACCAGACTCGACATTGCTTTAGGAACTTTTGTGAAACATATAGTAATTCCTCTTTTTTGTGGTGAATATTGAATTAATAATTTTTTTGAAAATTTAAATACAACATCAGTCACAATCTTTTGTCTTCCTGATTTTTGTTTCTTTCATTGTTTTTTGTCCTCACCGACATCTACTCATTCTCTTTCACTTGAATTAACCGCTTACATATTAGTGGTATTGTTGCCTTACTTGGAGTAAAATGATTTTTAAAAAAAAAAAAATGACAATAATTTTTACTACTATTTAACCCATAGCAGGGAGGAGAGGAGATAGATTCATACTTTTCCAATCTGTATTTGCATGTAAATGAATGTCAAAAACTTGACTGGAGTTCTAATTTGGCTCTTCCAACATCCTCATTTTGAACTGCTATCCATTTATACCACTCACGCATCCTGGAGGGTCTAGGAACAATTGATGGAAAATGTGAAAGAAAATCCAAAAGCACATGAAAGTGATGGAAAGTGTGAAAGAATAATCCAGAGAATGTAAATAAATCTAAAAGACATGCCAATGTAGAGGTGGATTCATAGCTTTCCCAAAGTATGTAAGAATATAACAAACATAATTGGAACTCAGTTCTAGGATTAACAATTCCAAACCATTATCCATTATACCACCTGCATATCCATGCTTACAGCACCTGGTACTCCCAAATGGTTACCCATCAAGGTACTGACCAGACTCGACATTGCTTTAGGACCTTTTGTGAAACATATAGTAATTCCTCTTTTTTTGTGGTGAATATTGAATTAATAATTTTTTCTGAAAATTTAAATGCAACATCAATCACAATCTTTTGTCTTCTTGATTCTTGTTTCTTTCACTGTTTTTTGTCCTCACCAACATCTACTCATTCTCTTTCATTTGAATTAACCCCTTGAGTATTAGTGGTATTGTTGCCTTACTTGGAGTAAAATGATTTAAAAAAAAAATAACAATGATTTTTCCTGATTAAAGTCTTTCTATATGGTAGGGAATGCTGGACAATTGTCTCACAGATGAAGAAGATTTAACTGATCTGTTTTTTTATGGCTTATCAACACTTTTAGGTTATTTAATGCCAGATTTTTTTGAGATTGTAAGAAAATCTTTTTTGAGCTCATAATGATTTGGTGAGTTTTAATAATTATGCCATAGCTATGGAAAGGAAAGTTGGATTCTTACCATTCTCAAGAGGATTTGCATGTTAATGAACATAAGAAACCCAATGGTAACTGGAATGTGGCTCTCAGATTACCCCCATCCACACATCCAAGCTTTCAGCATGTGGTATTCTCAAATGGTCATCCATTTAGGTACTGATCAGGCTCTATGTTGTTTAACTTTGGTGATCATATGGGAACCATTATTTCAAAATGATGTGACTGTAAGCCTAGATGAAGAAGAGAGTTAAAGCAACAGAGATGTGATTTAAACTGAAGGATGTGAAGGAATACCATGGACTGAACATGTGAGCAATGACAAAGTTTTTGAGAAAATGGAAACATAAAAGGTCACTTATACTTACCATCAGAAAGAGAAAATTTTAAATTTCTAGGGGAAATAATGAAGAGAGTGGGCTTAGAAATTCTGTCACTCACAAGACTTATTAAAGGCAAGAGTGACAAAAGTAAACATTACAGAACCTACCTAATGAGATTGTTTAAATGGTTAGCAGAACAGGGATTAGGAAAGACACAGAAAGACAAAAAAATTTAAGAATTACAAATAGTGGGAAATTGTGGAGAAACTTGATCGCCGACACCTTGAAGGCACCAGTGTATTGAAGAAGAAGAAGAATGGAATAAAAAGTTTCCCATTTATGCTTGAATTAAGTACTGTCACCAATGTTAAAATAATGTATGTAACAAACTGTATTTAGTAGAAAAGAAGAAGGAGACTGAAAACTGTATTAAATGAATAAAGATGGCTCTTTGAATGCTTTTAGTCAAAAGAGAGCATAGTAAACACATTATAAGAGTGAGCATTCATTTATAGGTCAGTCAGTTTGGGCAAGTTAGCAAGAGTTCAATCAGAGGTCAGCACACAAGTCGCATTATACATTCTATTTTTTTTTTATACTGATAAGTATTACCCACTTGGTTAGTTTGGCTGCACCATATGTATTAACTTGCACTCACACAGACTGACTAAAAAAATTCACTGAAAATAACTCATTCTTGAATTACCCTCTTTAAAAATCAAATTGCACCACTTAAGGACTGCTGACCTATACAGAGTAAAAAACCTATACAGAAACGCAAACTGTTGTAATAATGCACACATGTGTGTGACATGCATTGCAGCCACCATACAGAGGATCATTAAAGATGTGGAAGAGACATCCAAAGTTGTTTTTACTGCATGCATTAACAATACAAACTAAAGTATTTGTTTGGACAGGCTAAAGCCAGCCTTTCCAGATGCAACAACATCTCTAGTAGCAGCAGATTTACCAAGTGAAATAGTGACTAGATCTAGGCATCCAGTTAGATGGCCCAGACATTTTGCTTCTCTTTTAGTCTTGATTTTAAGTCTTTTTAAACAGTTAATTTTTTGGGAAGAAACAATCAGTTATTTAAATTAAGCATTCAAGATTTCACAACTCTCAGCTTACTGCTTCATAATCAACCTATGAACTTTTGGTACATGAAAAGAAACAATGCAGTTATTAATAAGAAGAGTTGAAACGAATGCATGCAAGATTTCACAGCTCTAGCATCAATTCATAGTCAGCCTATGGAATTTTCAGCCCACCCCGTAGCTGAAAAGAATCAATTTTATTAATAAGAAAGTTGAAATGAATGCAAAGATTTCACAAAATCAATAGTCAGTTATGGAATTTTTTCAGCCCACCCTCGTAGCTGAAAAGAAACAATGATTAAGAAGAGTTGAAATGAATGCATGCAAGATTTCACAGCTCTAGCATCACTCCTTCATAGTCAACCTATGAACTTTTCAGTCCACCTCGTAGCTGAAAAGAAACAATGTTGTTATTAATAAGAATTGAAATGAATGCATGCAAGATTTCACAGCTCTAGCATCAATTCTTCTTAGCCAGCCTATGAACTTTTCATTTCAACCTCATATGTGGAAAGAAACAATGCAGTTATTAATAAGAAGAGTTGAAATGAATGCATGCAAGATTTCACAGCTCTAGCATCACTCCTTCATAGTCAGCCTATGAACTTTTCTTCATCACCTGGAAAGAAACAATCAGTTATTAATAAGATGCATGCAAGATTTCACAGCTCTAGCATTACTGCTTCATCATCAGTCTACAAACTTTTCAGCCCACTCTTATATTTCTTGTTTTTATCTAGTTTAATTTTCTTTCTTTTCTGATTCTTACTTTGATCTTTGTTCACCATTGTTTTTTTTACAATTTCCAACTTTTCTTATCATCAATCAATAGCTTTACAATATCACATTTCTCTCTTTTTAGCTTATATCTTTCTTAAAACCCATGGCAATGTTTATATATCTGAAATTAAAACAATAAACACCAAAAAGCTGTACTATTATTCATTTTTATTTACAAGATGATGACTAAACACTGAAGAATAGAATAAAATCTCATATCAGCAAATAATTTATTGCAAATATTTTTAATAAATCGTATATTCATCATAAAAACATAAGATACGCAGATGACACAGAACTGATAACAGACATGGACAAGAAATTACAAAATCTCCTACAGAAGGTAGTGATGGAGATTGAGAAGAAGGAACTAAGCATAAACTACAAGAAGGCACAATGCATGATCATCATTAAGAGGAAGAGCCTGAAATGCGATTTGCAGGTCGGGGACTCTAGAATCAAGCAGACGCAGAAGTTTAAATATCTAGGAAGTGTTTTGACAGAGGACGGTAAGTGTGACATTGAGATCTGTAGATGTATTGGGATGGCCAAGGATGCATTCCAAAAGCTGGACAGAGTAATGCAAGACAGGAGGATTTCTTTGGTAATAAAGAAAAGAGTACTGAGCTGTTATGTGAAATCTGTCCTTCATTATGGCAGTGATTGTTGGATGATTTCCTCAAAGATTAAGAAGAGACTCAAGGTGATGGAGATGTGGTTCTACAGAGGGATGCTAAAGATATCATGGACTGAGTGTGTGAGCAATGATGAGGTCTTAGAGAGGATTCAAACAAGGAGGAGGCTTATACTTAACATCAGAAAGAGGCGGCTGAAGTTTCTGAGGCACATAATGAGGAAAGATTTCCTGGACAATTTGATACTCACAGGTCAAATAGAGGGAAAGAGAGACAAGGGAAAACAATGCATGACATACCTGGTGGGCTTAAGCAAGTGGATAACAGAATGTGGTCTGGGGTAGGAAGCAGGGGAAGGAACTTGTTGAGAGCTGCAAGGGATAGAAGGAGGAGGAGAGCCATGGTCTCTCATGTCATGAAAGGACATGGCAAAGAAAAAGAAACATGTAATAATATTAACAAATATACTGAATGTTTTATCAACATCAGTAGGTTTTTATTGCAAGAACATTGATAATAAAATTTGAAGTTTTTTTTGTCTTTTCTCTCCAAGCAAGGTGATAATGCCACTAATATGCACAGGGTTAATGAGAGTGAAAGAGCATGAGAAAAACATTATGAAGAGAAGACAATCAAAGAACAAGATTCAGGAAGACAGAATGTGGTGATTGTTGTTGCATTTAAACTTTGGAACATCGTAGGTGACAGGAAAGCAAGAAGCTGGAAGATATTTCCACAAGTGGGAAGCACAAGAAAAGGAACTATTAGAGTAGAACTTACGGTTACATCTAGATATTTCAACAGTAAAATGATAAGACCTAGTTGCAAGTTTAGTACTATGTCTAAATTTATGCAGTTGTGGTACCAAAGAGGAAAGCTCATTAGAACAATTACCATGAAAATATTTATAGAAAAGTCACAAGGAAACTGTATCATAGCAATGAGAAAGTGACTGAAGCGAAGATGGTATTACAGACCTTTCTTTAGAATTTATCAAGAATCTCAAGATAGAAGGATAAGTAAAAAATATCCACACTTTCAACGTAACATATCTTTAGACATGAGTGTGGATAATTTTTGACTTTCTCTCGTGTATATGATGAGCACCAGACCAGATGTGGCAGTAATATTCAATGGTAGATTTAAAAATGTTTAACATAGATTCTGATGAAAAATCTTGTCAGTCAAGACACAGTGAACCAACTTTCTTAACAGCAGAGTTAGCAATTGATTCAATGTAATCTTTCAACTTTTTATGTCAGTGGAAAATGTGAGAACAAGAAGGCACAAAGAGTTGCTCATCTGGAGGTTGGCATCAACCATGTTTATGGAAAATAAAAATGGTTCTCTAGGATGACGAAAAAACAGCAGTTTGAATAGAAAATTTTATTATACACGGTGCGATGGATAAATTGTCGTCTACATTATGCAAAAATGAAAATAACACTGACATCTCATTTTAACAGATATATCTACCAAAATTACACAAAAATATCTTCCATCCTGGGTATGACGATAAACTACATCCACATCCTGAGTAAGACAATAAACTATGTCCAACAGCAAGGCCTCTGATCAGGAGGTTTTGAGGAGCGTGGAATCACCTCTTAATTGCTGGTGTTCCCAGATCCACCCTGACCCAGGGTGGTAGCACTTGTTAGGATCCCAACAAATAGTTAACCCCCAAACTGAGGTCAAAACACTATGAAAGTTTAAAAATAGGTCTTAATACCAGAAATACATTGTGAAAGATTATTGCCAGCAATACATTTTTGAAAAAATATTACTAGTGATATATTTTTGAAGGAAAAAAATATTACCAGCAATACATTTTTGAAGGAAAATATTACCAGCAATAAAAATCTTGCCGGCATTAAATAACCCATTGTGGTTGATATGCCGTAAAACAAACCAAACCAAACCAAAAATATCTTGAAATACAAAAGAGTAAATTTATTCAATAAAATTGCCATTGGCTTCAACCATGGCCTCCAGATGACTTTGGAATCTCCTGCAACTCTTCTTGAGGGTCTCCTTGTTTAAGTCAATGCTATAATCCTTGCCTTCAGTTCATTTTGGTGTTACAAGGAGTTTTGTTAGACACTTGATCAACTGCGCTCCACACATTATAAACAAGGGGATGCAGTCTGGAGAGTAATGTGACCAGATGTAAGAGGTGATGTGACCGCAAAAATTATCTGACAGCGATGACTGGGTTTTTCTGCTTATGTTTGGTATGGTGCAGAGTCCTGTTGCCAGACATAGTCTTCTAGCAGCCATCCTTTTGACCCAAGACAGTACTACTTCATCAAGGCACCTGATGTAGGACTCCATGTTGAGTCTGACGTCCACAGGGAAGGTGAATGGAGGTATAACATCATCATCACTTGTAATCACTCCAAACACCTTTGTAATCACCATTGGACTCATCCAACTCTTTCTGAATCCACTGTACTGTTCTTACATTGACACCAAAAAACTCTTAAATGTTCGTATTGGAGCTTCTAGCATGAATGCCAACCAGTACAGCATGCCGTTTCATAATTTCTGGTGGAGTGAATTGGCTCAAGTTGCACTTTTTTTCACAAAAGGTGCTCAGCTGAGCCTATTATGCTGCGCAGTCAACAAAATCAAAAACAAACAATGTTCATGTGCAAAATTAAAAATAATGTATGGCGACAATTTACCAATCGCACCCTGTAAGTGTCTGATGTATTTTTTTATGTCAATTTGATTCAGTATTGATTTTTTAAGATCATCACCATCTTCTTGATCAAAATCATCAGTTTGATTATATTCTATATTTCCATCCACACTAATATCATCTTTATTATCCTCTTCTGATTTTTTCCTCATTTATTCTTTTATAGAATCCTTTGAAATCATTTCACTCAAAGTGATACTAAGTAGATTTCTTCTGAACACTGAACGGTTTTATATGCAAGAGCTCACAATTTTTGTTTTCAGTTTTTGTTTCAATATCCAACTCCTGTCATGTTTTATCTTTACATGAGCCAGATCAGACCAGAAATGGAGTGTTGCTGCCAGATTTCTGGTCTGGAGCTGCTCAATTGTCACTCTCCATCTTTGACAGATTTCAAAATCATTCATATTGCCTTGTGGGGAATGAATTCAAAAGCATCTACATGGACTTGTACGTGATGACAAAAAATCACAAGCAACTCTATCACTATTCCCATGGCAAATATTCCGACCAGGTAGCATCCTTAATTCTCTCGGTTCAGATTTTCACATCTAAGGTCCACATTATGGCATTCTCCTGGAAATGTCTTCTCGTGAAAATTGACTGCCCCAAAAACCATAGCTCAGGACTCAGGGTTGGACATTAGGTAGCAGCAATGCAGAACCAGACAGTATGGAAAAGGAGTGTCAATGAAGTTCTGACCAACCATATGGAGGTCAAAGTATGATGATAATGATTATGATAAGCTGCTATGCCATGGATACATGGTCAAATGATCCTCATTTCTTTTGGATTCTGTTAGTATGAAGGAAGTTTCATTTGGACAGCTTCTTCCCAAGAATCACTACTTTATGGAACAGACTCCCAAGAGGATGTTTCCCTAACCGCTAGAGTCTTAACCACTTCAAGTCATGTATCAACCATTATCTGCTTTCAGCAAACTCATTTAGTAAGCTGTACCTTCAGTGTCGACAGTCTGTTCAGGCCATGTTCTGAAGATTATGTTGAAGAATGAAACAAGATTAAAGCAGGAAGCACACTTTTGCCACTTGGTGTTGATCTCATTGTCCACTATATATATATATATGTATGTATGTGTATATATATATATATATATATATATATATATATATATATATAGATTATTATATGGTATATTGTTTTTTGACTTTAAAGAACTCAGGTGAACCATCTGACTATTAGCCTACTATGTCTTTTTTACTCAGAGCCCTAATCAGTGCTTTCAGGTAAGCAATATGCCTTTCATTTCTCTAAGTCACCTGCTGATGCATTAACAATTATTGTAGAAATAGTCTTTCAAGCTTTATATAAGAATGATGAATCTTGGACTGTTGCTTTTGACATCTCGAAATCATTCAACAGGGTTTGAGATGCTGGTCTCCACAAGTTTTAAAAGTTATAGTGCTTCTGGGCAAATTTTTGAACTAATTCAGTCTTTCTTATCAAATCACGAAATGAGAGCTGTCCTGAATGGCCATTCTTCTAGATCCTTTTGTACTAATCCAGGTGTCCCCAGAACTTGGTCCCAGTTTGTTCTTAATTTTCATTAATGACCTTCCTGATGACATCAGCTCTCAATTTGGTATCTATGCTGATAATAGAACTATTTAATCCTGCATTGATACTAAGTCTGATTAGTCTGATAATGTCAAATTAGTGGCTGATCTCACAAACGACCTACAGTCTGTTGTTAACTGGGGCAAAGAATGACTTGTTGATTTTAACATCTCTATAACTAAACTGCTCTCTGTTAATCATTTGAGAGACCCTTTTCTGCCTTCCAACATCATGGCTGCTGCTAACCCTCAGGATAATGACTTGTTGCATCTTCTTGTGTTAACATTCTTGGCTGACATGAAGTAGAAAGACTTCATTGAATCCATTGCTAGGTTAGCTACTAAGAAAGTTGATTCATTGTGTTGTGCTAGAAAATTTTTATATCCAGAATCTTTCTTACATATCTATAAGTCTTAGAATAATGCTGCCACATCTGGTTCAGTGCTCCTGCTATTTATTTAGAGATTCTTGATGAAATCAGAAGGAGAATCAGCAATATTATTGGTTCTGACCTGGCATCTCAGCTTCAGTCACTTTCCCATTGCTATAAAGTTGCTTCCCTGTGCCTTTTCTATAAATACTTTCATGATAATTATTCAGATGAGCTCTTCATTAGTGTACCTAATGAAGAGCTCATCTGAATAATTATTTATGAATTTAAACACAGTATTAGATTGAATTTTGTTATATTCAAATACTACTGGTAAAGCTATGAATCTATCCCTTATTCCCATAACTATGGGTTAAATAGCAGGACAGACTGGGTTCTATAGTTTTAGGTGTCAACCAGTCTAGGAGAAGCAAAAACTGAATTCAAAACCAGTCTGCAGAGGGTTGGGCTCTCTCATGTTATCTTGTCCAGGAAACACTACTGCAGCTGCTGTACATGTAATGACCCAATGACCCTCATGAGTTAAGAGTCTTATGATTGGGAAACCAAGCAAATGCTTATAGACTCAAATATAAAGAAGAATAATTTTACATTCAATAACTCGACAGTCATTTTGAAGATGATAAAATCGAAAGAAGAATCAGCAATATTATTGGTCCTAACCTGGCGTATCGGCATCAGTCACTTTTTCACCGCTATAATGTAGCTTCCCTATGCCTTTTCTATAAATATTTTGATGATAATTATTCAGATGAGCTCTTCACTAGTGTACCTAGACTTTATGAATTTAAGCACAGTACTGGACTGGCAGTAAGGTCCCATCAATTTACAGTTGAATTGGTTAGATGTAACCATAAGTTCTATGCTGACAGGTTTTTTTCCTTGAACTTCTCACTTGTAGAACTCTCTTCTGGCTCCATGCTTTTCAGCTAAATTTGATCTTCAAAAATTTAAATGCAATGTCAATCATTATCTACTCTCTTCTTGATTACTCTTCTTTTGTTCTTGCTCCTTCATAATGTTTTCTGATTTCTAATTCTTTCACATCCAGTAAAACCCTGTGTCTTAGTGGCTTTATTGTCTTGCTTAGGATGAATCTGATAAAAAAAAATTAATTGTTTGTGTCATTATACATTTTTATTACTTTTCCACATCTATGATTGGCTCCCAAAATTCTAATGCTAAAAATTAATGAGATTTTATAAATATCTCAGCCACAGTGCTCATGACTAATAAATCTTGGTGAAATTTTTTGCTATAAGTTAGTCAGAGATTAGGTGTGGATCCACCTCTTCTCCCTCTCTATGGGTTAATTAGTAAGACTTGTATCACTTAATCATTATCTAAAAAAAATTCTTACAAACTAAAAATACTTTCTGAATTTGATGAGCTGAAGGACCGAATTAATCAAAAAAAATATATTTCAACTTTAAATAACACACAATGGGTTGATATACCATCATAAAGTAATCAATCAATCAATAAAAACCTAATTTGTAATCTTGAAAACCAAAAAGGTCCAAAATAAACCAGCAACTCAGATTTAACAACAAAATTGGTACCAAATATCTTGAACTTTTCTTCCGCTGTACTCTACCAGACCTTATAGATCTCAGTAGAAGTTATTATTTCACAACAACCTTAGCCAATGCACATCATACGAGTGTGGCTGAATTCTTTTATTAATCAAACATGCCTCTGGTGCTCGTGGGTATATTTTTAATCTTTGTTTCATATTATGTTTTTTTTTAAGATGTAAAAACATTAAAAAGAGCTGCCGATACCACTTTGGGAAATAATCGACTAGATTGTCTATCTTATAAACAATACCTGTACTCAACGTTTCAGGTAAGAGATTGTATAAAAAATATCAATAATACACAGGATGTATAAAAATAAATTGTTTGAAACACCTTTCAAATTATACTATGACAATTGAGAAGTTTGAAATTTAGTTTGAAATTCTTTGTTGGTGAAATTTGTTGCTATAAATTAGTCAGAGAGAAGTACCATATTTTCTAGTGCATTATACAAGAAATTTTAAATGTAAATTAAAGGCAAAAAAAGGTGGGAATGTATTATACACAAGTACATGTTTTGATAGTGTAGTAATAGATAGCGGTTCAGATTGAAAAATCAGAGAGCCGAGTTCGAATTCCAGTTGAATCCATTACATTCACTTACGTGCTAATACCCTCGGGAAAGGTATGAATCCTCCTCTTCTCCTCTCAGGTATGGGTAAATAGCAGGACAGGCCAGATTCTTGGATGTCAACTGGTCTACCACAGAAAGAAATAGCAAACTACTGCGGGGAAAAAAATCTGCCTCATCAGTCATGTATCAAAAGATACATGATTGCCTAAGTGTGTATCACGCATGGCACATAACTGACTGACATGTTTTCAGAAACTTATACTCAGTTTAAAAACCTCTTATCTGAAACAGAAAAATTGCAAACACTCTCAGTTAGCACAATAGGTAATAAAACACAATGTAATAAGGTGTCAATAACAATTGTTTACAAAAGATATATCATATATTGGCAATAAATATTGTCACCCTCTGAATTAGCAATAAGCATATTTGAACAAGACTTTATATGATAAGATAAAGAACAAATAGGAAACATTTATCAATCTAACATGTTTCACTTTTATTAAAGCTTCATCAGAGAATGAGATATGGAGAAAAAGAAGAAAGAATTTCATGTATTTTTATTTTTGTGTTGACTCCTATTGGTTAATCAGGTTTCACATGCTGTCGACTTGTCAGTATAATTTGTGGCATTCCAAATTCAAGTTTCAAAAAATTAACAGATTTGAAGCTTACCTGAAAAACCATAAATATTGCTTTATGGATTTGTTCTCTTTCTTATCACTTTGTTGGATTCAGACATATTTGATCCAAAGATTTTTTATTTGTCTTTTTTTTATGTGCCATGTCTCTTCAAGACATGGGTGATCAAACTATTGACTACCCTCCCTCTTTGTCCTTGTTAGGCCATCTGTTCACTCAAAACTCATTAAATAGGCTGCTCACTATTCCATCTGCTTTTCTTGGTTTCTCTTTGTGTTGGATGAATGGTAGTGTAATGGATAGCAGCTTGGAATGAGAAATCAGAGAGCTGAGATCAAATTCCAGTCAAGTTCATTACATTCACTTATGCACAAATACCATTGGAAAAGGTATGAATCCATCTCTTCTTCTCCAGCTATGGGTTGAATAGTGTTATGGGATCTTACCCATAATAATAATAATAATGGACTATTCCATACTTAATAAATACTGTGACTCAGGAGTAGGCAAGGAGTCAGTCGTTCGAGGAGTCAGTAGTTCAAGTTGAGTCAAGAGTCGAGTCAGAGGCAGTCTGAAACAGTCGTTTTCAGACAATTACTACAAGATATTGGAATAGTGATACTGGTCAAGACTACATTGTTCTCTCTACTAAACCTGATTGTTCATACTAACACTTCTACTTCTCTGTATATATTCCTGTTTGTAATATATCTGTGTTATTCCATACCTGTGTTTGAGTTCATCTTTATTGGTTCTACCTTGGACTATTACCGTGGTACAAGGAACCGGACCATAACAAGTGGCGACGAAGATTCAAATTCATTCGGTGGAAGAAAAAAAAAAATTTTTGTTCCACACAGTATAACAAATAGCAGGATAGACTAGGTTCTTTAGCCTTGGTTAGTAACCAGTCTACCACAGAATGAAATGGCAACCTATTGCAGGAAAAATCTTCTACCTAGTCAGTCATGTATCAAAAGAAATGTGATCACCCAAGCATGTATCAACTAATATGTGCTGTGAGTATTAAATTCTCCATACCATCTTTCCTCATTATGCATCCCAGCTTTCTTTTCAGACTGCAAATATAATTCTTCCTTATAGTTCCTAGTTTTTTTTAAAAGACGTCATCACTGTCTACATGTTTATTTAAAGTCTCTTCATCTTCTGCAAAGAGATTGTCCAACATTCACTTCCATACAGATTAGTGTTTACACTTTTCCTTATCTCTTTAATGGTATTTTCTTATCTCATAATATCTTGCCTATATTTTGAAAAGCAAATTTTACTATGATTATGTGTTTTCGGATTTTTCTTTCACACTTTCCATCACTTTCATGTGCTTTCAGATTTTCTTTCACATTTTCCATCAATTGTTCCTAGACCCTCCAGGATGCATGAGTGGTATAAATGGATAGCAGTTCAAAATGAGGATGTTGGAAGAGCCAAATTAGAAAGTTTGTGACATTCATTTATGTGCAAATACGTATTGGAAAAGTATGAATCCATCTCCTCTCCTCCCTGCTATGGGTTAAATAGTAGGGAAAATTATCGTTATTTTTTTTTAAAAATAATCATTTCACTCCAAGTAAGGCAACGATACCACTATTACACAAGGGGTTAATTTGAGTGAAAGAGAATGAGTAGATGTCGGTGAGGACAAAAAACAATGAAAGAAACAAGGATCAAGAAGACAAAAGATTGTGATTGATGTTGCATTTAAATTTTCAGAAAAAATTATTAATGCAATATTCACTGCAAAAAAGAGGAATTACTATATGTTTCACAAAAAGTCTTAAAGCAATGTCGAGTCTGGTCAGTACCTTGATGGGTAACCATTTGGGAGTACCAGGTGCTGTAAGCATGGATATGCAGGTGGTGTAATGGATAATGGTTTGGAATTGTTAATCCTAGAACTGAGTTCCAATTATGTTTGTTATATTCTTACATACAGATACCTTTGGGAAAGCTATGAATCCACCTTTACATTGGCATGTCTTTTAGATTTATTTACATTCTCTGAAATATAAATGTATAGGAATTGCTGTGGACCCAAAGTGAGGGATCGATTTACATATTAATTGTAATATGAAATTGATCCCCCATTTTATATTCACATTATAATTTCATTTTTGTTTATCAAATTCTGATTAGATAGGAATCCACCTCTTCTCCTTCCAGCTATGGGTTAATTAGTAAGACTTGTATCACTTAATCATTATCTAAAAAAAATTCTTACAATCTAAAAATATATTCTGTAGAAAATATTTCAACTTAAATAACACACAATGGGTTGATAAACCATCATAAAGTAATCAATCAATTATTTAAAACCTAATTTGTAATCTTGAAAACCAAAAAGGTCCAAAATAAACCAGAAACTTAGATTTAACAACAAAAGTGGTACCAAATATCTTGAACTTTTCTTCCTCTGTACTCTACCAGGCCTTAAAGATCTCAGTAGAAGTTATTATTTCACAACAACCTTAGCCACAATACACATCATACGAGTGTGGCTGAATTCTTTTATTAATCAAACATGCCTCTGGTGCTTGCAGGTATTTTTTTAAATTTTTGTTTCATATTATGTTTTTTTTTTAAGATGTAAAAACATTAAAAAGAGCTGCAGATACCCCTTTGGGAAATAATCGACTAGATTGTCTATCTTATAAACAATACCTGTACTCAACGTTTCAGGTAAGAGATTGTATAAAAATATCAATAATACACAGGATGTATAAAAATAAATTGTTTGAAACACCTGGCAAATTATACTATGACAGTTGAGAAGTTTGAAATTTAGTTTGAAATTCTTTGTTGGTGAAATTTGTTGCTATAAATTAGTCAGAGAGAAGTACCATATTTTCTAGTGCATTATACAAGAAATTTTAAATGTAAATTAAAGGCAAAAATGGTGGGAATTTTATTATACACAAGTACATGTTTTCATAGTGGAGTAATGGATAGCGGCTCGGATTGAAGAATCAGAGAACCAAGTTCGAATTCCATTTGAATCCATTACATTCACTTACATTCTAATACCCTTGGGAAAGGTATGAATCCTCCTCTTCTCCTCTCAGGTATGGATAAATAGCAGGACAGACCAGGCTCTTGGATGGTAACTGGTCTACAGCATAAAGAAATGGCAAACTACTGCGGAAAAAAATCTGCCTCATCAGTCATGTATCAAAAGATACATGATTGCCTAAGTGTGTATCACGCATGGCACATGACTGACTGACATGTTTTCAGAAACTTTTACTCAGTTTAAAAACCTCTTACTTGAAACAGCAAAATTGCAAATACACTCAGTACAATAGATAATAAAACACAAAATAAGCAGGTGTCAATAACAATTGTTTACAAAAGATATATGTCGGCAATATTTGTTCTTTGAGAAGCAGCGTCTTTTGTTTCAAAGACAGGAAATGCACCAACATTGATTAAAAAAAATTAATAAAGGGAATACACAAGATCTCTCATGTTTTGATAACATTAATCATAGCATTTGCCTGAAAATTCAAAGATAAGTTTGGAAATGGAAATTAAAAGAAACATGCGATAGTTAAACATGTGGTTCATTTTAATTCTTTAATATAATGAAAAATTAAATATTTTAGTGAAATCTATTTAGATCTATTTAAATCTATTTAGTGAAATCCACTGTTCCATCTGTCCTTGAGGAGACATGGCACAGTGGATAAAGGCGTTGGTTAGGTCCAGTGACAGGACCCAAAGAGTGGGAGTTCAATACCTGGTTAAAGTGGTGGAGAACTTGGAGAGGGGAATTTACAGGAGATAACTGATAACTGACATCCATTAGACATGGCATGTGGAACTAGAACAGTCTACCCCAGTTAGTGAAATAAAGGGGTCATTTGACATTCCAACCACTTGAAGAAGGCTGGAGCATCCAATGGCTGAAACCTTGTGATAAATATGGAAACAAAGATGAAGACAATAGTCCAAATAATGTAAATATTTTCTAGATTGTGTTGTAACAGCAAAATGTGTAACAGAAACCCAAAGATACATAGAAATAGTAAAAGTAAATTTCTAGTGTAGATAATGAGGAAAGAGAGCTTGAAAAATTTGATACTCACAGGTTAGATTGAAGGCAAAAAGGAAAAAGAAAGTAAGGCAAGAGAGAAAAATAAGGCATAACCTACCTAGTGACCTTGAGTAAATGGATGGCGAAGCAAAGTTTAGGAGAGATAACAAAAAGACAAAATTTATTTAAGAGCTACAAAGTGCAGGAAGTTGGGGAGAACCATGATTGACACTGTCTTGAATGGAAATGGTACAAAGAAGAAGAATTTGAGCATAAGAAAATATATGCACACAGACAAGTCCATATATATATACATATAATTATGCAAATATACAGTCAGTTTTGGTAACTTGAGATAGAAAAAGAAAATACCTGTAAAGAGAAAGGTTTTCAATCACAGATTGTGGATATTGATTTTATTGATCATCTATCCAAAAACCAGTGTGACTGTGTTTTGGTGGGTGTAAATGTTTTTTAGAGCTCAAAATATCTTGAGTTGTACAAAAACAGTTTAGTCTAACTTAAACAGTTATAAAATACTTTTTTCTTCAAGGAAGTATTGGATTATTCAAACAATTTCTGCTAAAGTTGGAAACATTTTTTAAAGGTGATCTATTTTTGAGTTGCTTTAAATATTGTTCTTAAAAAAACCATTTAATATTCATTGCATATTTGTAAAAATTTCTTAAGAATGAACCATTTATGAAATAAGAAACTTTCTTTTTTTAAAATTTTCAAACATTATAGCTTTATAAGGATTTAATGTTGATATGGTTTGAAAAGAAACAATATTATTAACACATACACTGTTGCATAATTATAGTATTGTTATAAATAAATAAAATACAAGTATATAAAATATAAGTGCATAAAATATACATATAACAAGTATATAAAACATACATATATAATAAGCATATAAAATATAAGTATACAAAAGTATACAAAACTTATATAAGTATTTATATCCTTTTATAATATATTTATTATATTTATGATTATTATATATTTATTATATGATTACATCAGGTCATCCCATAAGATCTGTCCGAATTTTAACTTTTTGTTAAAATGAACGAAATTTAAAGAGTATTTTATAATGTTAAATAGAGTTGAACATTATTTTTATGTTTAGATGCATTTAAGCTGATCAAATTTTATTTCAGAGAACAATAAAATTAAATTTTGTTTGATTAAATCCCTGCTAACATGGAAGTATGAATCATTTGAGGCACATAATGCTTTATGAGTTCAAGAAAGGAAACTCAGCAGCCAAAGCGGCTAGAAACATTCACTCAGTTTATGGAGAGGAATGTGTGAATGAAAGAACTTGCAGAAGATGGTTTGCAAAATTCAGAGGTGGAGATTTCACCCTTGAAGATGAAGATTGAACCGGACGTCCAGTTGAGTTTGATGAAAAGCTTCTTGAAGCAGCCCTTGAAGAAAATCCTGCTTTATCAGTTGAGGAATTGGCAGTGATTCTCAGTTCAAACCATATAACTGTTCATCGTCATCTTCAACAACTTGGAAAAGTTCCTAAACTTGGAAAATGGGTGCCTCATGAATTGTCTGAAAACAACCTCAATTCCCGAGTTGACATTTGCTCTTCTCTCCATTCTTGCCAACTTGTTTCACCTTTTTTGGATAGACTTGTGACTGGTGACGAAAAATGGATCTTTTATCGAAATGTTAAGCGTCGTAGACAGCAGCTTGGTAAAGGGGAAGGACCCCAGCCACAGCTGAGAAGGGAACTTCATGGGCAAAAGGTTCTTCTTTCAATCTGGTGGGATCACCAAGGAATAGCCCACTTTGAATTCTTACCACCTAATGCAACAATTAATGCTCAAATATACTGTCATAAATTAGAGCATTTGAACCAAGCTTTGAGGAAAAAAGACCTGCTCTAGTGAATCAAAAAGAGGTGATGTTTCATCAGGACAATGCGCGACCCCACACAGCAAGAATCACGTCACAAAAGATTGAAGAACTTGGTTGGGAGAAAATTCCTCATCCACCTTATTCTCCCGATCTTGCTCCTTCAGACTACCATTTGTTTCGTAGCTTACAGAATCATTTGGAAGAAACAGTTTTTGTAACACAGGAAGAGGTTAAAACTGACATTTGTAAGTTCTTCGAATCAAAGCCAAAAGAATTTTACAGTAATGGAGTTAGTAAGCTTGTTAATAGATGGAAGGAAGTCATAGATAATCAGGGAAAATACATTGCTGATTGAATCTGTAATTAAATGTAACATTTGGTCACTTGTTTTCTTTATTCAAAATTCAGACAGAACTTATGGGATGACCTGATATATTATATGACTATTAATGTTAATTATATTTTATTATATTTATAATGTTATATTTATATGTTTTATAATACATTAATGGCATATTATATCCTTATATAAGTGTATATAAGTATACAAAAGAATAGTATATAAAATATATAAGTATGTACATATAAAATTAGTATATAAAATATATATATATATATATATAAAATATGAATATAAGTAAAATATAGTATTGTTGTCTGGCTATGCTGGCCCATTTTGGTAAAAATAGGAAATTGCTATTATTTACCAAAAAAGAATGATTGTATTTTTTAGTGCACCCATGTCGCTACCAAATATGACATGAGGTTGAAGTTTAGAGTGAGTTTACCAGCAATACAATTGACAGCAAATTCTCATATGGGCTGCTTTTAAGACAAAGCTAGATGCCCCCCCCACAACTCAATATAATAAAAATACATAAAAAAAACAGGTTGTATTGTACACTACTATACGTCTGCATTGGTTTTGAAATAGCACTCAGTGCTGGTTAATATTTAGCCCAAAAGATAACGTTTATCTACAACAACAGGAGGCAATATATGTTTTGTAAAGATTAACTGCATCATTGTTTTGTATGAACGTCTATTTCTGAGATGAGGTATTATGTACACTATTTACATTATTCGAACTATTGTCCTCATCTTTGTTGCCATATTTATTACAACGTTTCGGCCATTGTACGCTCCGGCTTTCTTCAGGTGGTTGGAATGTCGAACTGAACCCTTTATTTTGCTCACTGGGGTAGACTGTTCTAGTTCCACGTGCCATGATTAATGGATGTTAGTTATTAGTTATCTCCTATTAATTCCCCTCTCCAAGTTCTCCACTGCCTTAACTGGGTATTGAACTCACACTCTTTGGGTTTTGTCACTGGATCTAACCAACGCCTTTATCCACTGTGTCATGTGTCCTTAAGCGTACAACAACCGAAATGTTGTAAAATAATATGGCAACAAAGATGAGGAGAATAGTCTGAATAATGGAAATAATGTACATAATACCTCATCTCAGAAATATAGACAGATACTGATAGGCCGAAACGTTGTAATAAATATGGCAACAAAGATGAGGACAACAGTCCGAATAATGTAAATAATGTACATAATACCTCATCTCAGAAATATAGACAGATACTGAAGGACCGAAACCTTGTAATAAATATGGCAACAAAGATGAGGACAATAGTCCGAATAATGTAAATAATGTACATAATACCTCATCTTAGAAATATAGACAGATACTGAAGGACCGAAACGTTGTAATGAATATGGCGACAAAGATGAGGACAGCCGTCCGAATAATGTAAATAATGTATATAATACCTCATCTCGGAAATATAGACAGATACTGAAAGGCTGAAACATTGTAATAAATATGGCGACAAAGATGAGGACAATAGTCTGAATAATGTAAATAGTGTACATAATACCTCATCTCAGAGATATAGACAGATACTGAAAGGCCGAAACGTTGTAATAAATATGGCGACAAAGAGGAAGACAATAGTCTGAATAATGTAAATAGTGTACATAATACCTCATCTCAGAAATATAGACATATAGTCTGCACTGCTTTCAAAATAGCACTCAGTGCTGGTTAATATTTAGCCCAAAAGATAATGTTTTTCTACAACAACAGGAAGCAATGTATGTTTTGTAAAGATTAACTGCTTCATTGTTTTGTATGACTTATCAACCCTTTGCAGATTATTTAAAGCCAAAAAATATATTTAGATTGCAAAAATATTTTGAAAATAATATTGATTCAGTGATAAATGTTTTACTAATTAACCCATAGCAGGGGGAGAAGAATTGGATTCATACCTTTCCCAAAGGTATTTGCATGCAAGTTAATATAACAACTCCAAATGAAACTGAAACTTGTCTCTCTGAGTTCCAATTCCAAGCCATTATAATTATCAAATCATCCATGCATCCAAGCTAACAGAACCTGGTATTTCCAAGTGATCACCCATCTAGGTACTGACCAGGCTTAACATTGCTTAACTTCAATGATCGAATGAGAACCAGTGATTAACTTTGGTGATCATATGAGAATTAGTATTTCAATATGATATGGCTGTAAGCTGTTTTGTAAAGACACGTCTTAAAAATGATTCTTTTAGCCATTTATCAAGGGAGATTTTTATTTTTTTATTTTTAACTGAATGTGTGTTTTTTTTATGTATGAGTCTGAAGTTATGTGAATGTTTTATTTTTCAAACATGGTCAGCACATTGTGTTCATGTTTGTAATTAATGTGACTGAGTGTTGGCTTTTCCTTTTTTATTATTAGGGCTCATCAATATATATGCTCGTTAAAAATTTATTTCGGTTGAAATCTCTGGGAAGGAAGTGTGATTTTGCAAACAGTGACTATTACTGCTAATAATGCATGACTCTTCGGTAGATCGAATCGAGTTCTCTCAGTCACTGTGCGTTTATCTAAAAATAAATACACTTAAATTCACCTTCTTCTCTTCCGCACGCCAACAGCTTAGTGGATAAAATCTCTGACTGATGACAATTCAGCCAAGTTTCGATCCTAGCTAGAGGCAACCGGATGTCTAGCCACACTGATGTGCTGTGATACAGCGAAACAGTTTGTCTGTGGATGACAAAATATATATATATATATATATATATATATATATATCGACTCTCCCATCGAGATTCGATGTATGAGGGTCAAGCAGATCAGTTTCCAGGAAACCGACAGCCCGACACCAGCACATGAGATTTGATTATAGTGGTGAAGGCCTCGTGCAGGATCATCCACACTTTTTGAAGGGACAAGTACAGAGACCTGATGCACCGAATGCCACAAGGTTCTCAAACGACCCTCCGCAGGTTTTGAATTCAGAGTTGTCCTTCTCCTAGACCAGTTGCCATCCAAGGCTATAGAACCCAGTCTGTCCTGCTATTTTACCCATAGCTGGAGGGAGAGGATTCATACCTTTCCCAAGGGTATTAGCACGTAAGTGAATGTAATGGATTCGATTGGAATTTGAACTTGGCTCTGCGATTCCTCAATCCAAGCCGCTATCCATTACTCCACCGTGCCTCCTCATATATATATATATATATATATATAATCATCCACAGATAGACTGTTTTAATGTATCATAGCTCATCAGTGTGACTAGACATCCGATTGCCTCAAGCGAGGATTAAAACCTGACTGATTTGGCATGAGGTGGAGATTTTTCCTCTATGCTATCAGTTCCTGACAGAGAGGAAGGTGAATTTTTATGTATTTATTTTTTAATAAATATGACAGTGACTCCAAGTGCTCAATTCATAGAGGAGCTTTAAATTATCAGCAGCAGCAGTCACTGTTTATAAATTCGCGTTTTCCCTCTTATGTGCTCAACTGAATTTCTATTTTTTTCGGGGGCAGACATATTTTTATCCACAGACAGACTGTTTTGCTGTATCACAGCTAATCAGTGTTGCTAGACTTCCGATTGCCTCAAGCCAGGAAAATCAAGAAATATAAAAAAAATCATTGTATCCGTCAACACAACAATATTTCTACATGTGAAAATATTCTTGTTAAACATAAAGTAATTGACGTAAATTTTCATTTGACCATATGAATATACAACAGTATTTCTAAATTCTTCTAGTTGCTAGCAACATTTTGTTTGTTGTTTATAGATACTTTGTTTCAATAAATTCATTTAATTTTTTTTGCCTTGAAAATGTCCACATTGGATGAAACACATTGACTAAAACTACATTTTTCTTATTGTCTCTTTTCTTCATATATTCATATATATATATATATATATATATATATATATATTCAGTTGTTTGGATAGGTTAGCTCTATCACTGATACTAAGTACTGTGCCTATAAAAATAAAATATATATATATATATATATATATATATATATATATATATATATATATATATATATTCGTTTGTATGGATATGAATTTGTGACCTGGGTTTCACCCCATGCGATCATCAGACAAACCCTAATGATCACAAAAGTGTGAAATCCAGGGTTGCAAACTCATATCCATACAAGGAAATATGTTAGCTTTATCACTGATATTGAGCAGCTCCCAATAAGTACCGTGAATATATATATATATATATATATATATATATCAACAGCAAGTAATGTAACTTTTGTAATGATTTATAAGGACATCCCAATCAGCAGAAGTGTTAAAAGGAGAGGTAATATCATGGATTATATATGAGGCATAAATATCAAACAAGTGTAGAAATTGTCTGGGTTGTATAGAAAGTGTGACAGAAATTTGATGTCACACAGGAATCAGGAAAGAAAACTTTTAGAAACTGAATAACTTATAAGGGAATTGGGAAAATGTTGTTAGAAACAAAAAAAAAAGAGTACTGAACTGCTATGTAATATCTAATCTCATATATGGCAGTGGAGGCTGGCCAATCTCTTCAATAATGAAGATGGAAAAGAGATGTGTTACTACCAAACAATGAAAAGCATTAAGAGATTGGATAATGCTATTAGAAACAAAGAAAAGAGTGCTGAACTGCTATGTAATGTCTTATATCAAATATGGCAGTAAATCATTGACAATTTACTCACAGATAAACAATGCTTCATCCAATAAAAATTAAGATGAAATTAAATACTAATTAAAATTAATAATATTAGTTGACAATGTTTCATCTAATCAAGTGGTTCCAAAATGGTGCATCATGGCTCATAGGTTTAGCAGATAAGGATAGCAGGTGTGGCAGAAGAGGATAGAAGGTGAGGCAGATGAGGATAGCAGGTGAGGCAGATGAGGATAGAAATTGAGGTAGAATGATTGAAAGACAATCAAAAATTTACTAACAGTTTCCAAAAATTCATATGCCAAAAATAAATATGATTTCAGAATTTAAAATATTATTATGGATTACTTGAAATGAAACAAGCATGTACCACTGGACTCTTTTGCAATATACAATCAGAAATAATATACATTCAAAAGCATTATCCATTCTTCTACCGTTCTCCATGACATTGCTGCAAACAAGAACTATTAGTTCTGACAAATATTAAAAACCAAAAAAGAGGAAGGCTTCTTTGTGTTGATGAAGAGATGAGAGTTTATCGCAAATTAAGCCGAATATAAAGAAAATTACTTGTTTTGTTATAGTGTAAATTATACACTCCGGTAACCCAAATGAACTAGGCAAGATACCTTAAATAAAGAACTTCAAGTGGGTCAGGGTCATCTGTTGGAGTCATGCAGTCTGCTTTCTGGCTTGCGACAAGACAAGACCTCTGTCTTTGGGCAGAGGGTGACAAGGCCTTCATCTTCAGGTGGAGGATGACTCAGTTGGGTTCTGTCTTCGGATAGAGACTTGGCTGAGAAAAAACAGACTAGTTTTGTACCTGAGCTACACCATTTCAGTTCTGGATTTTCAGTTCTGACAAATATCAAAAACCAAAAACAAGGAACGCCTTCTTTGTGTTGATGAGGAGATGAGAATTTGTTTATCTGTAAATAGGCCCCATTCAATGGAGATTACACGTCAAAAACAAGCTCATACCTCTCATTAAATTTGTGCACTTTAGCTTATTAAGTTACATATTTAACACACTATTAGTCATTTTTTTTTTATTTTTAAATGTATTTTTTATCACATAAAATTTGGTGAATGGAGTAAACTTTTATACTGAAAATGCGGCCCAGAAAAAAATAGTTTCAGAACCACTGATCTAAGAAAATGTCAAAAAAAGATGAGAATATTAATAAAAATTAATGATAATCATTAAAAATGCTTCATACAGTGAAAAATTAAGATGAAATGAAATTATAGTCATGATTTTATTAATATTAATAATTGATAATACTCCAACCAATAAAAATAAAAATTACGATGAAATTAAATGGTGTTCAAA
Organism: Acanthosepion pharaonis; assembly: GCA_903632075.3. Classification (NCBI taxonomy): domain Eukaryota; kingdom Metazoa; phylum Mollusca; class Cephalopoda; order Sepiida; family Sepiidae; genus Acanthosepion; species Acanthosepion pharaonis. The sequence goes on from CAHIKZ030000597.1 coordinate 613,811, forward strand.
ATTAGTAATTACTTAAGTAAATATTATACAAAATTATTATTAGTAATAATAGTTGATAATGCTTCATCTAAGAAAAATAAAAATGGATAATACAACTACTAGAACCTATATTTAATTTGCTGACTATTGTGCAGGGCTATACATATATCATTGTCATTACTGTTCAAATATTCAATTATCTGCCATCAAACTGTGCTCACATCAAATATTTGGTTTCCATAAATGTTCAGCAATTGTCAATGAATGTCAATAGATTCAATGTTTTTCTGCATGGAGGAATTTCTACATACATTTCTACTTTGTAAGCATTTTCAAAAAAAAAAAAATGAATTCAATCTCAGTAATTACTTCTGACAATGGACCATATAAGAAAACAGAAGTCATTACTTTTGGAGTCAGTGTCTTATAATATGAGTAGTGTAGGAAAAAAGTATTGTGCAAAGAGAGACTGTGGAAAGAAGTGATGATTTTAAGGTTCAATTTGATTTTCTGTGCAGAATATGTGCACTTATAGCTCAGATCAGTTGGTGTATTCAACCAGGGTTCCTTAGACAAAAGGGTCGGAAGTTCAAATCTCACTGAAAGCCTATCATTTATTTCTGATCAGCACTGTCTGTTCACTGCTGTAGATCAATGGCTTAGGTTAAGTTGAAATAAAAAAACAACTAAGATAAAGGTAAATACTCATCACAATTCATCATAATGTTAGTTGTACTGTACAGTTTATAGTGAAAGTTTGGTTTGGTTTGTTTTATGACATATCAACCTCAATGGGTCATTTAATGCCGATAACTTTTTTTTTTTTTCAAAAATCTATTTCTGTTAATATTTTTTCCCTCAAAAATGTATAGCTGGTAATATTATTTTTTCAAAAACATACAGCTGGCTACATTATTTTTTCAAAAACATATTATCAGAGGCCTTGCTGTTGGATGTAGTTTATCGTCTTACCCAGGACACAGATGTAGTTTATTGTCATACTCAGGACGCTTTATAGAGAAAGGTGCAAGAGGTTTTGTTTGATCAGAAAGAAGGAACTAATGAAATGGATGAACTTGACTCCTCCTACCATACTCTATCTAATCAAAAATCAAGTATTGCTGCCACGTCTGGTCTGGAGCTGCCCAATCTTCACTTTTCAACCTCAAATGAATTCAAATGCATTTGTGTGACTTTGTGTGTGATAAATTGTTTCCCACACTACAACCCCTTTCCCAACAGACAAAATGTCATGAGCCTCTTGCTATTCTACCACAAGAGATGTTCAGATAGACTACATTTCTTGGTTCTACCAGTGCAGACCATCACTGCTAGGATCTGCCATGCCACATACACTGAGTTGACTCATCCTCATTCCCTTCATATTTTACTAGTAAGGAGTAAGTTCCACTCAGCTTCTTCTTGAGAACTGTTGCAATTTGGAATGAACTCTCGAGGGGTTGCTTCCCTGCTCACTTCAATCTTCACCTTTTCAAGTAGAAGGTCAACAATTATCTATCCTACATATCCTCATAATCATCAACACTATCTTCTTCTTTATATACCCTTAAAATATCCCAATTCAGTAACATTCTACCTTGAGTGGCACTTAGGCCTTGTGTTAGGTGAACAATAAAAAAAGTTGTCCATAATGTCTTTTTGTTTTGTTAGGAGAAGCATTCCAAGGAATCTACCATGAAAATCCTCCCTGTCCAAATGCAAGCAGTTATCTCTGCATAGAAAGCTACGTTAAAGTCAAGAGAAAATCAAATTTGGAAGATGCCTGTGTATTTAAAGCCAACTCATTTGTAAGTTGATTGGACATAAAAGGAAACAGATGTTCAAAATTACTTCTATCTATGACTGACCACACAAAGTTTGTATTTTTGAGGTTTTTTTGACAAATTCTGTTTTAGATAGATATTTTGTAGATACTCTGAAAATATATCCAAGTTTTCTGGGTAAATAAATACAATCAATAAAAATCTGTTTATTTCTTCAGAATTTTAAGGAAAAGTCAAAATTATTCAACAGTTTAGAAATGGAAACTAAAAGCCTCAATATCTACATTTGTATCAAATATGAATTTAATTATAGTAACAGATTGGTAGCAAGGTCTCATTATTTTATATCTACATTTGTATCAATACATCTACAAATGCTCTGTTCTCGATATCGAACACTATAATATAACATTTCTACATAAATATAGTAATATAAATATGTGCCCCAGATTTTTTAAAAATATCTCCTAATTGAAGTGCTATATCTACCATGCTTGCTTTTTTTGGTTTGGTAAATGATTTCAGGCAACAATCTTCTTTTAGACAAATGTGCTCCCATATTTTTGTTTGCCACCGTTGATTTCAACTCACTAAAGATGATGTCATATAAACAGTCAAACTAAAATTTTTATGTGCGTGCTATTTTTTTATTATTTTTTAAACACATTTCAATATATGGTCACCTATAGAGAAATACACCTTATTTAAAAATTTTATGCAGGACACAGAGCAAAGAAAGACTCCAAATTCTGGATAAAAGAGGAGCATTGAAAAAGGTGTCTTTCTTTATATGAAATCACTTTGAATGAGTTAAAATTTATTCCATCAAACGTGAGGATGCTGGAATTAACAACAACACAAAATTTGGACATTCTCTCATAGAATGAGAGATCAATCTATATAATAAATATGAATGACAGTGTGTCACACTTTTTCAACTTTACTCCTAGAGGCTATACCATTTTGGAATCAGTCTGTCTTCATGAGCAAATTAAAAACATTCTGGATCAGATCCAGACCCACAATCCTGAAATTTGGGATTCCCAAGTTTTCCTTCCTGCAATTGTTTTTGGTAATTTTTTTTTTATGTGGTTTTTTGTGACAACTTTTTTTGTACAACAATTTTTACAACTTGGGAATAAATTTGGGAATAACCAAAATTAATTGCGAAATCCAGTGAAAGTCAGCCATGAAATAAAAATAATTGCTTATACAGAAAGTAAGGAACTATGTACATCAAACTATCTTTAAATTAAGTGGCGGCAGAAGAATTACTGTTGAACTTTTAAAAGGTAATCATAAGTATTAATGCAATACATATATGCAGCGATCAATTTTGAGTTCTTCTGTAGTTTATTGTTGCCTATCGTATCTACACCTCCCTACTTCTTATGTGATGAAGGCATAATCAAGAGCCTTTCACAGGAGCTAGCTTAAATGCCACCCAATAGGGCGGCTTTTAAGCTAGTATATATTATTATTATTTTATTTCCTTTGATTTCTGATGTGTACTCATTTATTTCTGGGTCCCACCCAGGAACTTAAGGTTATAAATGGCATCATGACATCTTCCACTGCACCCCCCCATCAAAAAATAAAAACAGATGGCACAGTGGATAAAGGTGTTAGTTAAATCCAGTGACAGGACCCAAAGAGTGTGAGTTCAATACCCGGTTAAGGCAGTGGAGAACTTTCAGAGGGAAATTAACAGGAGATAACTAATAACTAACATCCATTAAACATGGCACGTGGAACTAAAACAGTCTACCCTAGTGAGCAAAATAAAGGGTACAGTTTGATATTCCAACCACCTGAAGAAGGCTGGAGCATACAATGGCTGAAATTTTGTAATAAATATGGCGACAAAGATGAGGACAATTGTCCGAATAATGTAAATAATGTACATAATACCTCATCTCAGAAATATAGACATAAATGATATTTTATCTATTCATCTGACAAATTTTATCATTTTAAACATTATTTTTAGTGAATCCTCATATTTGATTAAAAGCATTCTTTATGTATTAAATTATATTTATTTATTTTGAATCCTGATAGAGAGCACATACTTCATTTCAAAAGAGTTCTTGAATATTCAGGCCATTCTTTCCTTTTATGTGCAGTATCCTTTCAGGATGTAAGCAATCATGGCTCTCCACTTCCTCTATCCTTTGTAGCTCTCAATAAGTTTCGTCCTTCTGCCATCTCCCTCGACCACATTCTGTCATCTATTTGCTTAAACCCACCAGGTATATCAAGCATTGCTTTCCCTTGTCCCTCTTTCCCTCTATTCAACCTGTGAGTATCAGATTCTTCAGACCCTCCTTTCTCATTACATGTCCTAGAAACTTCAGCTGCCTCTTCCTGATGTTAAGTATAAGTCTCCTCCTTGTTTTCATCCTCTCTAAGACCTCATCGTTGCTCACATGCTCAGTCCATGATATCCTTAGCATCCTTCCCTAGAACCACATCTCTGTCATCTCAAGTCTCTTCATCTTTGAGGAGACTGTCCAACATTCACTGCCATAAAGAAGGTCAGATGTCACATAAGAGCTCAGTACTTTTTTCTTTGTTACCAAAGAAATCCTCCTGTCTCGCAATACTCTGTCCAGCTTTTGCAATGCGTCCTTGGCCATCCCAACATATCTACCGATCTCAGTGTGACACTTACCGTCTTCTGCCAAGATGCTTTCCAGATATTTAAATTTTCATACCTGCTTGATTTTATTGTCCCTCACCTGTAAATTGCATTTTGGGCTCATCCTTTTACTGATGACCATGCATTCTGTCTTCTTGTAGTTTATACTTAGTCCCTTCTTCTTGTTCTCCTTTGCTACCTTCTGTAGGAAGCTTTGTAATTTCTTATCCATGTCTGCTAACAGTACTGTGTCATCTGCGTATCTTATGTTGTTAAGATTGTGGCCACCAATGATGAATCCCAGTAGGATTTACAATTCTCTGAGAATTGCCTCATTGTGTAGGTTGGAATAGGTTCGGTGGGAAGACACATCCTTGCCTTATACCCCTTTCTATTTTTGTATATTCACTGAACTCATTCTCTATGTGCATACATGCAATTTGCTGCCAGTATAAGTTATTGATTATTCTAATATCTTTCCCAAATATATCAAGGTTGCTGAGTAGTTCCAACAGATCCTTCAAGTCATTAGATGAACATAAATATACTGTTTAATAAAAAAAATGGAGCACCTACTCAAATATTGGTATCCACTAAAAATAATGTTTAAAGTGATAAAAACTGTCAGATTTATGAATAAAAAATCCATTACTTCTTTAGAAATTGCTTTGTTTACGTTTGGATATGAAGCTGAGCAGATATGAAATGTTGATAGTCTATGACAAGAAAGATTTTACTCAAAAATTCACTCATTCACCTCTGCTTGATCAGAAGAAGTTCTTCCTAAACGAGTTGGTATAAGCGTGATCTAATGACGATTCACACTGCCCAAGAAGATGCAGGTTCTAATCCTGCTGGAAAGTGCATATTTTTCTTTAATATGATTTCTCTAATATTTAAGATGGTAGATGAAAATAAATGAATATACTGTTTAATAAATAAATGGAGCATCTTGATTGTGAAGCTCTTCGTAACTAAGTGGTCAATGCACATCAGATCAAACATTAGTTTCTTCTGCAAAACAAGATGCAGGTGTGAATCTGCTGGTGGGTAGTCAAAATAAAATATTGTTTAAAATAAATGAAGCTTTTACTTAAAATATGAGTTTCCACTAAAATTAATGTTTAAAGCAATAAAAATATACTGGATTAAAAGAAAATACACACACACACATATATATATATATATATATATATATATATATATAAAGAAATATAGTTTTAAGCGGTGCTATATTTATAGGATAAAGTGCTCAATATCAGAGATAGAGTGTATGTAAATATAAAAGTGAACATTGAAGTCAACAGTCTGTTTCATGCTGGATGCAATCGTCAGGCCGCCTTTCTTCATATATTGCCTTGTTGTTCCAGCAGGAGTAAAAAATAGGTTACACCTGCAGTTTTATAAATATATATTTGCCTATGTCAGTCAGTCATGTGCTATGTGTGATACATGCTTAGGCGATCATGTATCTTTTGACACATGACTGACGAGGCATATTTCTTCCTGCAGTAGTTTGCTATTTATTTCTAAAACAGAACAGTTCCCATCCAAGGCTATATAACCCACTCTGTCCTGCTATTTATCTATAGCTATTACTCCACCGTGTCTCCTATTTGTCTATGACTTTTTCGTAATTGGCTAGAGTTGTAGCCTTAGATGATGCATTTTGTAGACTCAATACTATAAAAGCTGAAGCAATAAAATTCTCATGCAACAATGAGCAAAAAGGAATATTTTATTTGATTGATAATTATTCCAATTTCAGTTTGTCTGATCGGACATATAACTGAAGTTATGATGGCATATTTTGTTAACTTAACTATTCTTAGGTTTTCACACATGACTCTTCAGATATATTTTCCCATTTATTATATCAATATTTACTAATTGAGTTGGGGGTTCAGTTTATTGCATCATAGCAATACAAATATGAACCCTCTTTTTATGTCCAAAAAAATCTTATATTAATACAAGTTCACCTATTCCATAAAAGAAGATGGCATATTTTGTTAAGACTTAACTTAATTATTAGTTCTTTTGCATGTGACTCTTTAAATATAATTTCCCAATTATTATATTAATATGTAATATATACTTATTCAGTGGGGGGATCAATTTATTACATAATAGCAATAGAAAACTGAACCCTCTTTTAATGTTCAACAGAATTGTATATTAATACATTAATTAAGTTCATCTATACCAGCTTATAGTCAAATCACACTGAAAACACCAGTTGTTTAATCACTGGAGTTAAGCTGTGTTGACCTGGTTTATACTTAGATGGGGGACCACTTGGGAACACTGGCTACTGTAAGCAACGTTCTACAATCTGAAAAATGTTTTGACTTTAAATAACTCACAAAGGGTTGGTAAGCCATACAGACACAAATCAATCAATAATTTATGCCATGAAAAATCATTGTATATTTTAAGTTCGTACTATGATTAGAAAGTTTCCACATGTGAGTGTTTAAATATTTTTTTCCAGTTTTTAAATGTAGCTGTCTCTTCTACTCCAGTAGCTTCATGTCTCACACCTCTCACCTGTGAAACCCCCTCCCCTTTTCCTGTTTCCCTGATAGCTATAATCTCCAACTATTCAAATGTAATGTCAATCGACATCTCCAGATGCTTTGATCTATCCCCTATCCTTCTCTTCATCCTTTCTTCTATCACTCCTATTTGCTCTCGCCCCAACTCTCTGTAACCCCTTGCGTGCTAGTGGCTTCCCGCCTTGTTTGGGGTGAAATGCTTAAAAACAAAAATTGTAGTAATCATGTCGAGGATCAGTTTATTACTTAATAATAATAGAAAACTGATTCATTTCTTTATGATCAGGAGTGTCTTGAATTTATAATCATTTACTCATGCCATTAAAAGCAGTGGCATATTTTGCTAAGCCCTTACTAATGATTAGGTCTTAGTGTGTGAGGATTTAAATATAATTTTTGGAAACTTTATCATTGTATTTGGCATTTTCACAGAGTCAGTCTTTAAGGAAGAATGGTGGAATAATGGATAGCAGTACAGATTGAGGAATTGGAGAGTCAAGTTCATATTCCAGTCAAGCTTGTTACATTCACTTGTGTGCACTTGGGAAAGGTATGAATTGAGGTCTTCTCTCTCCAGCTATTGGTTGATAGTAAGACAGACTGGGTCTTATAGCCTTGGATGGCAATCAGTCTAGCAGAAATATAATTCTGAATTCAAAAAACCTTCAGCTATGGTTTAAATAGCTTCACCAACCTGCAATTGGCTGATAAGTACACCTGTGAAGAGACATTCAAGAGAAAGGACTGGAATCTATTCTAATGAGCTTTCATACCTGGTATCTTTTTCGTTTTTTAACATTTTTGTCTTTAAACTTCTAGTTTTGTAAACATTTTTGAGCAGTTATTGTGTGAATTTTGTCAAAGCATTCTTATCACTATTTGTGACTTTCTTCAAACTAATTCTCTGAACTTAGTTTTGTTTTTTGTTTTTTTTACAATATTGCAGCAGTCTGTTCTCCAACCTTCCTTGGGTGTCTTTCTGAATTTTCAGAATACAAACAAATTCTATTTTCATTCCCTTTGTATTCCATTGATAAGAAGAAAAATCCATTCAAACATATTTTTCCTAATACTGTAATTCCCCATGTATAATACACCTTCATTCATAATACGCACCCCTAAAATTGTGCTGAAAGTATGAGGAAAAAATGCTTCTACTCATACGCACCTCTTGTTTGGTAATCGAACCCTATAAATTGTACCTCTCCAATTTCATTATAGCTAGCATTTCCTGCTCTTATTCAAGCTGTAATTGAAGATATTTATCAAAATTTCTGATCCTCATGATTCTAAAGAGAAATACCTATATTACTACTATGCAGACTCATTAACCTGCTTTTATTTGATAAAATGTGCAATCTACTGGATCTGCATGTAGTTTTTCACAAAAAATGGTTTAAACATAGAATAATATTATTCTAATTTAGTTTTATGATAATTCTTATTTTATTTTACATTTGTAAGTATTGTTAGGTACATATGATTGTATTTGACATCCTTATGGGGTCGCAATCATCGAATTTTAGTGTCAGATTATCATATGTTCATGGTGTGTGGTCATTTTGCAACTGAAATTGACCTATGAAAGGGCAATTTTAAAGATTTTTTTGTAGCTGTGCATAATATGTACTCCTAATTTTGCTTATTATTTTTTGGTAAAAAATATGCATTATACATGGGGAATTTTGGTATCTACTACTTTGTAGGAAGGAGGTTATGATGAAAATAAATATTTATTGTGCAAAATAAATTATTTTTCCATATGACTGCAGATTTATTTATTTACAAATGTTTACCTTTCTATCAGCTATAGTTCTACCAAAAAGCCTGCCATTTGGAAATATATTTATGTATAACAAGTTTTACAAGTACTCAGAAGAATTTATATATACATGCACTGAGTCCTACATGATTAGGGTAAGTAGCTTATATCTTTTTCAGTTTTGGAACCATATTTAGTAGTAGCTACATTCTTTTGATGATTGGTTTGTATACTGATTTTCTGTAAGCAGAAAAATATGCAACAGAATTCAATAATGTAGTGGTTGTTGGCTTTTAGAAAAGTTCCAAAATGGTTCAAGCAAGTGAAAAATGTCAAATGACAGTTTCATGTTGTGATTTGTAGAAAGTGCATTCAGAAAAGGGCATTTATGAGTGAATTCTTCCATTTGGTGGTGGTGGTGGTGAGGGGGGATATGACCCAAAATAAATTATTTGCATATTAGTAATTTCAGTGTTTAATTTCAAATAACTTCAGCAAAATGGCTGAAAAAGAAAGAACTTAAGTAAGATAAAATATAAAACAATATTTAGTGTTTTTGCAATGGTCTATTGTTTTTAATAATTATAAGAATTGGAAAAAGTAAAACATGGGTTATGTTGGCTGATTTTATTTTTTTCTCCCTTCCAGCTATGGGTTAAATAGCAGTGCACATTGGGCTCACTAGCTTTGTTTGGCAACCATACTAGGAGAATGATAACTGTGACTCAAAAGCCAATTGGAGGGTGAGGCAGGAAACTCCACTCTAAAAAAAGTTTACTTACCATAGAAACTATGGCAGTAACACTAGTATGATGTCTACCCCAGCTTCTCTGTATTTAACCTTGATTCCCTTGGCTGATTGTAGAGTTAATTGCTTCAGCCCAAATCTTGTTTCACCCCCAAATTGTATTAATTGATCATAAGACTAGCTTGGTCTGAATGGTTGACTGGAATTGATGACTTGGTTTGGTCTGGTTAGAGTAAAATTACATAATAAAATTAAAATGGGTAAAAGAAAAAAAATTATTTATATACAATTCCTTGATAGAAAGTTGATAATACAGTTATTGATGACTCAAGCAGGCCTGTATTCTCCAGGCAATAACTATCGACCCTTCCTGATTATTGTGACACATTGTTTGTTATAGGTTTGAGTGAGACTTCTAGAACAAGGTTTTAAGTCAAAGGTTTTTCTTCAGGGCAGCCAATCACATCAGATCAGGTGAAGCAGTGGTTCTTGACTCTTCGTTCAGTCTCGTCTTCGCAGTGTCTACTCTTGCATCTACTTGGTGTTGTTTTTATGGACCCCTGCACAAGGGCTGGGGTAGGGGAATGATGTGCTCTGGAAATGCCAGCATTCCCCAAACAACCAATCAGGGCTCTCCCTGCAAATATCCAAATATGGGGGAGCACCTCCTCCCTCCTTAAAATTCTATCTGGGCCGTCTCCTTCTTTTGGTCACTTTCCAATAGTGTCACACTAGTGTGGTAAGGATGTGGCCCAAATCGCCGCATAAAGGAAGAAGGACTTGTCTCTTGCACTCTCTATCTCTCTCTTTCAAATGTGTGCAGGTGGTATAATGGATAGCAGCTTGGAGAGCTGAGTCCAAATTGAAGTAGAATTCATTGTATTCACTTATGTGAAAATACCATTGGGAGTGATATGAATTCATCTCTTCTTCCTTCTGCTATGGGTTAAATAGTAGATCTTGTATCTTGAAAAAAAATTGTTATTCTCAAAATTAGTTAACAATATTTATTTGCAAAACAAAAACAACTGAAAATATATTTTAGTTTTACATAACCAACAAAGGACTGAAAAACCATAAAACCCAAATCAATCAATTGCTATTTAAATCCTTTTCAGTCATTCAAAGTCAAATTTTCTCACATTAAAATTATGAAAAAGTAAGTTTTAACAGAAAAGTCAGTCTATCTTTTAACAGAGCCTTCAATAACCACTAGATGAATAAGCTGAGGTAGAAAGAAAAATAACAAAAAAGTCAGTCCATCTTTTAACAGAGCCTTCAATAACCAATAGATAAATATCCTGAGGTAGAAATCAATGACTACAAAAGTAGAGATGATAGATTTTTATGTCCAATAAACTTGAGTTTCTGGAATAAATCCATCTATTGTCAGAGAAAGTAATATTGTAGTATAGGAATTTTCCCCAGTTAAATGTGTGTTTGTGTTTGGCAGTGAGAGTAGAATGAACAAAACCCAAGGCAAGAAATCTGTTCAACAGCTTTTATTTCACGTTGAAAGAGAATGCAAAATACTTCTTTCCCAGTTAACCAAGTTCTTGAGCAAATGTTTTGTTGAGAAAGATTTCTCTGTTTGTTCCCACAGAAGGAATGAGAAACATGAGTGTGAAACTGCTAGGACTGGTACGAATCTTCTGTAGCAAGGTTTGCGCTTATTTTTTCCTTTGGGTAGGTGTCTTGAATTGAGATTTCTCTGCCCTGTTCCCATGGGAAAAATGAGAAATCTGAAGTCAAGCTGCCATGACAGGCCTTGTCTTCTGCAGAAAGTGTTGTGTGTAGCCTTTTGAACTAGGCTTGAAGTTTGTGGTTGCTGTAAAGGAAAAAAAAGGAAAAGAGAGCTGGCCATAAAGGTAGAGGCCGCTGAATAGAAAAATGGAAAAGAGGCCAAATAGGGCCTTGTCAGCGTTTTTATGGATTCTGAGACTTCCTGTTGTTCTCTGCTGATTATTTCCATTGTTGCCACTGCTGAATCATGCAAAGTAAGGAAGCCCCCACATGCCACAATAACCAACATGTGACAGAGTTTCTATATACCATACAACCATGTTTTTACTTATCTACTCTTGGCTCAATCTTCAAATCTTTTATATTCAAATCATTTTTTCTGACTGAAACTGGAAAATATTTTTCAAAGGAGTAAAATAAATACACAGAGATGTTAGTCTTTAATGAAAATATTATTTTGAAAATATAAAAAAGTTTTAATTAATTTAAATGTCAATTTTTATAATAAATGCAAAATAAAATTTTGGCTTCACAGGGAAAGACATAATAATTAAGAGACAGAGTTCCTGACAGTATGTATACTTATTTACATATATATTGGCACATGCAAATAAATCATGATTGCTCTCTCTCTCTCTCTCTAAATATATATATATATATATATATATATATATTAATGCATGTTTCATTAAATAATATAGACAAGTCTTTTATTTTAAGTAAGTTCCTTACAAGCTTAATAAGCTTAATATCATTATCATTGAAAGACGAAAGGAAATCACCATATTGATACATGTTTAAATCCAGTAAAAGCTTTCGGCTTAAATAAACCATTATCAAAGATGACAATAACATTTCAATATATCAACCAATACATGGACAAAACACTAATGATAATTGTTTTTTGTTGCATGAAAAATTTCAAAGCAACGACTAACTCATGAATATGAGATACGGAAGCAAAAATTGCGTCGCAGCTCGTGACGTCACACATGACCATGCGAGAGCAAAAACAAGAAGTATTGAGTATTGGTATAAACCAATGGCTTCTGTTATCAATTATAGGCATTTAAAAAAGTTTGTGGAGTTTCATAGTTTATTTTGTTCAGGTTAGGTTTCAACTGTTTTATGTATATAGCTTCAAGAATTTTTAGTTTTTGTTTATTGTTTTCATGTTTAAGCATAGTTGTGTTTCCAACAAGGATTTTTTGGAATTGTTATTGTGGCCGGGCATGTTGTTTTAGATTGGATTTAAACATGTATCAATATGGTGATTTCCTTTCGTCTTCCAATGATAATGTTATTAAGCTTATCAGACAATATGAAAGTAACTTACTTAAAATAAATAGACAAAACTTGTCTATAGTATTTAATGAAACATGCATTAATGAAAAATTGCTGCCTAAATATACACAATATATATATGATGGTATGCAGGTGCAACTCAAAAAAATTACAATATTGTGGTAAGTGCACTTTTTCTATAATTTAACTCAGACACTTGGATATATTCATTAGATTTTTTTTTCATCATTTCACCCCAAACAAGGCAATATATCCACTAAGGTACGAGGAATTACTGAGCTTTAGAGAGCATGAGATACAGACAAACATTAATAAGAAGAGAGAACAATAAAAGAATAGGAAATAAGAAGACAGAAAATAATGATTAATATCACACTTAAATTTTTGAAGATCAAAGTTGACTGGGAAGCAAGAAGAGAATTCCACAAGCAAGAAGTGTGAGAAAAGAAACTGTTAGCATAGAACTTACAGTTAGATCTACATCTAACCATTTCAAGTATAAAATCATGAGACCTTGCTACCAATCTGTTACTGTAATTAAATTCATATTTGATACAAATGTAGATATTAAAGCTTTTAGTTTCCATTTCTAAACTGTTGAATAATTTTGACTTTTCCTTAAAATTCTGAAGAAATAAACAGATTTTTATTGATTGTATTTATTTACCCAGAAAACTTGGATATATTTTCAGAGTATCTACAAAATAAATACAAAACAACTATCTAAAACAGAATTTGTCAAAAAACCCTCAAAAATACAAACTTTGTGTGGTCAGTCATAGATAGAAGTAATTTTGAACATCTGTTTCCTTTTATGTCCAATCAACTTACAAATGAGTTGGCTTTAAATACACAGGCATCTTCCAAATTTGATTTTCTCTTGAGTTTAACGTAGCTTTCTATGCAGAGATAACTGCTTGCATTTGGGTGGAAAGAACAACAATTAACATGAAAATATTTATAAAAAAGAAGGTACAGGGAAGCTATGTTACAATGGTGGAAAAGTGATTGAAACCAAGATGCTAGGTCAGGGCCAATAACATTGGATTTTATCAATAATCTGTAAATACATAACAAAAACATCAGACCAGATATGGCAGCTATATTTAATGCATGGAAGAATGATGGATTTATAAATGTAAGTGAAGTGACTGAAGCTGAGATGCATTGTCAGGACCAATAATGTTGCTAATTCTTCTTTGAATTTTATCAAGAATTTTGCAATGAACAGCCGGGGTACCAGACCATATGTGGCAGAAATACTCACAGAATGCATGAATGGTAATCCTTTTGCAAGAATTATGGTAGTAATGCATTGCTATATGGAAGTAATTAACTTGTGGTGCACTGTTGAGATGTTATGATGAAAGCCTAAGTTGATTTGACAGAGGCCATCAGCTCATCTGTATTGTGTGGGTGAATTGGTGGTTTTTCTTATACATGTTAGTAGTCACCAAAATGTTGTGGGGGGATTTATTCACACCATAGCAGCAGAAATTAGCCTTGTGTTCACAGAGATAAAAACATATTTGACAGAAAATAAAATATACACAAATAACAGGAAAGCATGGTAAATTGTATATTAATTTTATAAAATTTATTTATATTTTTGTGTGTATTGGTGTGTGTAATTTTTAGGTTACAATTGTTTTATGGTACATGCAATAAAAGGGAGAAGTCACTCCATAGTATTACAAGCTATATCACATAGATAAGTTGGACGTTTTGCCTGTACCAAGGCTTGTGGTAAAGAAATTGAATTTAACATCTTTTGGCAGGATGTCTGTATTTCTGGCAAGACCATTTTTTGTTGCATGCTTTGAGTATTTTTTATTATTTTTAATTTTTATTTATTTGATACAACGTTTTTATGTTATTGTTTTATTGTATTTATAAATTTCATTATTATTATTATTTTATATTTTATTTTTACTTATTTATAATAATAATAATAATATTCCTACAATTGTTTCTGTCTGGTGTTTCATGTTTCTTATGACTATGCCTGATAAATTCACTATAAGGTTCAGGTCAGGCAACATGGCTGGCTAGTCAAGTGCAATAACGCCATGTTCAATAAAACCAGTTACTTGTAGCTTTGGCACAGTCAGCAGGTGCCAAATTCTGCTGAAAAAGGAAATCAGCATCTCCATAGAGCTTATCGATAGATAGAAGCATGAAGAGCTCTAAATTCTCCTGATAAACAGCTGCATTAACTTTGGACTCGATAAAATACAATAGACCACCACCAGCAGATGATATGGCATATCAAATCATCACTGACTCTGAAAACCTTACACTAAACATCAAGCAAGTTAGATTATGTGTCTTTCCACTCATTCTCCAAATTTTGGGACCTTGATTTCCAATAGAATGCAAAATTTACCTTAATCTCAAAAGAAGGGTTTGTACCAATGAAAAAAGGTACAGTGTTTTTTTTTTTCCTTAATCCAGTTAAGACATTTCTTACATTGTCTCTGGTTCAGGAGTGTCTTGATACAAGGAATGTTACTATTGCAGCCCATTTCCAGGATATATCTCCTAATGAATGAAGTTCTCTTATGTTTTTGTATTAACTTGACTTGAGAATCCTCTTGAGGCAGCAGTCATTCCTCTTGCTAGTGAATCTTATTCTGCCACACTTTTCCCCTTCCAGTCAACTTTCAATGAATAATTTTTGATACAACCCTCTGGAATTAACCAGCTCTTACAGCAATGACCTTCTATTGCTTACCCTCCACAAAGTGACTATCAGCATCTTCTGGACAGTAGTCAAGTCAGCAGTCTCCCCCATGAATCAGGGTTGTATGTACTGAACAAGACTGATAGATTCATAGAGTTTATACTGCATAGTAATTTAACTCAAATTCAAAATGGAATATGTCAATATTTTTTATTTGCATTTTTGTTGTTTTTAGTTGTATACCATAATTTTAAAAATTCCAAGACCTTGATTTCCAATGAAATGCAAAATTTACTTTCATCTGAAAAGTAGAGTTTTTGATCGAGGAGCAAGGATCCAGGTAAGACACTTCTTACATTGTCTCAGGTTTAGGAATGTCTTGATACTTAGAATGTGACACTTGCAGTCCATTTCCTGATATGTTGGCTTGTGATGTACTGACTCTAGCCTCAATCCATTCCTAATGAAACTGATCTAATGAATATGCATACACCTGTGTTCCCCCCTCACAGGAATATGACTGGCTGGTGTCAGCCATAAATACAGGCTGATGTAGAGGTACAGGACGATGCCTATTGGACTACGCCATTGGCTATCCTATTGGTCTATGCCTATTGCCTACACCTATTGACTGCGACTACAACAAGTACCAGTTCCATTACTGCTACCTGCTAGATTGTTCTACTCGGTTACAGTAGCCTAAACCACTTAGCTACTTTGATCAAATACATCCCTTTCTGGGACATATCAGAAACTCTCCTATGAAATTCTCTTTGCTTGATAATTCTACTGAGGCTATACTCATCCCACCTTGCTTTGACCTTTTTCTACCACAGCTTTTCCTTCCAGTTAACTTTCCATTAATATCCTTTGAGACAACACTCTGCGAAAAGACAATTTTTTCAGAAATTACCTACTTACGGAGGGCATCAATGAGTGTTTTTTGGACAACTGCAAAGTCAACAGACTCCACCATGATAGCAATTGTGTGTATTGACCAAGACTGATAGATTCATAGTTTTTATACTGCATAAATGGTGATTTACTTAAAATTTGAAATGGTAGATTCTAATGTTCTTTGAGATCCATTTTTCTTTGTTTTTTTAGCAGTAGACTATACTTACTGAAATTAAAATAAAAAAGATGGCTGTATTGACTTTTAGTCTTGATAAATCACAGTAAATTAACACCATCAGTTGTCAACTCACAAAATCACAGTGTGAAATCTTCATACCGAAAATCTGTGATTCTTCATTCTTCCTTCAATCTATATGGCTCTGATTTCTAATGAAATGTAAAGTTTACTTTCATCTGAAAATAGGACTTTGAACTACTTAGAAATGATCAAGTTCTTTTTCTCTTTAGCCCAGATAAGATGCTTCTGATGTTCTCTCAGACCCAGGAATGCATTGATATTAGGTTGGTTGATTTTGCTTAGTGGCATATCATCACCTCTATGGGTTATTTAATGCTAAAATCTAAATATTTTGAACACAGTTGTATGCCTTCAACTACACAAAATATATTGTTGGTATTTTTACTATAAATAGGTATTATTAGTAATTTTCTTATATAAAAATATTGTGCTGGTATTTTTATACTTTATAGTGTTTTGTTTGGGGGTTCACTAATTACCCATAGCTGGGACCCTAACAAGTGCTTTCACACCAGGTCAGGGTAGCCCTGGGAACAATAGCTATTAAGAGGTGGTTCCACACTGCTCAAAATCTCTAATCTCCTGATCAGAGGCCTTGCATCTGTATGTAGTTTATTGCCTTACTCAGGACTTGTCCTGAAGAAACACGGTACATAGAAGAACTTTGTGATTAACAACTTTACTAATTCTCAAATATTTTCCTATGGATTGCTTTCCAACAATAACTTTAGAGCTTTATCTTTAAAACTGGTGAACGCCTTGGTTGTGGTTCGACCTTTCTCTAGAACAAAATTTTGCAAACTAGTTTCAAAATTGATGTTAGGAATATGACACTTGCATTCCACTCACTAGATATGCATATGCCTAATAGCTAGTGAATCACTGATCCAAATCTCAATGCACACCTTATGAAGCTATCTCAAGTTCTTGAATCAAACTTAATAATCCTCTAAAGGCAATGGACATCCCTGTTGTGTGTGTACCTTTTGCTACTGAACGTTCATCTTCCAGCCAAATTTCCATGAATAGGCTTTCAAACAGCCAGTCTGCAAACAGCCATCTCTTTAAGAAATGACCTCTCCACAAAGTGGGCATCATTGTCTGTCTTCTGGAGAAGTGTCAAGTCAACAATCTTCCCCATGACTGTAATTGGGTGTTTTGAAACAAACTGACAGATTCATAGTATTTATACTGTATTCAGAGCTGGTGCCCTACCACCCTGAATCTATGATATCCCCCCCTACTCTACGACATCTCAATTTTCATAAGGTAGTATTCATATAAAACAGAAATTGAATTGTAACCTAATTATGTAGAATAATAAATCATATGTAATGTAGGGGAACAATTCAACTAGAAAAAAAAATGAAAATAAATACAATGTATCTAAATACAAATTAGAGACATGTCCTCATAGCTCATTCCATCTTAAATAAATCAACAATATTTTGCAGCAACTTTCAGCATCAACTTGTGATTTTTCTTGTGAAAAATTTGAATAATTGTAAGACATTCAACATTATAGATAAAAAAAATAGTGAATTTTAAATTGGATTTTTCAAGACTTAGCATGTGCAGAACAAATTTACAGTTTTGACCTAAGCCCCTTCAAAAAAACAAAAAAAACAGCAAAATCCACAAAAGATTTTAAATAGTCAGTTGTGCTTTGTAATGCTTAGTCTACCGCTGATGTACTTATAACCATAACTGAATATGTATACCAAGCTCTTGATAATAACGGTGACACTCAAGCTGTTGCTCTTTATATCTCAAAGGCATTTGACAGGGTTTGGTATACTGGCCTTCTATATAAGTTTCAGGGATACAGTATTACAGGAAGATTATTTGATTTTATCCAATCATTCTTGTCTAACTGTGAAATGGAGGTTGTCCTGAATGGGTTCTCTTCCAGTTCTTTCCATATGAACGCTGGTGTTCCTGAAAACTCTAACCTTAGTACTACATTGTTTCTGATCTTCCTAATATCATTAGTTCACAAGTAGGCATTTACACAGATGGCACAACCATTTACTTATGTCTCAATAGTAAATCCAACATTCCTGATAAAGTTAACCTGGCTGTTGGTTTTGAAAACCACCTCCAATCTGTGGTCGATTGGGGGAGGAAATAGTGTGTGAATTTTAATACATTCAAAATGAAACTGCAATCATTTACTGAATATAGAGAAACTTCCCTGCCTCCTGCTCAACTCCATGAGAGCACCTCATTGTGCCTTCTTGGTCTCATGTTTTTCACTGACATGAGCTGGAACAGACTACATTGAATCAATAGCTGTATCTACCACAAGGAAAGTTGGTTCCCTGTGTCACACAAGAAAGTTTTTCTCATCTGAGTCCATCCTTCATATCTACAAATCTACTATTCCTCCATGCATGGAATACTGTGGCCATATATGGTCTGCTGACCCCGCTGTTCATCTTGAGATTCTCCACAAAATCCAAAAATGGATATACAATGTGATCAGTCCTGACCTGAGGTTTTAACTCCAGTCAATTTCTCACTGATGTAATGTGGCTTCCCTCTGTCTTTTTATAAATATTTTAATGGCATCTGCTCTGACAAGCTATTTTCACTTGTGCCCTGACTGCATGAATTTAAGCATACTACTAGATTGGCATCTTGATCCCACTCTTTTACTACCAAAACAGTTAAAATAAATGCCTCTTCTACTCCAATGGCTTCTTCTCTTGCACTTCCCCACAGTGAAACTCCCTTCCTCTTACTTGTTTCCTTAATAATTATAATCTTCAAAAATTTAAATGTAATCAACATCTTCTGTTACCTTGATCCCCCTTCTTCTTTTTGTCCTCCTCCGTTCCTTTTTTTATCCTTTCCTCACCCCATCCCCCATATCAGTATTTTCCCTTATGCATTTTGTAGCTCCTTGTGTACTCTTGCTTTCCTTAGGGCAAAATTAAAAAATAATATAAATGAAGGCAGAATAAAGTAAATGTTAATCAGATAACAATGGTCACAATCAGGTTTGTGCCACCCCCCCCTGGTTGCAGATTTAGGGGTTGTATGCACCAGCCTTGACTGTATAAATACTGATCTATTCAAACTTGAAATGGAATTTTCCAATATTTTGTGAAATGTTTTTCTATATTTTTACTTGTTGTCTGTAATTATAAAAATAAATGATAATTCACAAAATATTTTAGTTTTATGTAATGAGTCTAGAATACAATTTTCACTTTCTGAAACAACTGAAAAAATATTGAAATCTTCCACAATATTCTAATTTGATAAGATACACTTGTTTCATGACTTTATATATGCTAGAAAATATGGTTTGTGATAAAAACATTGTTTTTTTCATTGGTTTTTACATTAAACTGTTCAGTCTACCATCACAAGCATTGAATTCTTTTTTCTTATATGTTAGAAAATAGGGTTTGTGATAAAAACATAGCTCTCCACATCTTCCTATGTACAGGATGCGATGGGTAAATTTTTGCCATTTTATATTCTTAATTTTGTGCCTTCACATTGTTTGTTTTTTGATTTTGTTGACTGCACAGTATCGTAGGTTTAGTAGGTCACTGTATGTTAGAAAAAGAGCACCATCACACAATTCACTCTGCCAGAAATTTCGAAATGGCAGGCTCTACTGTTTGGCATTCATGCTGGATGCTCTAATATGAACATTTCAGAGTGTTTGGGTGTCAATCTGAGGACAATTCAGAGGATTTTGAAAGAGTTAGATGAGTCTAACGTTGATTATGAAGGTGTTTGGAGTGATCACTAGTGATGGTGGTGCTATTCCTCCATTCATCTTTCTACAGGGCCTCAGACTGTGAGGAGGCAGTGTTGTCCTGGATCAAGAGGGTGGCTGCTGGAAGACCCTATGTTTGGTAACAGGACTCTTCACCATACAACACAAGGAGAACCCACTCATGTCTGCCAGACAATTTCTGTGACCACATCCCCCTTTACATCTGGCTACCTAACTCCCCAGATTGCAACCAGCTTGATTATTATGTGTTACAAAACTCCTTTAACACCAAAGACGAACTGAAGGCAAGGATTATGGCAGCATTCACAATTTAAACGAGGAGACCATCCGGAAGAGTTGCAGGAGATTCCTAAGTCATTTGGAGGCTGTGATTGAAGTCAATGGTGATTTCATTGAATAAATTTACTCTTTCATATTTCAAGATACTTTTGTTTAATTTTTGGTATATATATCTCTTAAAATGAGATGTCAGTGTTATTTTTATTTTTGTGTAATTTAGACAACAATTTATCCATGGCACAAGTTATCAATGATTCTTTGAAATATTTGTCTTTTTTTATTATCCTTTATATTTCTTGTTCTGACATCCATCTACACAAGGTTATTAGGTTATTTGATGTTTTCGATACGTCTCTTGCCTTCACTATGTTTTGTGAGTGCCAGATTTTCCAAGGCCTCTTTTCTCATTATGCATCCCAGAAATTTTAAGTGTCACACTCTATTTTTTCATATTTTTTCATCTTGTTTCCATTTATTTAAAAACTTGATCATTAATTACATGTTCTGTCTAAGGTATTCTCATCATCTGTCTTTAGAAGAACATCTCTAGATCTATATCTTTATCTGTGAAGAAATTGCCCAGCATTCACTACCATATCTATATTCAAATTAAATACCTTCTGACTACTTTCAGAGAAACCCCTCCCTAAATGATCATATCTTCAGGGATGCTCTACTCACCATGTTTGGCCAATTGTGAATTGCTGGGGCTATTTAACCCTTAGTTGTGGTGGATGGTCATTGACTCTTGGAGTTCATCCACCCTTTAACAACTGTTGTTTTATTTTGTGCTGCTAGGGTTCCACATCCTTCTCAGTAAACTAAGGTCTATTGAAGCCAGTTTAGTTACCAACCATTCAAGGCTTTGAATTCAGAGTTTTCTTTCTTCTAGACTGGTTGCCAATCACAGCTATAAGAACTAGACTGTCCTGCTATTTACCAATAGTTTGAGGGAAAAGAGATGGATTCATACCTTGCCCAATGGTATTTGCATATAATGTAACTCAACCTGAATTCAAACTTGGCTCTCTGAGCTACTATTCCTACCTCCAAAATCGGAGGATTGATATAACATAGCAGTTCAGTATTCTTTTATTTATTTCTAATTGAATTTTTCAGTTTCTTAATACATTGTTTAGCTTTTGGAAGGCATCTTTTGATATTCCAATCTGCCTTCAAATTTCTGTATCACATTTTCTGTCATCTGTTAAAACAATTCTCAGATATTTTAATTTCTGTACGTAATTAATTTTGTCATCTCCAATTCGTAACTTGCGTCTTACATGGCTTCTTTTAATTAAAATACAAATTTCTGTTTTGTTAGGAAATTTTACGACACTTTAACTCCAATTAATCTGGCAGTTAAAAGTGTCACATTTTCATGGAGATAAAAATCGATTCAAATATAATTAAGTCAATTTTAATAAATCAATGATGCACGATGTAAGTTTCTATTAAGCAAGTCAATATTTTTACAATCTTTGTCTGATTTTCCCCCTAGAACAAAATCTCTATTTAGTGATATGAATATAAATTCATCTATGATTTCTGCTATCAGCTCCAAACTAGATCAACAAAAGTCTTGTAGACTTGATGGTATCCTTGGAATTTGTTGTAGTAAAGAAAAAAAAAGACTGTCAACTTATAGTAGCAACTGCAATACATTTCTTCTGTTTTTCGACCGTAACACTTGTAGCCAAATTGCAGTTCAAATGATAGCCTGTCGTAACAGTCAAACAACCAAAGTAGAAATGACAAAATGGGGTCACACGTCCAACCTTCACTTCTCACGAACAAAAATGCATGTTCAGCTCACCAGCTCAGAAAATCTTCTGCCTTTATAAGTGAACAACAACGGCTTTGGTTCATCGAGAGATCTTTCTGATTGGTCACGCCATTCAGGGGAGGGGAGAAGATTAGCATAGATTCTACTCATTGAAGTAGATTTTTGCTAACTACTTTTTGGCAATTTTTCTTTGGCAGATTGCACACAAAACACGAACTGATTATCTCTTTCACTACAGAATTGTCATAAGGAAATGTGCTCCCAAACTGGCTCTTGTTCTCTCCAAACTCTACAACAAATGCTTTGCTGATTCTTGTTTTCCACCTTGTTAGACATCCACTTCTGTAGTTGTTATCTTTAAGAACTCTGATGAATTTTTTGACTGGGATGATTAATAGTGCTTTTTGACCGTCACTATCATACCAAAACTTATTTTTCCTGACTACATTTATATACACAAGTTAAACTAAGCACAACTGACTATTAAAGAATGAAAAACTTTTGTGGATTTTTTTGTCCAAATCTGTGAATTTGTTTTGTTCATGCTAAGTCTAAAAAAAATGCTATATAAAATTCACTATTTTTTTTTCCATAATGTTGAATGTGTATGCACAAAATTAAAAATATAAAATGGCAAAAATTTACCTATTGCATCCCATACTTAGGAAGATGTGGATAGCTATAATCGCCCACATCTTGAAGAGACAATCACATAAAAAAGAACTTTGTTTTTATCAGAAACAGATAAGAGATTATTTTTCACTTGGATTCCATTTCTGTTTTTATTCATGTTGGTCTGTTATGTTGGTCTATTGTTGCCATAATGTCTTTCCCCTTTGTCTAGAGTTCATGTTTTGAATTATTTTTCCTATCCTTTTTGAGTTCTATACTAAAATAAGAAAAAAGAATTCAATGCTTGTGATGGTAGACTGAACAGTTTAATGTAAAAACCAACGACACATGAAAAAAACAATGTTTTTATCACAAACCATATTTTCTAGCATATATAAAGTCATGAAACAAGTGTATCTTATCAAATTAGAATATTGTGGAAGATTTCAATATTTTTTCAGTTGTTTCAGAAAGTGAAAATTGTATTCTAGACTCATTACATAAAACTAAAATATTTTGTGAATTATCATTTATTTTTATAATTACAGACAACAAGTAAAAATATAGAAAAACATTTCACAAAATATTGGAAAATTCCATTTCAAGTTTGAACAGATCAGTATTTATACAGTCAAGGCTGGTGCATACTACCCCTAAATCTGCAACCAGGAGGGGGGCACAAACCTGATTGTGACCATTGTTATCTGATTAACATTTACTTTATTCTACCTTCATTTATATTATTTTTTAATTTCACCCCAAGGAAAGCAAGAGTGCCACTAGTACACAAGGAGCTACAAAATGCGTAAGGGAAAATACTGATGGGGGGGTGAGGAAAGGATAAAAAAAGGAACGGAGGAGGACAAAAAGAAGAAGGGGGATCAAGGTAACAGAAGATGTTGATTACATTTAAATTTTTGAAGATTATAATTATTAAGGAAACAAGTAAGAGGAAGGGAGTTTCACTGTGGGGAAGTGCAAGAGAAGAAGCCATTGGAGTAGAAGAGGCATTTATTTTAACTGTTTTGGTAGTAAAAGAGTGGGATCAAGATGCCAACCTAGTAGCATGCTTAAATTCATGCAGTCAGGGCACCAGTGAAAATAGTTTGTCAGAGCAGATGCCATTAAAATATTTATAAAAAGACAGAGGGAAGCCATCAGTGAGAAATTGACTGGAATCAAGACCTCAGGTCAGGACTGATCACATTGTATATCCATTTTTGGATTTTGTGGAGAATCTCAAGATGAACAGCGGGGTCAGCAGACCATATATGGCCACAGTATTCCATGCATGGAGGAATAGTAGATTTGTAGATATGAAGGATGGACTCAGATGAGAAAAACTTTCTTGTGTGACACAGGGAACCAACTTTCCTTGTGGTAGATACAGCTATTGATTCAATGTAGTCTGTTCCAGCTCATGTCAGTGAAAAACATGAGACCAAGAAGGCACAATGAGGTGCTCTCATGGAGTTGAGCAGGAGGCAGGGAAGTTTCTCTATATTCAGTAAATGATTGCAGTTTCATTTTGAATGTATTAAAATTCACACACTATTTCCTACCCCAATCGACCACAGATTGGAGGTGGTTTTCAAGACCAACAGCCAGGTTAACTTTATCAGGAATGTTGGATTTACTATTGAGACATAAGTAAATGGTTGTGCCATCTGTGTAAATGCCTACTTGTGAACTAATGATATTAGGAAGATCAGAAACAATGTAGTACTAAGGTTAGAGTTTTCAGGAACACCAGCGTTCATATGGAAAGAACTGGAAGAGAACCCATTCAGGACAACCTCCATTTCACAGTTAGACAAGAATGATTGGATAAAATCAAATAATCTTCCTGTAATACTGTATCCCTGAAACTTATATAGAAGGCCAGTATACCAAACCCTGTCAAATGCCTTTGAGATATAAAGAGCAACAGCTTGAGTGTCACCGTTATTATCAAGAGCTTGGTATACATATTCAGTTATGGTTATAAGTACATCAGCGGTAGACTAAGCGTTACAAAGCACAACTGACTATTTAAAATCTTTTGTGGATTTTGATGTTTTTTTTGTTTTTTTGAAGGGGCTTAGGTCAAAACTGTAAATTTGTTCTGCACATGCTAAGTCTTGAAAAATCCAATATAAAATTCACTATTTTTTTTATCTATAATATTGAATGTCTTACAATTATTCAAGTTTTTCACAAGAAAAATCACAAGTTGATGCTGAAAGTTGCTGCAAAATATTGTTGATTTATTTAAGATGGAATGAGCTATGAGGACATGTCTCTAATTTGTATTTAGATACATTGTATTTATTTTCAATTTTTTTTCTAGTTGAATTGTTCCCCTACATTGCATATGATTTATTATTCTACATAATTAGGTTACAATTCAATTTCTGTTTTATATGAATACTGCCTTATGAAAATTGAGATGTCGTAGAGTGGGGGGGCTCTGTATCATAGATTCGATAGAGGCTTATGAGACACTTGTACTGGCTCTCCTTCTGATGAATCAAATTATCACCCTACTAGTCAATTACCACTTTTTGGCAAAATACAAGTGGCTCTAAAAATCAATTGCAAGAAGGCAGAATGTCTCCTCCAAGATGAAGAAGAGATTTGAAGCAACAGAAATGTGGATCTCCAGAAGGATGCTAAGAACACCATAAACAGGGCATCTGAGCAACACCAAAATTTTAGAGAAAATGGAAACAAGAAGGACACATATACTTAACATCTAGAAGAGATGGAGTTGAAATTTCTAGGGCATATAATGAGGAAAGAGGACTTGGAAAATTTGATACTCACAGAAGGAAAAATGGATAGATAAAAACAACGTTTAACATATCTAGTGATCTTGAGCAAACGGATGGTGGAACAAGTTTTAAGAGAGATAACAAAAAACAAAATTTATTAAGAGCTACCAAGAGAGGAAATTGTGGAGAGCCATGATCACCTACATTCTGAAGAGATGTGACACATAAAGAAAGAAAAATGAGCTTGAGTAAATGAATGGTGGATCAAGTTTTAGGAGAAATACAAAAAACAAAATTTATTATGAGCTACCAAGAGATGAAATTGTAGAGAACTATAATCGCCAATGTCCTGAAGGGACATGTCACATAGAAGACATCAATGTGATTGGTTAAGCCTCTCACTTCACATGACCTTCTTTCAGATGGACAATATAGCTTTCATTTCTCTAGGTCAACCACTGATTTATCAGTTTCTTGTATAACACTTCTCACCTGTGGAGCTTTCTTCCAGCTTCTTGCTTCCCAGGCAAATTTGATTTTCAAAAATTTAAATACAATGTTAATCATTATCTGCTGTCTTCTTTTAATGTTCTCTCTCCTTAACCGTGTCTTTGTTCTCATATTCTCTAACACTCAGTAACCCTTTGCATCTTAGTGGCTTTATTGCCTTGCTTGGGATGAAATTATTAAAAAAAAGAACTGGTCTAACTTGGTCCTAAATCCAAGTACTTATCAAGTTAGGATCATCTGAGGTTAGTCAAAACTCACACTTTTAATAATTTGTTTGATCAATTTTGGATAATTGCTTTTTGGAAAAGAATTGGAATCTTGTTGAAATGAATGTTATTAGATAATAAAAATGTTTAACTTTACTCTTTTCTAAAAATTTACTTATATCAAGATGATTTGGGGAATCAACACCAGAAAATTCAGTCAGATTAACACAATGCTTTGGCAATATTTTGCCTGTTTTTTGTTTCTAACTATCCAACTTCAATTAATGCTAACAATAATTGCTCAAGACAAGATTTTTTCTACTTTTATAGTTTAAGTTTCTAAATATTAAAACAATTTAAATCTGTAAATATACAGTATGTAAAATGTGATCAGTTCCTTTCATACGTTAAATTGATTATTACCCATTTTTGACAAGATGTGCCAGGGATTAAATATCAGTTTTTGCCATAACTTTCCTTGTATTTATCAGAAAATGATGATCTCCATATCTATTCTTAAGTTTCAGTGGATTCTGAATCTATTTTTGGCCCTGAGAATCTACTCGAAAGATGTAGAAAAGGGTTAAATGCAAGATCTAAACTATTTTCATGACTTGGTTCTTCACTACTGGCCAACATTTCTAGATATAAAACTCCTATTTTTTTAATTAGAAATGTTAATATTCCTCCTAAATACAAATGAAATACAGTTCCTTAATTGAGTTGCAAATCATTCAGTGGGCTTAAAAACTACAAATCTTGCCTTGACTGTATCATGCAAGTGCACTGAAACAATGAAAGATGATGATAATGTTTTCCTGTCTGCAAATGCTAAATGGATCTTGTGTCATAAATCATCCAAATCTGTCTTTTCTGTCAAACCGGAAACAGTCATCCGTGATAACATTGCAGATTTCTGTTTGGATTTTATCAAGAATCTCAAAATATGTAGCAGGAGCACAATACCAGATGTGGCAGCAATATTCAAAGAAAGGATGAATGGTAAACCTATAAACATGTAAGATAGATTCAGGCAAGAAAAATTGTCTTGCATGATACAATGACTGAAGTTGGTTTGTTGATTTCGTTTAGCGGCATATTAACACTTTATGGGTTATTTAAAGTGGAAATCTAAATATTTTGAACCCAACTTCAGATAAAATGATTTGTTGGTCATTTTGCTATAAAATGTATTGTTGGTAATTCTACTATAAATAGATATTTTTATACTTTCATAGTGTTTTGTTTGGGGTGGGGGTTATTATTTGGCCATAGCTGGGACCCTAAAAGGTACTACCACCCCGGGTCAGGGTGGACCTGAGAACAACAGCAATTAAGAGGTAGTTTCATGCTCCTTAAAACCTCCACTCTCCTGGTCAGAGGCCTTCCTGCCAGATGTAGTTTATCACCATTGGCCATAGCTGGGACCCTAACAGGTGCTACCACCCCAGGTCAGGGTGGACCTGGGAACAACAGCAATTAAGAGGTAGTTTCATGCTCCTTAAAACCTACACTCTCTGGATCAGAGGCCTTCCTGCCAGATGTAGTTTATCACCATACCAAGGGCCTGCATGACACAGGGAACCATCTTTCTAAAATCCTGTCTACTCTTAGACAAGATATATTATGTATCAGTTGGGAAGTGCTCCAAACATGCCAAGTATCTTTTTGTGGGCCTATTGTATATTTAAGACTGAAAATTGTACTTCATAATGAAAATAATTATAAGACCTCATTAGATTTCCAAAACTTTGAACTGAGTCAGTAGAATCAGCTTATAGCTACCCAAGAAATTACTTTTAGTGAAAATACTGATAAATGACTTCAAGTTCCTGACATTATTTATTGATGATTTGAATCGTGTTGTTCTTATCAACGATAGATAACGGTATGTTTTAGAGATTGCAGATTAGTTTGTTCTATTTTACAAATGCCGTTTCTACTTTCTTGAATCATTAATGAATGAATTGTCACCCCCAGACTTGAAAAGCATGCAGATTATCTCTACTTTACGAAGAGAATTTTTCTTCCTTCTGTTGATGAGAAAATTCTTCTGCCAAAGAGGATTTCTTTAAATCTAAGAAATCTGATAACTTTTCTTTGATTTTTTTAAAATATTTCACCCCAAGCAAGGTGATAAAAACAAACTAAAATGCATGGAATTACCAAGAGTGAAAGAAACAAAGAGAGCATGATTCAAATAGATAGAAGGTGACTGACATTACATTTAAATTTTTGAAGAATCTAGCAGAAAACAGGAAATAGGAAGAGAGTTACACAAATAAGAAGTGTGGGAGAAGAAATTATTAGCCTAGAACAACTAGCAATTTGAACAGTAAAATTATGAGACCTAACTGCCAATCTAGTATTGCGCTTAAATCTGTAAAGTAGTGGTACCAAAGTGGCAAGCTTATCGAAACAGTTACCATGGAAATATTTATAGGAAAGTTACAGAGAAACTAGGTTAGGGTGGTGGGAAAGTGACTGAACGTGATATGCCAGGTCATGACTGACAACATTACAGATTCTTTGTTTGATTTTATCAAATACATAGCAGATGCATCAGAACAGATTTGGTAGCAATATACAATGTATGGAAAAATTAAATTTAAAAAATCTGACAGATGCTATTGTTAAGATTCAGTGCCTGGCATGACTAACAAGGGATAGAATAGCTGTTTTGCTGCCACTTTCAGGAGAGGTGATTTAAAGAAAGCAAATTGTTCACATACTTTCTCTTTAATATCACCTGACATGTTGGAATAATAATAATAATAATTATTATTATTATTATTATTATTATTATCATCATCACCACCAAAATTTATCAACTAGTAAATAACAACCAGTAAAAACTATTGTGATATCTATAATAATTCAAGCCTGGGATAGGATCAAAAAAGGTATTAACAAGATTCTTGTTAAACCTTGTTGAGGAGATATTCTGCAAGATGCAGAATTGCTAATCCACTCAGGAGAAAATTATCAAAACCAAGAAAATATAAACTCTGTACATGTTAAGTATCACTTAACGTCAGAATTTGTGCAAACAGAATGCATATATTTATTACATTGCCTTATCCGAATTCTCAGGTAATGACTAAACAGGAAACAAAAGAAGATAATGATAACAACAACAACAACAAAAAAGTGAAACCAGCTCGAGCAGGGCTCTCGAACTGAACGACACAAAAGAACAATAGCATGCAGAAGGCCGAGGTGCAGCAGTCCATTAGGAGAACAATCGCTAGGGTATTACAGATAGGGGGGGAAGGGCATTGACTTCAGTGGGTTCCACTTTTAGAATTTCTTATATCAAAATTGGTTTGCATCACATTCACAGATGAGGAGGAATGTTCAGATAAGCAGCTCTCTCTAATATGAGATGCCAAATTTATTTCTACATATAAAATTAAAAAAGAGACACTGTCGTAATGTACATTTTTACCTGCTTGTTAGGTAACCAATGAAGAATATGTAATGGTAGGGAGGTTGAGTTTCCTTCCTTTCCCTAGAGAGGAACTAGAACAGACCCTGCTGACCTCAAAATTGATTGGCTGTGGGTAAGTCAAGCTCAATACTGTTACTGAAAACATATCGAATGACAAGGGACAAATTTGTTTAGACTTATTAAAATTTAAGGAAAATACTGGTCATGAAAATGGGCCATGTGTTTGAGACCTCCTCATCTTTTTACTAATTTTTCACCCAATACAAGCCATAAGAGCCACTCAAGGTAGAATGTTACTGTGTGGTCTTATATTAGCATAGGAAAGAGGAAGCATTAGGAGCACAGACCTTAGAAGGAACCAGAAACCTAATCCTAAACAGGAAACAAGGGATAAACCTCTACTGGACAATAGGTGAACCTATCTATTCCTATTGGTGAAGGAGAAAAAAAATAAAATGAAATAAATAGTTAGATAATAAAATTTTGGAGCACAGAGCTGAAACAGACTTTAGAAGGAACTGGAAAGCTAATACTAAACAAGAAACAAGGGAGAAAACTCTACTCTTATCCTAAAGACCAGGAAAGAGTGTAAATCTAGAGAGTAACATTGCTGAAATATTTCTAAAAAATTGGTGTGCTATTAGAAAAAGATTCAGTTAAAAGCAATAAATAATTTTAGCACTTCAAAGCAAGACAAGATGTTGTATTAAACATGAAAAAGAAGAAAAAGATGATGACGAAGAAGACAAAGAAAAAGATGATGATGATGAAGAAGAAAAAGAAAATACCTTGATGCTATACCAAGCACTCATGGCATTTAATTTTAATTGATTGGAGATACATTATTTACATTATTCGAACTATTGTCCTCATCTTTGTCGCCATATTTATTACAATGTTTCGGCCGTTGTACACTCCGGCCTTCTTCAGGTGGTTTGAATGTCGAACTGAACCCTTTATTTCACTCACTGGGGTAGACTGTTCGAGTTCCATGTGCCATGTTTAATGGATGTCAGTTATCTGTTATCTCCTGTTAATTTCCCTCTGAAAGTTCTCCACTGCCTTAACTGGGTATTGAACTCCCACTCTTTGGGTCCTGTTATTGGATCTAACTAACACCTTTATCCACTGTGCCATATGTCCCCAAGAAGAAGGTTGGAGCGTACAATGGCCGAAACGTTGTAATAAATATGGCAACAAAGATGAGGACAATAGTCCGAATAATATAAATAATGTACATAATACTTCATCTCAGAAATATAGACAGATATTGATTGGAGATGTTAACATGCATATGTTTTGTCTTGGTGAATTAAGATAGGCTGCAGTAAATATTCTATTCTACATCACAGATTTACTTAACAATTGCCTGACCTGAACTAACTAAACATGTCCCCAAGATGATGCATCTCTATTCATGAGCAGGAGTAGTGGGGGAGTGGCATGGCCAGGAGTTAAGAGGGTCGTTTTTTAAGTATGATGCATTCAAGGTGATTTGAGTGTTTTATCTAGATTCTTAGGAATACACACATTTGGAGACCATTTGAGCAGACTGGGTTACCTGATATGCTTTTTATTAAAACATGCCTCCATTGAGTTTTGGCTGTGATGCATGTGCCTGTTATATTGTTATTAAACCTGGGTGACATTTCTATATTTGTAGCCAAGCATCATTTTATTGGCATGCAGCTGTCTCAATAATAATAATAATAATAATATGAAGAAATATACTCTTAAGGTGTGCTATATTTATGGGATAAAGTGCTCAATATCAGAAATAGAGCGTATGTAAATACTAAAGTGAACATAATAATAATAAAAAGGTAAACCGTTATTAGACTGGGTGACATGTTGGATAGATTGGGCTTTTTATATTTGTACTCCAGCATCGCTTTGTTGGTATACTGCTCTCTCAATAATGATAATAATAATAATGAAAAGGTAAACCCTTATTAAACTAGGTGACATATTGGATATGTTAGGCTTTGTAATATTTGTACTCCATCATCACTTCATTGATATACTGCTGTATCAGTAATAATAATAATAATAAAAAAGTATATCCTTATTAAACTAGGTGACATATTGGATACATTGGGCTTTGTATATATATATATATATATATATATATATATATATACTGCTGTATCTATCAATAATAATACTATAGTTGTTATATATATGTTTTGTACATTAAATAAACTCTGGAATTTTATCCTCACTAGGTGCATCAGAAAAATATACACTTGTGCCTTATAATGAAATAATTATCTGTTTTTATAGCGTAGTCGTATATGCTGAAGCTCATATACTTATTATTATAAAAAATTCCTTTATCCCTGTTTATTTTTATTAAGATTAATGCAAAGATATTTGAGCTTTCAGAGATAAAAACATCAAGAGAAAGATAAAGACTACCTTGTACCTGGTTAATTTGCAGGCTGGAGTGAATTGGTGTAAAGATGAAGAACTAAACCAAATGGCAAACGTCTCTATTTCAGATTTGCAGAAAACAGAGTGCCTAATTCAATTATTGTATTTACAGGAATAATGATCCGAGGAAACAATGATTTTGCTGCTGAGGTGCAAATGTGTGTTTTACACTACATCAAGTCTGCTGATTCCAAATTCAGAAACGGAATTGTTCTTCAATATCTGTTTATATCTCTGAGATGAAGTATTATCATTACTTGCATTATTTATTCGGATTGTTATTCTCATTTTCATTGCCATATTCACAATGTTTCAAATGCTCTGGCCTTCTTCAGGTGATTGGAATATTGAACAGAATCAAACCCTTTATTTTGTTCACAAGGTGGGGGGGGTAGATTGTTCTAGTTCCACGTGCCATGCCTCTTCCGGGTGTCTCAGTTATTCTCCTTAACTCTCTAGGTTTTGGCTCACCACTGCTGTGACTTGGTATTAAACTCACATCATAACACTTTGGGTCTAGTCACTGGATCTAACCAATGTCTTTATCCACTGGGCCATGTGTCCTTGTGTATGAATTTTTGGGACTTATAAACCTAATGTTTCAGCAACCATTTTCTACCAGAGCCCATATTATAGTTTTCATTTTTATTATTCATCTTTTTTTACCAGAGCTTATATTGCAATTTTTTGTTGTTATTCATTGCAATGAAGATGAGGACAACAGTCCGAATAATGTAAATAATGCAAGGAATTATTCTTTTGGTATGAAAATTATATATTAAGTATATATATATATATATATATATATATATATATATATATATAATATAGATTATAATAAAATAATAGGTTATAATAACCAACAACGTAATAGTTATTAATATTTTCATTATTATTTTTATAAAAGATTATTGTCATACTAGTAATATTTATTATTATTGTTATTATTGCATTATATTTATATTTATATAAAATATATATTTATTTATATATATAATATATATTAAAAAATAAACTTATATTCAATACTAGCAGTAGAGCCCGGCGTTGCCCGGGGATGTAACAGTAAGAGATAGATCAAGTATCGACCATCATAAAGACTGAAAAATAAAATTGACAAAGATTATTGTTTAAGGTTGACGGACACGCATGTCTTAATTAGTTTTTTTTTTTTTTTATGAATTAGTCAAACCCAAACTCAAACAAAAACATTGTTTTCAATCATTATGAGTCTACCGATTGAATAGAATTTTATTATAAACAATTGTCTTGTAAATGGAATTTTTAAAGCATTCTGAATGTAAAAATAAAAGAAAAAAAGTGTGCAAGACAATAAGAAACACTACCTGCCAAAAAAAAAGGTGAAGTTTTGTTGAAATCGGTTGAAAAATGTAGGAAATCCGATCCCATATATAAATGAACACACACACACACACACAAACAACCTGGGTTTTATAATAAGTATAACTCGATATGAGTTGTCCCCCCTTTCATTCTCATGATGCCTCTTAATCGTGTTTTCAAATTGATTTTGTGCAAAAACAATTGTGCTTTTCCAATTTTTGGTGCTGTCAGAACCACCGCAAGGTAATTTTATGTAGTCCTGTGAAGTTTTGTTGAAATCGGTTGAAAAATGTAGGAAATCCGATCCAATATATAAACGTACAGACACACACACACACACACACACACACACACACACAACCTGGGTTTTATAATAAGTATGATAATAAAATATATTGAAATATTAAATATTTTGCATTATATTTATATAAAATATATATTTATTTATATATATAATATATATTATATTAAAAAATAAACATATTAATATATAATATATATTATATTTTATCTATATATATATAATGTATTTATTAATATATTATATCATTATTAATATTATACTATATTGTTATTATTGGATGTTTTCATTACTGAAATAACGTATTAGAGATTATAATAATATAAATATTATAATATAATATACATATATATTATATATATTATTATATTTTTACCAGAGATTATATTGCAATTTTTTGTTATTATTCATTGTAATGAAGATGAGGACAACAGTGAATAATGTAAATAAGGCAAAGAATTATTCTTGCATGTCAGAATTTGATGTTATACACACATGTTTGATTGTTTTAAGGTTAAAATAGCTGCATGGAATCATGTTTTATTCCAATAGTTTCTTCTCTCAGACTTCTCATTTGTAGAATTTTATTCCAGCTTTTTGCTTTCTGACAATTATGATCTTCAAAAATCTAAATGTAACATTGATTGTCATCTTCTGTCTTTTTAAATACTGTTCCTTTATTGTTCTCTCTTCTCAGTAACATTTTCTCAGTTTTTTTTAAAAATACCTTGAGTCTTAGTAGCTTTATCACCTAGCTTGAGGGGGAATGATTAATTGTTCTTTTCGGATTATCAACCTTTTGCAGGTTATTTAAAGCCAGAAAACATTTTTAGATTGTAAGAACTTTTTGGAGATAAGGATTCTTATCTTTTCCGAGGGTATTTATGCATAAGTGAATATAATGAACCCAATTCTAAATAATACTAAATACTAAGTGATACTAAATATTAAATGATACTAAATACTAAGTGGTACTAAATACTAAATGATACTAACTACTAAATACTAAGTGATACTGAATATTAAATGATACTAAATACTAACTGATACTAGCTACTAAATACTAAATAGTAAATGATACTAGCTACTAAATAGAAAATAATACTAAATACTAAATTATACTAACTATTAAATACTAAATGATACTAGCTACTAAATGTTAAATTATAAATGCTACTAAAGAAATGATGCTGTTGTTGACTAAATCAAGTACACAAATTCTGAATGTCTACTCATAATTTTCTTGGCATATCAGCTTCTTCAGATATAAACATAGCATATTTATATTCAACGTAAATATTATATCAATATTCTATTAGTAGCAATGTGTATGTGGGCAGTGAAACAGATATTAATGTGGAACTGGTGGCCAAATTCACATTCTGGTCTAGTCTGGCCAATAAGGACATGAATTTATCTTCCACCAGCTGTAGGTTTAAATAGTAGGGTAAACTGGAATCTCTTGCCTTGGATGGAAGCCAGTTGAGGAGGAAGCAAACATTGAATTCAGGCCTGAGAATGACTGTTTGGAAACTTTATGGCTCATTGGGCACCAGTTCTTGGTAAACAGTTCTGCTGAAAAGTGTACCTGGTTTTACACAAGTTCTCACCTTCTTCTTCTATGTGTCATGTCCCTTCAGGACGTGGGCGATCATAGCACTTCACAATTTTCTTTCCTTTTTGCTCTTAATAAACTTTGTCATTTTTTGCTACCCATCCAAATCTGTTTTGGCATCTATTTATACAACTCATTAGGTTATTTGCTATTTTCTTATCCACCTCTTGCCATCATTATTTCCTGTGATTGTCAAATTTTCCAACCCCTCTTTCCTCATTATATTCCCTTGAAATTTCAATTCTCTCTTTCTGATTCTAAGTGTAAGTGACATTTTTGTTATCATTTTTACTAAAAATTTCTTCATTAAATGGTATTCCCAGCATCCTTCTGTAGAACCACATTTCTGTTGCATCAGGTATCTTCTTCATCGACAAGGAAATTGCCCAGCAATCACTGCCTTATAGGAGGACTGAAATTGCATAACAGTTCATTACTCTTTTCTTTGTTTCTAGTGAAATTTTCCTGTTTTGTAATACTTTATTTAGCTTTTGAAAGGCATCTTTTGCTATCCTAATGTGCCTTTGGATTTGAGTGTCACATTTTCTATCCTCTGTTAAAACACTTTCCAAATATTTCAATTTCCGTACTTACTTGATTTTGGTGTCTCTGATTCATAGGTTGCATCTTGGACTGTTCCATTTGCTGCGAACCATCCATTCTCTCTTAAAATTGATGTTTAGTCCTTTATTCTTGATTTCCTTTGCTAGATTCTGTAGGAGTTCCTGTAGTTTCTTTTCTACAGAAAGCTTTCACCATTAGATTCAAATTTTGTGGGTAGTCCGGCAGTTTGATTCTAAAACTGTTGCATCTTCATATATCAAAATGAATGATAAAGGCTACATTATATTAATATCTGTTTTAGCTGATGGCATACAATTATCAGTGTCAGTTGTTCAGAATTTTCTTGAATCTTACAGGGCTGAAAACTATGCTAATTTTATAAAACAACCTGGTAACAATGTATCAAAGAATGGGAGGCTGGATGTCTCTTAAAATGCACTTCTTGCATTCTTAACTTTTTCAAATAGGTCTGAATGCTGTAAGCAATGAGCATGGTTAGAGGTTAGACCAGAAGATATCTGAGATGAAATCTGAGTATCACGATCCGTTGAACCCATTATTTCTGGTTCCAACAGCATTAGGCTAACTCAGCACACAGGCACAAAGATATTTCTTGAGCTTTTCTGAAAATATCCGAAATAAAGTATTTTATATTTATTCAGTTATTTCTGAAAATCAAGTAAATTTTCCTTGAACATAAATTTACGACTATTTACATTATTTGAACTATTGTCCTCATCTTTGTCGCCATATTTATTACGTTTCGACCATTGTATGCTCTGGCCTTCTTCATGTGGTTGGAATGTCAAACTGAACCCTTTATTTTGCTCGCTGGGGTAGACTGTTCTAGTTCCAGGTGCCATGTCTAATGGGTGTCAGTTATCAGTTATTAAGAACACATGGCACAGTGGATAAAGGTGTTGGTTAGATCCAGTGACAGGACCCAAAGAGTGTGAGTTCAATACCCGGTTAACGCAATGGAGAACTTTCAGAGGGAAATTAACAGGAGATAACTGATAACTGACATCCATTAAACATGGCACGTGGAACTAGAACAGTCTACCCCAGTGAGTGAAATAAAAGGTTCAGTTCAACATTCCAACCACTTCAAGAAGGCTGGAGTGTACAATGGTCGAAATATTGTAATAAATATGGCGACAGAGATGAGGACAATAGTCCGAATAATGTAAATAGAGTACATAATACCTTATCTCAGAAATATAGACAGATACTGAAAGGCCGAAACGTTGTAATAAATATGGCGGCAACAAAGATGAGGACAACAGTCAGAATAATATAAATAGTACACATAATACCTCATCTCAGAAATATAGACAGATACTGAAGGGCCGAAACGTTGTGATAAATATGGCAACAAATATGAGGACAATAGTCTGAATAATGTAAACAGTGTACATAATACCTCATCTCAGAAATATAGACAGATAAATGTACTATTTTTTAATATACTATTTTTCATTAACATAAATATAATACATATAGTACTAATATGCTCTTAGTATAATATTTGCCTTCATGATAAATGTTAATATCCTCTTAATATACTGTTTACTTAGAACATAAATATACTCTATACAGTACGAATATACTATAATGTTTACTACAACAAAAATATACTACATACAGTACTAATATACTATTAATATAATGCTTCATTATCTGTCTATATTTCTTTTATGAGGTGTCATGTACACTAATTACATTCCACTGTTCCACTCTTTATCCACTGTGCCATGTGTTCTTGAGGGCACATGGCACAGTGGATAAAGGTGTTAGTTAGATCCAGTGACAGAACCCAAAGAGTGTGAGTTCAATACCTGGTTACGGCAGTGGAGAACTTGGAGAGGGGAATTAACAGGAGATAACTGATAACTGACATCCATTAGACATGGCATGTGGAACTAGAACAGTCTACCCCAGCGAGCGAAATAAAGGATTCAGTTCGACATTCCAGCCACCTGAAGGTCGGAGCATACAACAAGCAAAACGTTGTAATAAATATGGCAACAAAGATGAGGACAATAGTTCAAATAATGTAAATAGTGTAATATAATGCTTACCTATAATAAAAATATACTATATACAGTACTAACATACTAGCAATAAGCTATTTGAAACATAAATATGCTATATAGTAAATATACTATTATACATATTATTAATATATTTAAAACATAAATACAATATATATACAATATTAATATATTACTAATATGATGCTCACTTACAACAAAAATATACTATATAAAGTACTAAAATACTATTAATATGATGTTTACCTATATCAAAAAATATATATATATGGTAATGATATACAATATATGATGTTTACCTAGAACAAAAAATATATATTCAGTACTAATATACTATTAATATATTTGAAACATAAATATCCTATATAAAATACTAATATACTATTAATATGATGTTTACATATAACATAAATGTGCTATAACAGTACTAATATACTTTGACAGTTGAAACATAAATATACTACATATAGTACTAAAATGCTATTAATATGATGTTTATCTACCACAGAAATATACTATATACAGCACTAATATACAATGAAATGAAATTGGAAACATAAATATACTATATAAAGTACTAATATACTATTAATATGATGTTTACCTATAACAAAAATATACTATATACAGTACTAATATATTATTAGTATGATAGTTGAAACATAAATATACTATATGCAGTAATAATATACTATTAATATGATGTTTACCTGTAAGAAAAATATATTATATACAATACTAATATACTCTTATTATGATATTGGAAGCACAAATATACTATATACAGTACTAATATACTGTTAATATAATATTTACCTTGATCAAAAAAGGTTATCCAATTTCATCTGTGCATTTCCCTTTTTATTCAAATCTTTTGCTTTAAAAGAATTAACTGAAACTCTTCATTGGAATGTTTTCTACACAAAAAGGACATTCTCTTTTATTTGTCTGAATAAAAAGATGTTTTATATATTTTCTCATTTGGATGGATACAAAGACTGTCTTTTAAGATCTCCCTGAAAGACTTCATCAGCATTTGGCAAATCCTTTGTACTCTTTGTATTCCCTAGTTTCACAGATGATTCATTCTTCTTGTAGCAATCAGCCATTTGCAAAGATATTCAAAGACTGATTTATATTGTAAATGATATTAAAACCTTTCATGTTGGCCTCCTTTTGTCCTAAGCAACAGTGGTTATTACAGTAATTGATTTTGATGATTACATTGGCAATAGGGAAAATGGA
This sequence comes from Acanthosepion pharaonis, assembly GCA_903632075.3. NCBI lineage: Eukaryota > Metazoa > Mollusca > Cephalopoda > Sepiida > Sepiidae > Acanthosepion > Acanthosepion pharaonis. The sequence continues at coordinate 653,080 of CAHIKZ030000597.1, forward strand.
ATCATGCTTTTACAAAAGATATTAGGAAATGGGTTAGAATATTGTGTTTAAATATTTCAGGGTTCTGAGATTATCGTACTTTTGTGGATTTTAGATTTTGTACTCATGATAATTGCTTGATTATTGTATTTTTATGAATTTCTAGATTATTGTACATTTGAGAATTACTAAATTATTGTACTTCTGATAACTGCTAGATTTTTGTACTCCTGAGAAGTGCTAAATTATTGTATTTCTGATAATTGCTATATTATTGAACTAATAATAATTACCAGATTTTTGCACTTCTGCAGATTTTACTGAGTAATAACAACTTTAAAGGAAACGTTTCATTTAAATTTTCTTAAAGTTTCTCTGAAATCTTATATTTCATTTCACTAATGATCCCAATACATATGCTCACTTGAACACATACCAAGGCACACAAACAAAATTATGTATATATTTGCAAAATATACATGCACATTTACATACAGCCACTTAGAAGCATTCATGACTATACACTTTTTGTTATAAATTTGCATACATATCTTTAAGTATTTGATTCTTGTATATAAATATTCATGTAAGGACAAAAAGATATGCACACAGACTAGTGTTACATATATTTTTTTTAATTGGTATCATCTATGGCGTTCTATACTCCAGGCCAAGTCATGGTGCAACTGAGAGCCAAAACTGGAGGCCTATTGAAAAATGTAGGATTTTCAGAAATTTTAGAAGAAAATGAAGTCAACCACTTTATGAAATACTTAGAATAACATTTTTATTCACACCTGAGGATAATAGGATGTGTTGAAAGATAAATAAATGAAAATATGTATTTTTGCTATGAACACTGATAATTATTAAACAACACAAAGGGGTAATTATGATTTCTGGTAAAAGATATATTGAATCAGAAATTTATATTATTTACAGGTGTCACTGAATCCTTTATTCAATCTATTCCCTGTGAGTGAATAAAGACTTTGGTTTAAATTTACATTACAGTTACTGGGTTTGACAAACAGAACCCAAGAAGGCTGGAAGACATCAGCCAAAGTGTGTATATAACAATCAATCATCACAGAAATATAGACAAATAAAACAAAATCATTCTAGGAAAGTTTCAAAACTTTTAGAGCTGGTTCATTTTCTGATCTAGGTGTACCATGTTTGTAAAAATTTTTCAAAACTATATTTGCAAAAATAGAAGCATGCTTTTTCTCCATCTTGAAAAAATGAAACTCAGAAATAAGCATAAAAATGTTACTTAATGATTTATAGCAAACCTTTTCCTTTATTGTATGGAAAAGGATGAAACAAAAAATAACCATTGACAAGTGTGGTCAGAAGGAACGTTTAGTTTTCCACGGTCAATTAAATTGGTATATTTTTCATACTTTTCATAATAAAAATGGGTTTCACATTCACTGGGTTGATTATCATTTCTTGTAATATATCCACCTATGTACACAAGAGCCATTTTTATTTCATTGGAAAGAGATGGTTCTAAATTTTCCAGATTGTCAAATATTTCTGAACCTTCCTCACAAAGTTTATAATCACAAGTTGTACATTGGTGACCTGGATTAACATCAAATTCATCAATATTTACATTTTGATTTAAAAGTAAAGATGTCTGCTTAATATGCAGCTTTTCAATACATTGTTGAACATTTATAAAATAGGTGCCACCTGATCCTTGGCGAAGTTTACCAAATTCTTCTTCTAATGGATCAGCTGAAAATTGCCCAAGTAGTACATATCTATGACTTATAGCTAAAAGGTGTTGACATAGACTAACAATTTCATTGCAAATATGATGTATGGCAGTAGCAGTGTTTTGGGATAATTGTTTTTTACGATTACCTTGACTGCCAGCCATATTAAGAGCCATTTACCAAATTCAATGATAAAATCAAGTCGGGTGTCATTTGGAGATTTGATTTCAGCTTATAGAGGATCATTATGTAATTTATCAATTTGAAGGCATTTAACATTAAAAATTTTCCACCATGTCAAAACCTTGTTTATAAAGAGGGCAGTATCATTCTTACCTGCACTTATTTCAGACTGAGTGAGAAGTGCATTATATGTTTTTTCAGAAAACACTCTGAGGCAAGTAGAAACCCGTCGTCTTTCTATTGGCTTTGGAGCAATGGAAATTTCATTTAAATCTGAAAGTTTGACTAGTCTTTCAGATTCAAAATGATATAACTGTTTAAGATATGTCCATTTTGCAACTCGACTTACTCCATCATCATCAAAGATTAGTTCTCCTGTTTTTTCTGTCAGCCACAAATTGCGAATATTTTTCAACAGATGAACATAATCAAAAAGTAAATGTTTATTATCTTCAGTTAACCAAGGTTTTTCAGGAAGTGTAGGATATAATTTAAAAAAGCTTGATTTACGCGGTTGCCATCACATATAATAGCCTTTACATCAGCTGGTACAGATGTGATGGCTTAGACTGTTAACTCAATTTGTTCAAATAAAAAGGCGGATGTTAATTTTGAAATTGGAATCAATTTTGTAAGAAAATTTGGACCCCATTGAGACATGTCAACATTATACTGTTTGAGCAAGTACAGATGGATTGTCTACTGATTTACCAAATAGTTGTTTGCCATGATATAACATCTTTTTGATATATACTTCTTCATGGAGAATTATGCACCCTTTTTGACTGGTATTAAGAGTATTAAATATAGATAACAAAAAAGATTTTTCATTAAGTTTTGAAACTTTTGACGTCATCCTTCATAATGTTGCTAATGAGGGTAATTGAAAATCATATCTTAATTCATCATACAATGTCCATGATCTTGCATAGTACCCAAAAGCATGCACAACTATATCTGAGTTGTATTTTATTCCAACCATTTTGGGAGCCATTGCTAAAAATTGTTGACTCAGGATATTTTTCTTGTGATCAAAAGCCATAGAATTTAAATATCGGATGATTTCTTCCAGTTTTGACCAAGTATCAACTGTTGTATATGATTTTTGGACAGGCTGCTAATATAACGCTTAACTCCATAATGAAATGTTTCAAAGTGCAAACATAAAGAGAGGAATACCATCAATAGATTTTGATAATTGAACAGTTAAAATATTTTCATCCAAAAATGATACAACTGGACATATAAAGTCTTTTTTGTTGTTAAGCAGACTTTCTTTCAAATTTGTATAATTTTATCTAATTCTAAAAAAGGATTAATTTCATCAGCAATTTGATTTCTAACAGTACTGGAGATTTTTTTATATTCCTTTGAACAGCTGAGGGTGTTGGTATTTGACTACTTGGCACACCTGGCCATACAGATGGTGGATTTTTTGGACGTATTTTTCCATTAACTTTTAGTTTTATGGTATCAAAATTTGAAGGCCAATGTTGTTTACTTTAAAACTTTATATTAAATTTAAAAACATTCATAAGTAGCCTTTCCTTTAGTTTGGTTATAAACTTTTTTTTTTACCTTGAAGCAAAACAATTAAAAGTAAAGTAAAAATAATGCATTTTGTCCTTTAACAACAATATCAGAAAAATATTAAAATAAATATAAAATGGTACTTGTCTTGTAAAATAAATTTTGTAGTCAAAAGGCGTAAAAAAGGAGACCTTTCTAAAAAAAAAAAAAATAATTAAATTATTGACATTAACTGCATGTAATAAATTTATTATTGTTATTTTTCTTTAATTCTAATAAGTAAAAAAATACTTACAGTTCACCAATTGGTAACTAATGTAGTAAAAATAATCATTTATTCTTTAACTTCGGAAACAAAAGCGCGAAGAAATTCGTTTGTTTTTGTTGTTTTTTTTTTACTTTTTAATGGAAATGTTGGATAAAGTTTTAATAGAGAAATGTGAATGAACCTTTCTCTATTAAAATTTTTATTCAAATTTATTATTCAAACTTAAACTTTTAGAAAAATGTTGAGTTGACTTATGCTAATTTTTTATCATGGTTCTTAAAAACTTGAGAAAATTAAACTTTAATTTCGTTGACGTTGTTTTCACTCATACTAACACTGTTTTTTTTAGTGATATCAAAAAATAAATATCAAATTAAGTAATGACATTGAATTTATGAAAAAAAAAAAATTTAATTCATTTTATAATAAAAATAGTTTTCTTTACTTACATCTTTGAAGAAAATTAAATTCTGTTCAAATTTGTTAAACGTTGTTTTGTTTTGCTTCTTAAAATAACACAAATTACTAAAAAAGAATTGCATTTTTATCAATAAATAATTCTTTAAACTTTAATCAAAAAATGTTGAACAAACTTTAAGAGGGAAAATGGCAAAAATGAATTAAACTTTAATTTAAAAATGTTAAGGCTTTTTAAACTTAAGTAAATCTTTTCGTGCGAGTAAATTTAAGCACCAAAGTTTACTTTTTACAATTTAAATATAAATAATGTATGGACTCAAACTAAAATAATCAAATATACTTACTTCAAATAAATAAGTTAAATGATATTCCAACCAAAGGTAAAATTAAAAGATTCCTTTGAATTTCTCGAGCCAACAACATAAGAGTACACAGTACGCAGCAGTTAGCTCAAACTGAAACTGAAACTAAAACAATCTAATTGTCATCCGGCCTCCAGTCTATCGAGGTAGCAGCGTTATGCAGAGGCCTGTTAATATAGAACGCCATGGTATCATTCCAAGAAAAGTAGTAAAGCCACTCAAACACAAGGGGTTACTAGGTGTGGAAGAATTAGGAACAGAAACATTAAGGAGCAGGGAGAGGAAAAAGTAATCAGGAGGACAGTAGATAGTGACTGACATTGCATTTACATTTTTGCAGATTAATGTTAGCTGGAAAGCATGGAGCAAGAAGAGAGTTCCACAAGTAAGGAGTGCGAGAAAAGAAACTGTTAGCATAAAACTTATGGCTACATTAACCCCAGCCAGCTCGACTGTAAATTGATAAGATCTTGATGCCAGTCTAGTACAGATGTTAAATTCATAGAGTCTAGGTGCCATAAAGAAGAGCTCATCCAAACAATTAATATCAAAGTATTTATAAAAAAGAGAGAGTGGTGGGTGAGTATATATATATATATATATATATATATATATAGTCATCCACAGACAGACTGTTTCACTGTATCACAGCTCCTCAGTGTGGCTAGATGTCTGACTGCTTCAAGCCGGGATCAAAATCGAACTGTTGACATCAGTCAGATGTCTTACCTCTAGGTCATCGTCGCCCGGCAGAAAGGAAGGGAATTTTAACGTTTTTCTCTATACAAAATATACCAGTGGCTTGGAGAACTCAATTTATACTTGAAGAGTAATGTTTAATAACAGTAGGAGCCACTGTTTTTAAAAAACCCTTTCCCTAGAGAGCTCAACTGGATTTCTGGGAGCATATATATATAGTCATCCACAGACAGACTGTTTTGCTGTATTACAGCTCCTCAGTGTGGCCAGATGTCTGACTGCTTCAAGCTGGGATCAAAACCAGAGAATTAATGGATTTATTTTTAATCCAACATTTCTATTACTTCAAATATTATTATAGTGGATACTTTGTATTTAAAATAGACGTTTTATTTTATTTATAAAACAGAGTATATTATATCTGTTGGCCTGCATGTACAAGAAATTTTAGTAAAGAAAAAGCATTCCCCAGCAAGGATTGAACTTGCTTCTCTCTTTGTTGGCTGAACCACTATTTGGTCCAGTGTGCTTTATCACTCAGCCACTAAGAACGTTTCTTAAGGACTATTGAAGGGATACCATCAGGTCCACATGCTTTGAGGAGATCCAGTTTAGAGATAATAATAGAAAGTATGGATGGAGTTATATGCACATATCACTCAAACAGAGACTCAATTCTAAGGGGAATGACAGGAAAATATACGCCAAATGAGTCAAGAGTAGAATCTGAAGTGAATTTATGAGCTTTATCAGCAGAAGATGTTAACACCTCAAATTGAGTGAAGAGAAGAAGATGGAAGATTACTTTTATTTAAAAGACTGTTACAGTGCTGTCAGTAGTTACAAGAGCCAAACTTCTTAGAGGCTTAGTGTCTCATTCTGCTAGCAAAAAAGGACTTTAACTCTTTATGATAAAAATATAGTTTTAACATATCCTACATTTATAAGTAAAAGTGCTCAGGACTAGAGTGTATGTAATTATAAACGTAGATATTGAGGTCAACACCAAGTGGTGACAGTCTGTTTCAGGCTTGAATGCAATCTTCAGGCCATGTGTTTTGACTCAACTATTTATAGCTGATCAATAGTGCATTATGGGTAGTAAGGTCTGTTGTATTATCATAATGGTTATGTTTCAAATTACTCTAGAGGCTACCGAGTAGAAATAATTTTGCCTATTTGTAGTTATTCTAGAGTTTTGGTTTATGATTTATTACTGATCCACAATTATTTCTTTTAAGTGAATGTAAATGAATTTGAGTTGAATCTGAACTCAGCTCTCATTCTAAGGTGTTATCCATTATACCACCCACAAATCTATTTAACCCATGGTTGGGGAGAGAAGAGCTATATTCATAAATTACCCAAGGGTATTTGGGTGTAAGTGAACATAAATAAATTTGACTTGAATCAGAATTCGGGTCCATGATTTCTCATTCCAAGGCTCTATCCATTATCCTACCAACAAATCAGAACTTAAGTAAAATGAATATTTCTCAACAGATGGTCACCATTGTCTATACAAATTTGCAATCTTTTTTTTTTTCGCAAAACTACGAACAGCATTTTCACACCTTTCAGGTGTTATCAAACCTGCTTCTTCTACAATTCTTTAAATTTTGAATTATTTTGGGTTTTTTCTTTTTCTTTTTTCCCCAGATTCCTTACATAGCTCCAAACAAAAACATCGTTTGAGGTGTGATATGGGGAGACCTTGCTGCCCAAATTTGTGCTCCCCACTTTCCCAAGACATTGATTTTCTATCCAAAACCTTTTTGACATCAAAAGGTTATTGTTTACAATGCACTTCTGGTGATTTGGTGAGAAAAACAATGGTTGGTTGAACATGTTCAAGTAGTTTCCATCTGTACTATTTCCCTCAATGTTAGCAACAAGGAAGCTTTAAGGAACAATGGGAATGAAAACTTTCTCTCAGAATCAAAAAGAAACAGTTGAAATTTCTCGGACAAAAAAGTACTTGGAGAATCTGACACTCACAGGTCATAATAAAGTCAAGAAGGGTAGAGAGAAGCAGTGATTAATAAAACTGATGTGTTTCTATAAAGGGTTTGGTTTCTTTTTTTTGTTTTGTTTTACGGCATATCAACCTCAATGGCTCATTTAATGCCAACAATTTTTCTTTTTTTCCTGGTAATATTTTTGTTTTGGCAAAAATCTATTTCTGTTAATATTTTTTCCTCAAAAATGTATAGCTGGTAATTTTATTTTTTCAAAAACATATTATCAGAGGCCTTGCTGTTGGATGTAGTTTATCATCTTACCCCGGACATGGATGTAATTTATCGTCATACCTAAGACGTGGATGTAGTTTATTGTCATACCCAGAATGCAGATGTAGTTTATCGTCATACCCAGGACGAGTTTCTATAAAAGGATAACAGAAAATGAATAGGGAGGGATCATAAAGGGTCAAACATTGTTTAATGTTACAGACGATAGGAAGTTGTGGAGAACCATGATCCCCAAAATCCTGAGTGGACATAAAAGAAGATATATGTATTTATACTGTTACAGAATGTGGCCAGGTTGTTGAGCAATTGGGGTCAGAATACTTGATGGTGTGGAAATTCGACAGAGAAGGATTTTGCCTTTGTCGAAGTTTTGGATATAAGACCAAAACAGCACAAAGTCAGCTGAGTGCTACAAGAGTTTTGAAGTGTTGGTATACTTTCCACACCCAGATCCCATGGTCAGGTTAAGGCCACATGTGGTGGGATGCTAAGTCAATGAGTGGGCATATGTCTCCCTCAAGTTCTTCCTCCCACTGTCTCTTAGAATTGATGTTGTCATATCTGTCCCTTTTGTATAATAAACCAAATAAGAAAAAGAAACTGCCTTTTGTTGATACAGTCTATGAAGTAGTGTTGGAGTCTGCAGAGGCAGTGAGGACATAGAATGCAACAATACTTACATTGGGTATATTTGGGCAGCTATTTTACATTTACAAAGTTTTTCTTAAAGGATATTGAAATTTCTTTGTTTCAGATTTTTTATTTGATTTTTCTATGGATCATATAGTTTTTCTGATTTCTGAAGAGAATTTGAGCATAAGTCATCCAATTCTTTCTTCTGCGAGTTTCTGGCATTCAGAAGCCATTATCAAAGAATTTTATTTTTTATGCTGACAAATTTGTGCATTGTGTTTTCTTTGGTAGTTTTCAAGTATGGCATCATATAATATGCATATAAACAGACAGACGCACAAACACATATATACATACATATATATGCCCACACAAACACATATTAAATTTAAATGCGCATAAAAACATTTATAGTATAAACACACAAATAAGTTGACACAGTAGGTTGACAAAAATAATTTGAGAAAAAGAACAATAATAATAATAAAAATAATATTTATTTTATATTCTTAATTATCACTTATTATATATTATTTATTATATATCATTCGGCTATTAGACCAACTAGAAGCAAGATGAGAAAAGATGTTAAAAATTGGAATTTTCAGGTGTGTGTGTGTGTGTGTATCTTTTTTAAGGAAAATAAGTTGAACTCTTTGGAAGGAAAAAATTCTTTTGCACATGTGTTACTGATTAAATCTAGTACTTTTTGGCTAGTTGTCTGTCATGATTAGGACTGTGAGGTGGGTATGTAGATGGTCTTTTGTAAAAACTGTATTCATTGAGTTTACCTAAATTTTTATTTAAAACTAAAATGTGGGAATTTATTTAAAAATTGAATTTCAACTTAAATTTTTGGCATATTAATTCTGTAAGAAGCATACTGGGACAATCTTTCTCTCATCTCTCTCCCCCCCTCTCTCTCTCTCTCTATATATATATATATATATATTAAAAAGAAGAGAAAAGAGGTGCCGCAAACGTTTTTGGATGTAATGTGGATTTTTTTTAAAAAAATATTATTCTTTATTTTCCATAATTTTACTACACACGTTTCTGGTCTCACGACCATCTTCAGGTAATAAAGGCTATAAAAAATATAAGTTATCTCCCTTTGGTAGATGACTCCTGCTGATAAGGAGAAGAGTCTATTAAACTGATGATAATAGGCATAACCCAAAATTAGGTGCAAAATAGGATTTTGGTTGTCAAATTCTGATGTCAATAAGAAAATGAAGTGAGGAGACATGTTTCTGCCCACTTCTAGAACAGGCATGCTGGCCATAAACTGACCTGAATGATTCGAGGACAATGCAGCAATACAAGCAGGATATGAATATCATTCAGATAAGTATATCATCTTGATGTAATGAATATGCATACACCTGGTTTCCCCCCTCACAGTAATATGATTGGCTGGTGTCAGACATAAATACAGACTGATGTGGAGGTACAGACAACACCTATTGACTACGCCTATAGTCTACACCTATTGCTTACCACTACAACGAGGACCAGTCCATTACGGTTACCTGCTAGATTGTCCTACTCAGTTACAGTAGTTAACAACCACTTTGCTACTTCGAACAAATATATCCCTTTCCGGGACATATCACATCTAATTCATACATATATGTATTTTGGATTTTCTCCTTGATGCTTTGACTTTTGACTGCTAAAATAATACATTTTTAGCAATTCTCTATTCTCTTACTTGTTATGTATTGGTTTGGTTTATTTGATGGTATATCAACCTCAATAAGTTATTTAATGCCGACAAAATTTTCATTATTGGTAATATTTTTTCCCAAAAATCTATTTCTGGTAATATTTTTTCCTTCAAAAATCTATTTCTGATAAGAATTTTCCTTCACTGGTAATATTTTTTTTTCAAAAAGTATTGTTGGTAATAATTTTTTTTTACAAAGTATTTCTGGTATTAAAACCTATTTTTACACTTTCATAGTGTTTTGACCAGAGTTTGGGGGTTAACTATTTGCCCATAGCTGGGACCCTAACAGGTGCTACCACCCCAGGTCAGGGTGGACCTGGGAACACCAGCAACTAAGAGGTGGTTCTGCACTCCTCAAAACCTCCTGATCAGAGGCCTTGCTGTTGGATCTAATTTATCGTCTTACCCAGGATACAGATGTAGTTTATCATCATACCCAGAATGGTATTATGTACTGAGTTTTTTGTATAAAGTATTCATCAAGCCATGACTCAGTTTGGGGAGTCATTAGATTTCTCACATTTTGCTAAAAAACTATTTGCAAGTAAGCAATTTTGCCCAACATATATGCAATTTTGCTAAACAAAAAAGCATTTGCTACATATATATATATGTTTGTGTGTGTGTGTGAACAATTTGCTGAACCCATAAAGTAATCTTGTTGGCATGATGACATAAAATTAAAAAAAAAATTAAGACAGATTTGACCATAAAAATGTTCAGAGAGAAAATATCTAATTGACTGCTGTCTCTTTATATGAGAAGATATCTCCAATAAAATCTACTTTTTTATCTATGGAAAAAAAAAAATATAAATGTAAATTTTTTAGCCTTCACATTTAAGTGAGATTGATGCTGGACACATGTGTCCAAAAATATAATTAAAATAATTTTGCCTTCACAGTTCAGTGAACTTATTATTAATCTAAAGTAGTGGCCAAAAATATATATAATTAAAATACTTTTGCCTTCACCATTCACTGAAGTTACGATGGACCCATATGCTCAAATACATAACTAAAAAATAATTTTTGCCTTCACCATCCAGTAAAATAAATCTCAAAACAGAGCCAAAAAATATAAAGATAATTCTTTTGTCTTTTTTTCACCATACAGTGAAATTATTATAATTTTGCCCCTCTTCACCATTCAGTGAAGTAATTATGGACATGTGTGTCCAAATATGTATAAAATAATTTTGCCCCTCTTCACTAAATAGCAAGTAAAATTTATATTGGAACAAAGGTCCAGTTTTCCTTAGACATTCTCAGAAGCATTCAAATTATTTAACACCAAAATGAACTTAGAGAAAATGTTTGCTGTGGATTCATGTGCATCATCCTTCAATGAAGCTGAACATATCAGTGATTATGACATAAACAAAATAGATAAATTCAAAAAGAGTACAAATACAATTCATACCTTGTGGAATTAGCATGGCATAAGGACAGGATCAAATCAGTGCTATCTAATTATCAAGTTGCCTTGAATGTGCTTGATAGAACTATGTATTCTTTAGAAAGAAAAAAACTGTCTACTGTTTATAATGATATATTTCAGCAGCAAGAAAGCAACGGAATCATAAAAAAGAATTGAAGTTTCCCCACAAGACTTCTCAAAATATATTTGGATTCCTCATAGACCAATCTTCAAATCTAATGATCAAGTAACAACAAAAATCAGACCACTATTTACATTCAGACTATTGTTCTCATCTTTGTCGCCATATTTATTACAATGTTTCAGCTGTTGTATGCTCCGGCCTTCATCAGGTGGTTGGAATGTCGAACTTAACCCTTTATTTCGCTCACTGGGGTAGACTGTTCTAGTTCCATGTGTCATGTTTCATACACAGATGTCCTCAAGGACACATGGCACAGTGGATAAAGGTGTTGGTTAGATCCAGTGACAGGACCCAAAGAGTGTGAGTTCAATACCCGGTTAAGGCAGTGGAGAACTTTCAGAGGAAAATTAAAAGGAGATAACTGATAACTGACATCCATTAAACATGGCACATGGAACTAGAACAGTCTACCCCAGTGAGCGAAATAAAGGGTTCAGTTCGACATTCCAACCACCTGAAGAAGGCTGGAGTGTACAACGGCCAAAACATTGTAATAAATATGGCAACAAAGATGAGGACAATAGTCTGAATAATGTAAATAATGTACATAATACCTCATCTCAGAAATATAGACAGATACTGAAAAATCAGACCAGTTTTCAATTGTTCATTGAAAACTGGTGGGAGGTACTCATTAAATGAAGCTGCCTATCCTGGGGTCAGCTTAATCAATAACTTGATTGAGATTTTGTTGAAATTTAAGACAGAAAATTTTGTGATGCTAGTGGATATTAGGAAAGTATTCCTCATGATAAAAGTAAAAAATAAAGAGGAATTTATTTAATTGATTTTATTTTTTGTATAGTAAGAGAAAAAAATTGTTATAAGACACTGTTGTTTGGTTGTTCATTTTGAACTTCATAATATAACATCATATCAGGCGATACACTGAGGATAAATGCAGGGGGCCAATAAGTAATAACTTCTATGTGGATAATTTGATTGTCACTAATGATGATATCAATAAACTAATACAAGTCTACGAAATTGGTATAGCAAGATTGAAATAGGCGACTTTTACCTTGAGATTGTGTAACTCTAATTCTGAACAACTTAAAAACATTCATGATAAAGAACAATAATTTATTCCAGCATAACTCTGGATTAGAAAAGAGTTCTAGGATGTAATTATGATCTTGAGAAGGATCAAATAAATACTGCAACTTGGTTCATTAATAAGGGAGCTGATACTAAGAGAAGTATCCTGGCTCAGAGTGCCAAAATTTTTGATTCTCTTTCACTGTATGTCCACATCACAGTCAAATCTAAATTAATACTGAGGTCTCTATGGAGACTCAATTTGGATTGGGATATGAAGATTCCTAATGACATGCAATCCTAATGGGATTCTGTCCTGATTGGATGAATTTAGCTTTCTTCGTAAAGTCCTTAGTAGGGCACGCCCTGTTAATTTATTTATAATGTGATGCTTCCCCTCAGGTGTATATGTTAGTGATATATGGAGTTCAAGATGGCCTATCGCAGATTGTTTTTGCAAAAACAAAAGTGGCACCTGTATGATGCAAATCATTATCTTTGCTGGAACTATTGGCAGTTTACACTGCCTTTAAAACATTACATTGTATTATGAAAAGTTATTCTGTTGCTACAATTACAGACATCTATACAGTCAAAGACAAAATTATTCATACACCCATCAATTTTGAATATTTTTATTCATTTCTCAGAATCTAATGCCTGTATGATACAAGATTTTTTATATGTTAATAAGTGCAAAAAAGGAATATAAAACTCAATTTTCAGAACAATAGGTTAAATACATCAAATTTGGCAGGCAAATTATATAAAATAGGAAAAGATAAAATTATTCGTACAGTAGAAAATATCGTTTGAAGTTGATTGATTCATGTAAGTATAAGTAATTTAGATAATTATTTTATTGGTGAATCCATCTAGACTATTTATTCAGGAGAATATTTGTGATAATTCCAGGAAAGAACATCACATCATGCATTGAGTGCCATCATTGTTATTCTTACATTAACAACATGATGGGGAAGACAAAGGAGCTTAGCATTGACTTCAGACAGAGAATTATTTACTTCCACAAGTCGAGAAATAGTTACAGCACTATTTCAAACCGGTTAGCTATCCCTAGATCTATGGTACAGTCTGTTATAAAGAAGTTTAAATAATTTGGCATGACAGAGAATTTGCCTAAGCATGGAAGAATACCCAAATTGTCACTGAGAACTGCACGAAAACTGTGTCACAAGGTCAAGAGTCATTTTGAAAGACATCGACAAAAGTTTGGATATGACGGGTTTCAGCATAAATACTTGCACAATATAACGTTGTTTAAATAGAAATGGGTTGTATGGAAACCAGCCATGATGAACACCCTCTTTACAAACCATGTCATATTGTTGCTCAGTTTAATTTTGCCAAAACATTCTTGGACAAAGAAAATTACTTTTGGGAACAAGTACTATGGAGTGATGAAACAAAAATTGAGCTTTTTGGATATATTGATGAACAGAAAATTTGTTGCAAGAAAGGTAAGGCTTTCCTCTCAAAGAACACAGTGGCAACATTAAAACATGGAGATGGCTCGATGTTGTTTTGGGGATTGTTTTAGCTCAAAGGGGACTGAACAATTAATCACAATTAGAGGAATAATGAAATCTGTAGATTATATCAAAATTCTGGATGAAAATCTACAACTATCAGTGCAAAATCTTCATCTAAGTTGGCGATTTACTTTCCAGCAAGATAATGATTCCAAATATACATCTAAAGCAGTGACTGCATGGTTTAAGAAAAAGATTACAGTTCTGTCATGGCCTTCAATGAGTCCTGACTTGAATCCTACTGAAAATCTATGAAAAAAATTGAAAGTTCAAATAAATCGTCAGTCACCAAAAAAACTTCAGGAATTAGAATGTGTAACCATTGAAGAATGAACGAAAATCCCAGAAAAAATTTGTTCAAATCTCATCAAAAACCTTAGAAAGCGATTGCAAGTTATAAAGATGAAGGGTATGCTATTGACTATTAATATTGTGAAAATTGTTTAATTTTTCTATTTTTCATACTGTACAAATAATTTTGTCTTTTCCTATTTTATATAATTCGCCTGTCAAATTTGTTGTATTTAACCTTATTGGTCTGAAAATTGAGTTTTATATTCCTTCTTTTTGTGTTTATTAACATATAAAAAAAACCTGGCATCATATGAGCATTAGGTTCTGAGAAATGCATAAAAACATTCAAAATTGATGGGTGTATGAATAATTTTGTTGTTGTCTGTATATTTGAAGATGCCCAAGTCGTGTTGTCTTGATTATTAAAGGACAACATAAAAATAAAAAAATATATTCACAGGAAACAGAGTCATAATTGATATGAAATCCCAAATTGAAATAAAATATGGTATTAATATTAAATACAAATATGTATGCATATCAGATAACCCAGCAAATTTACTTTCAAGGGGGATTACTCTTGCAAAATTTGAAAAGATGTATGAATTTTGGTCCGATGGTTCTCATTGTGTGACTAAAGATGGGAAAGAATGGCCTTTGAACAGACTTGAATGTTTCTCTTCTGAATCTAAGTATATTGTTTCCTTGAAAGTTTATAATAATAGTTTAGAAGCCATTGAGAAAACTTTGGTTTCATTTTCTAAATTTTCCAGATAGAAAAATTAATCAAAATCATGTCTTTGGATCTAAGGTTCATTTACAAATGCCAAAAAAGGGGTCAAATTAATCACCTGCTACAAGCAAAATCATATTTAATAAAAGTCATGCAGGAAGAAAATTTCCATGGTGAACTATCCTTTAGGAAAGACCCAACAAAGGGCAAAACTCCTTCTCTGGTGAAAAACCTTAACGCCTTTAGGGATCAACATGGTACATTAAGAATGGATGGAAAAATTGCTAATTCTAACAGGTATCGATATGAGGTTTTAGATCCTCTTTTGCTAGAAAAACATCATCCTTACAAGGAACTATTGAATTATGAATACCACAAACAATCCAAACATTTAAGAATCAGTAACCCCATAGCCAAAATCAGAATAGATGGTTTCTTGATTCCTCAAACTAGACAAGCAGTAAAAACAGTGGTGCATAAATGAACTGTTTGTAAGAAATACTACAGTTTGGCCTTTAAGTATCCCAGGTTGACTAATCTGACTAAAAAGCATGTCACCCTGATCAACCCCTATGAAAATATGATTAACCCCTATGAAAATATGGGATTATACTGGACAGAAATGGAAAAGCAGAAAAAATGTATTTGTTAATATTCACTTGTCTCGCTATAAGAAGTATACATATAGAGATTGGGAATGACATGGGCACAGAAGCATTCTTGTAAGCATTGATTAGATTCTGTAACTTATATAGAGTACCCACTCACATCTACAGTGATAATGCAAGATCTTTCAATAATGCATTGGATAAAGGCATAATAGAACGTCATTTGGATAGGGAGTTCAAAGAAACTTTTGGATAGAGAGTTCAAAGAAATATTTATGAAGCATACTATTAACCATATAGGAATCCACCCTTGTACGACACATAGATGAGAAGCATGTGGGAAACAATGATAAAAGCCACAAAGACTTGTCTCTTTAAAATTTGAACAGAGCTAAAACTGATTATTTTCAAGTTCTTACTTTGATCTCTGATATTCAAAGGGCTAAACTTCAAACCTCTAACATATTGGAGTATGTCTGATACAGAACTATTACCATTAACACCTTATGGCTTTGTTGGGGACGTGCAGAATTTAGTATTTACGTTAGAAAGCATCAGAAGGAATTTGAGTGACTTTCTGCATCCCAAACAAATAAATAAACGAAATTCAAAATGCAATTGAAAAACGAGACATATTCAATTAGAAATCAATACAACATTTATATACAAATCAAACAATATACAGACAGGATAATTGATGTATGTTGTGTAGGCGAAATGTGTATGCGGCTTCTTCAGATTTCAGAATGTCTCTCTTCGTAATTGTTCGTTCATTTGGAGTATTTTTTGTTTGTGGAGATATTTGCGATTGTTGATATTAAGTGTCTTATAAAAAGAGTTTTTTTAAGAGTGATCTACCTTTATCTGTAGTATTTTTCTAAGGTCGTTCGTTCATAGAGTTTACTTAATAAGTAGTGAATTTGATTCATTTTAGATAAGCAAAGTTGAGAAATGATGTACACAGAGTTGATTGAATCTTGATCGAGTATGAATCAGCGATGTATCTTTTTGCGCGGCAAAATCGTGATTCGTAGTGACGTGGAGTATTCTGGAAAGTTCTCTGTGAATGCGTGTTACTGACTGTATGAAGTTGGTAATTGTCTTTAACGTCTGGTCAGCAATGACTAAGACGGGAGTCGGTGAATGTTACATCTTGAAACTTGGTAATTACTGCTCGGAAGGTTCACACGTTTTCTGTTTATATAGTGGCTCGCAGCATAAGAGCGGGAAAACAGCTTGGTCGCGTGCAGGCGGTTTGATTGGTCGGAACTGACCAATCAGCAAGCCAGATTGGAGGTGATTGACCAATGAATACTTGTTATATTGTCTGAAGGTAGAATTTGGCTTACTAGATAGGAAGAGTGTATTTCCTACAAAGAGGTTGTGTTGTGGGAGATTCTACAGTTTCATACATCCTAATGTTAATGGAGAAATTTCAGTAAAAACTGATTCTGGTGGACCTTCTGAAATGGAACCTACTTCCAGGTTTAAGTTATTCGATGCTCTCACTGAAAGGGAGAAATTCTAATCTGAAATCAGTTAGTTATGGAAGAAGGAATATTTCTTGGGTCTAAGAAAAAATTGCAGGGATCTAAATGATATGGATTTTAATAATAAAAAAAAAGTAGATGATATAGTATTAATTAAAAACCCCGCAAAAGCTAGACCATTCTGGAAACTTGGTAGGATGAATGAACTTTTCTGTGGAAATGACGGGAAATTACATTTTACAGGCATAGCTAGAGGAGAATCATAAAATATAACATGTTTCCAATGGAACTTTCCTTGACACATAATTTTAAAAAGAGTCTCAAGATGGAAAGTAATAAAGAATTACAAAACACTGGCACTAAGACTGTCAGAAGATCTAAGCAAGGAATCAAAAAGATGTTCAGTAAGGAATTTGTCTTAATAAATACATCAGACTTGTCCTGGCTAAGACTTTAAACTGAAAACATTCCTAATTCCATTTATAATTCATTCCTAGTCTTAGGTATGATTTAAACTGTATCCATCCAGCCATCTTGATTCATACAATTTTGTCATGGGTTATACTTTAAACTACATCCACAACCATTCATACATCAGTTCACTCCTATATAATTCTTTAAACTGTGACCATTTCTTAATGACCATTCATACATCAGTCCTGCCCTGGGTAGGACTTTAAAACTGCATCCATTTTTTAGTCACTTTCTGACGACTTATTAGCCATTCCACTCATGACCAACTTGACCAAGTATGATTGAATTACAGCCACATCCAGATCATTTTATCTGGCTCAAAATTGTCCATGATCAAGACATTAAATTGTATCCATGGTAGTAATAATAATAATTATGGGTGAATAAAGATTTAACACAAGTGTTAACATGTATGTAAAATACCACTTAAATGGGTACAAGATTTAAAAACGATTTATTTCAGATCACAAGTGTTAAATTTAAAATACTAAAAATTCACAAAATGCAAAGGATCACTTGAAATAATGCAATATCTACTGTTTATAGAGGGAAAACCCAACTGGTAGTGTCTGCGACAGTTTTTCCTGTTTATCACTACTTTCAAGCCAAGGATTCTATCTGGAATTCATCTATAAAATACTGGCCAGTCTAGTTCTGAGTATGAATTTAAGCTGCATCTCTTCATACACCAATTCTGTCCTGGTTAAAATTTTAAACTAAATCTGGTGATGCGGCTCCATTTGTAGAACTTGGGGTGTGTGATGTCACCTACTGATTGTCATTACTCCCAGGTCCATTCTGACCCAGTGTGGTAGTACCTGACAGAGTTGTCCTTAAACTGTTTATATGCAATCCATTGGAGAAGTCAATACACAGCAGAATTTCTTGACCATGCTGTCTTTATCATCATAGCTGAAGTGTACCAATACTTTAAAGAAATGATTCAGTAATATATATGAACAACATCAACAGAGCATAGCCCAAATAATAATTCTGGTTGAAGAAAACATTTCTCAAAATAAGTACCAACCAAAATGCACTTCAAACTACCCATGTCAAAAGAAGTACCAACCAAAATGCACTTCAAACTACCCATGTCAAAAGAAGTACCAACCAAAATGCACTTCAAACTACCCATGTCAAAAGAAGTACCAATGTGCACTTCAAACTACCCATGTCAAAAGAAGCACCAACCAAAGTGCACTTCAAACTACCCATGTCAAAAGAAGTACCAACGAAAGTGCACTTCAAACTACCCATGTCAAAACAAGCACCAACCAAAATCCACTTCAAACTACCCATGTCAAAAGAAGTACTAACCAAAATGCACTTCAAACTACCCATGTCAAAAGAATTACCAACCAAAATGCACTTCAAACTACCCATGTCAAAAGAATTACCAACCAAAATGCACTTCAAACTACCCATGTCAAAAGAAGTATCAACCAAAGCGCATTTCAAACTATCCTTGAATATTTGATCTGCCTCATGATGACAGGTTACTATGGGAAGATTATATGGAATCACAAAGTTTCATTTTTTTAATTATGTACACACTCATAAAACAAATAGTGACTACACTATTAAACTATGCAACGTATAAATAATATAATGTACTGTCATGAAAATAAATACAAATGACAAAGGAATGATTAATGTCAGTTTTAATTGGTATGCAGTTGCAGAACCAGATGTATTGATAAGTATATGCCAATTTTCTTACTGCCCTCTATTACATGCTGACCAATTCTCACCCTCCAACTTCTGATTAGTTTTGCTAATATATTCAGCATTGCATTGACATTTAATATCATAAATCAATGATCATGGTGTTGGTGGGTAGAGCATCATTATGAATGAATTTCAACATAATTTGTGACGTGAGAATAAGCTGTGTATTGGCAGAAAAATAACAATGCAAAATTTTTCTTGTCAGAATCTATCTTATAAATTTATAAGTTTTCCAGTTTCCCATGCATTGAATATTGCTGCCTCATCTGGTCTGCTGCTCTTGATATAAATTTAGAAATTCTTGATAAAATCCAAAGAAGAATCTGCAATGTTATTGGTCCTGACATGACATCTCACCTTTAGTCAGTTTCCCACTGCTGTAACAGTTTTCTTGTGCCTTTTCTATAAATACTTTCATGGTAATTGTTCTGATGAATTTTCCTCTATGGTATATAAACTTTATGAATTTAAGAGCAGTACTAGATTGGCAGTGAGGTCTCATCATTTTATAGTCGAAATGGCAAGATGGAACCATAAGTTCTATGCTAACAGTTTCTTTTATTGAACTTCTCACTTGTGGAACTCTTTTCTTGTTTCTTGCTTCCCAGGAAACTTTGATCATCAAAGATTTAAATGCAATGTCAATCATTATCTTCTGTTTTCTTAATTCTAGTTATTTCATCATTCTCTCCTCTTAATAGTGCTTTTTTTTTTCTCATATTCTCTCACACACAGTAACGCCTTGCATTTTAGTGGCTTTACTGCCTTGATTGCGGTGAAATGATTAAAATAAAAATGTATATATGATTTTAAAATTTATATAGTACAACTTTCTTTTTTATCAATATATAAAGGAATGCTAAATATTTACGTATTTTAAACATACTGTGATACTTTTATACCAGCAGTGGAATATTAAGTGAAGTCATTTCCGAAATATCATCGTAATCATTTCTGACTTTTGATGAAGCCTTTTAAAATACCAGAAAAACTGCTTCAGGTTTCAGTGATATTGTCTTCCATATATGTTGTGGCTGTGTGTGTGCATCTTTCTAATCTTTTCATAGAACATGTATTGGATTGAGAGTGATGCATTAAATCCTACTACACAAAACTAATCAATATTCTCTTTACAATAATCATAAAATAATGTTATCTGTTTATTTGTGACATTTTTCTCTATAATTCTTGTTTTTATATATATATATATATATATATATATATTACATTTATACATCTGTCTACATTTGTTTGGGTGCATATACACAATTTCTGATTTTATGATGCAAGTCACTTTTTACAGGATAAAACTTGTATCAACCAACCAATATCGGTAAGAGTTTACAGATATTCTTATTCAAGGTGTAGCAATAAAACCTCCCACTTTTTAAACAGCTATTGGTGTGGTAGGAGTGAAGCTAGGAAGGTGGTAATAGTGTCTTTAGCTAAAGTTTTGTATTTTTTTTATTATCCCTTATGTAGCTATTTTCTCTTCAGAACCTTTCTTGCGCATTTATAAGTCGACCATTCTTCCATGTATCAAATCTTGTTAAATCTAGTCTGGTGCTTTTGCTATGTATTTAGAGACTCTTGGTAAAATACAATGAAAAATATGCAATGTTATTAATCCTGACCTGGCATCTCAGCTTCAGTCACTTTCCTACTACTGTCAAATAGGTTCTCTGTGCTTTTTCTATAAATATTTTCATGGTAATTGTTCGGCTGAACTTTTCTCTTTTGCTTTACAAAATGAAGCTCAGTACTAGATTCACAGCTAGGTCTCATCATTTTACATTTCAAATTGCTAGTTGTTACCTTAAGTTCTATGCTAACAGTTTCTTCTCTTGCTTATGGAACTCTGTTCCAGCTTCTTGTTTTCCAGTCAACTTTGATCTTTAAAAATTTAAATGTAATGTCATGCGTTATCTTTTCTCTTTTTAATTCCTGTTCTTTTATTGTCCTCTCCAGAATAATTCTTCCATTCACACTTGCATCTTAGTGGCTTTATTGCCTTGCTTGGGGTAAAATGATTAAAAATAGCTATATCCTTCAGCATCTTCCAACAAATGGTGTTCTCCATACAAGTGATGGAGCCCACTTTCATGCTATGAATACCATATACAGAACATGTGAGCAATGATGAAATTTTAAAGAAAATGGAAGCAAAAAGGACATTTATGCCTAGAATCAGATAAAGACAGACATTCTAGGGCATATAAAAGAGGGCTGAGTGAATTTGACACTCACAGGACATATTGAAGACAAGAAGGACAGAGGAAAGCAGTGCATAACCTACGCAAAGAGCTTGTGTAAATAATTAGCAAAACAGAGATTAAGAAAGATAGCAAAAAAAAAACCAATAAAACTCTAAGAGCTAACAAAAACATGAAATTGTGAATGCTCACATCCTGAAGGGACATGGCACATTGAAGAATATGAAGAAGAAGAAATTTTAGTGATGAATATAGAGCTACATTTGATGGAACTGATGGTTAGGCTAGAAGTCAAATCCTTCACAGACATCCAATATAACTTAGCTTTGTATTCTGTTAATAAGAAAAAAAATCCATTTGAACAGCTACTTTCCCAAAACTGCTACTTTGTGGAGACAGACTCCCGCAGGGATGCTTTCCTGATTGTTACAATCTTAATCTCCTCAAGACTAGTGTCAACCATTATCCTTCCTACATATCCTCATAATCTGCACTTACCCCCTCCTCTTACATCCATACAACAACCTCATTCAGTAACCCTCTACCTTGAGTGGCTCTTGGGATTTGTATTGGGTGATCAATTAGTTAGATAAAAGAACTGGAGTATCTTTCAACAAATGAAATTATTGAACCTTAAAAAGTTTCAAATGGTCATATAAAGATAAATAGAGAGAATTATTCCAAGTTTTTGAAAAGGAATTTTTTTTCTAGTGGCACAGGTCATAACCAAGAATTTTCAGTCCAAAGAGTCTATTCCTGTAAGGCAATGCATCTTTGTATTCTGCACTTAACAAGAAAAGATTTCAAAGACATCAAATTAATAGAATGAACCCAGGCCCCCTCCAGATATTAATTCAATAGAAAACTTCTAGTTGCTCATTAAAAGATTTCTATATAAGAATAGAAAACAATATCCAAGCAAGAAAAGATTTCTGGGAAGCAATGAAAAACAGTAGAAAAGTTAACAAAATCAATATAAATTCGTGTGTGGGGAGGCACTTAAGGGCAAAGATTAATGCGCGTGCATGCGGAGGCAAAACTCAAATTGAATACGAATATTTTTCTAAATTTTATACTTCATTTTGCTGATTCATACAATTTTCAGAAATTTAAAAATATATTGTTATAGCACTTTATTAAATAAAACAGAATACTACTAAATAAAGAAGTTTTCCAAAAGACTAGTGGTAGTATTAATAGTAGTGACTAAGTAGTTTATAAATAATCTCTATGATCTTAGCACATTAACATGGCTGCTATCAAATTCATAAAAAAGAGATTTTCAAAATCAATTCTCTCAGCTCACAAACTTCCAATTGATAGTAATACAAGGTTACTTAATTTGTAATTGGTCATAGAATAACTGAAGCTATTGCAATGTATTTGTCCAAAACAACCTTAAGCCTGTTGTTACCTAGGGCAAAAGATGTCTCCAAACTAAAATCTCTCCATTAATCATTTGAGTGACTCCTCTCTGCCTTCCATCAGCATGGCTGATGCTAACCTCCAAGAAAGTGACTCATTGTGCCTTCTCAGACTAACATTCTCAGCTGGCATGGAATGGAAAAACTATATTGATTCCATTGCTAAATCAGTTGCTAAGAAAATCAGTTCACTATGTCATGCTAGACAATTTTTCTTTCCAGAATCTATCTTACATATCTATAAGTCTACCATTCATCCATGCTTAGAATTTTACTGCCACATATGGTCTGGTACCCCTGCTATTTACCTTGAGCTCCTTAATAAAATCCAAAGAAGAATCAGCCATATTATTGGTTCTGATCTGGTGGCTCATGTCTTTTCTATAAATACTTTTATGGTAATTGTTCAGATGAGCTCTTCAATATGGTACCCATACTTTTTGAATTGAAGCATGTTACTAGACTGGCATTGAGATCTCATCAATTTACACTTGAGCTGCTCCAGATGTAATTGTAAATTTTATGCTAACAGTTTCTTTTCTCACATTTATCACTTATGGAACTCCCTTCCAGCTCCATGCTTTCCTGTCAACTTTAATCTGCAAAAATTTAAATGCAATGTCAATCGCTATCTACTGTCCTCCTGGTTACTCTTTCCTCTTCCAGCTCATTATTAATGTTTCTGCTCCTAATTCTTCCACACCCTGTAACCTCTTGTGTCTTAGTGGCTTTACTCCCTTGCATGGGGTGATATTGATTTAAAAAAAATTCATATAGAAATATCTATTTTTAATTATGAACAATATCAGCTATCAAACAGAACAGATACACTTTACAGGAATTTACAATGGATTGGGTACTTTACAGGATATTTTTGGAACTCTATGATTATTAAAATATATATGAAGTACACTTCTAGGGTATATAAGTGTGACTGTTGACCTTGAGACCAGACAAAAATCTGGTACAAAACATGGTACCCTATGCACCAACAATGATGAAAGAAAGACTATTGAAGATTTCAGAATCAATATTAACATCCTGACCTTGGTCAACTGACCCAAGAAATGCATCAACTCAAGGCCTTATCAAGACTTACCTTTCTTTAAAATCACGTTCCTTACACATCCACTGTAATGGCAACTAAAAAAACATATACAACAATTTTGTTATCTTTCACACCACTTCACAGGCTGTTTATTGCCATTCTCATTTCTTCTCCCATCCAAACCAGTATTCAAAAATAAAAGATCTTTCCACTCGATCAAGGTCACTAATCCATTCCAGGCCTCTCTTGTTAACACCACCATGAACTTGGTCAACTGATCTGCCAAATACATCAACTCCAGGCCTTACCATATCTAACCAAAATCATTACATCTTGCCCACACTGAGACATTCCACACTCATCTACTGTATTAGCAAATTCAAAAGAATTTTATATTTATAATATTTTCTTTCTTCTCATTAGTGATACTGCTATTTTGTTTGTTCTTCTGTGCTACCATATGCATGGTTATAACACCAACAACCATACATTCTCTCTTTTTACAATTGATGTTACATTATTTCTTCTCACTTTCTTTTGCTACCTTCTGTGAGAGTACCTCTAGTTTCCTTTCTGTGTTTGCTATTAACACTGTCATCTGCATATCTAATGTTAAGATTGTAGCCACTAATAATGAATCCTTGTAGGGATTCTATTTTTTTCATAATCACTTCACTGTAAAGGTTGAATAGGTATAAGTGAAAAGACACATCCTTGTCTTATGCCCCTTTCTATATTTGTATATTTACTGAACTCATTTTCTATCCATATGCAGCAGTTTGCTCCCAATATAAGTTCTGGATTATTTTAATATCCTTCCTAAATATATCAAGCTCAGTTAGCAGTTCAAATAGTTCTTTGGGATGTACTTTATCAAACACTTTTACATAATCTATCAATTTTCATGTTCTTCTTTGCTCAACTTGTTTTTCTTTCTATACTTAAAGGCGGTAGTTTTGATGCTTTCATATCTTTCAACAAATATTCTTAATATTCTGTATCTTTACTCTGTGTTTGCAACATCATAAGTATGTATTTATGTACAGATATTCCAAAATTTGTAAACATACATATTTGTAATAGTCCATAACTTCTATTATGGCTGTGTTCCTTCAGGATGTAGTTGATCATAGCCCTCCACAATTTCTTGTCTTTTGTAGATTTTAGGAAAGGTTGTCTTTTTGATATCATTCTAAATTCCTGTTCAGCCATCCATTTACACAAGCTCGTTAGGCAGGTTACTTGCTGTTTCCCTCTGTCTCGCTTATCTTAAATATGCCCTGTGAGTGTCAACTTCTCCAAACCCTCTTTCCTCATTATATGTACCTGTTCTGCCATCAATTTACACAAGCTCATTAGGTAGATTACTTGCTGTTTCCCTCTGTCTCGCTTATCTTAAATATTCCCTGTGAGTGTCAACTTCTCCAATCCCTCTTTACTCATTATGTGTGTCTGTTCTGCCATCCATTTACACATGCTTGTTAGGTATGTTATTTGCTTTTTCCCTCTGCTCCTCTTGTCTTTAATATTTCCTGTGAGTGTCAGATTTTCTCAACCCTTTTTCCTCATTATGCAACCCAGGAATTTCAGGTGTCTTTTTTTTATTCTAATTGTTAATGTCCTTTTCGCTTCCAATGAAATTTAATGTATGTTTTCAATGTAAATTTATTTATACTGATTGACTGATGTTGAATTAGTGTAATTTTCAACAGGTTTGGAAAATGAAATAAAATTAATAAATAAAACTATAATAATAATGAATAAAGAAAAAGAAATACATTTTCCGATGATGCTAGTAATGAAGGAACTGGAAATTTTATTACCCCACTTGGCTTTGCCAAAAGCCATTATGTGGCACTGTTTAAGTTCTATAAAAAAAGCAAACATTTCTTTCCTCTTACTCTTCTTCTTCCTCCAAGATATAGCAAAACACAGATAAAAATGTCCCTGCTGGGAACATCTCATTCCCCTCGTGATTAACAGATGAATTAAATAAAACCTTTACTTTGGTCATCCCAACTCAGTGCTAGGCTGATTTGAGCTCTACAATTATAACTATGGTTAACATGAATTACCCTAACTTACTTTTGAACCAGAAAAATAAATCCTTTTCCACTTCTCAATGCACAGCGTTTAGACATACTTTGATGAACCTACAATGATGAAGCAAGCACAAACTTTACTTTAGTTGTTAGGATTATCCTTACTTACCCTAACTTACTTCTGACCAAGAAAAAGAAGACAGATATATCCAAAAGACATTGAGAACTTTGTTTCCCTACAATTTCTAGAAAGAAGAAATTGTCCATAGTAGAAATCTAAGTATTTATTGCTCCTACATTAATTTTTTAGATGTGAACATGCATGCATATACAAGACACAAACTCACAAACTTAACTTCCATAAAGAGATGAAATAAAATCAATAAATAAAAAAATGATAAATAATAATAAAAAGAAATACATTTTTCCATAATACTAAGAGGAACCGGAAATATAATTACTTCATATGGTTTTGTCAAATGTCATTAGGTTAGGTCTATAAAAATGCAAATATTTACTGCCTTTCTTCCCCTTCCTCCAAGATGTAGTACCACATGGTAATTACGTTCCCACTGAGGAATGTTAATTTCCCTAGTCCATTGGTGACTGAACTCCCTTCCCACTTTCCAAAACATGACGCTTGCACATGTCTTCTAAAACCACCTATAAAGTAATTTCCATGTAGTAATTACATTCCCACTGAGGAATATTAGTTTCCCTGGTCCACTGACGACTGACTGAAATCTCTTCTTACTTTCCAAAGGATAGTGCTTGTACGTGTCTTCCAAAAACCTCCATCTATAAAATAAATACAAACTTTTCTTTGGTTGTTTCAACTCTGCGCAAGGCTGACTTGAACATTACCATTAATACAATGCTTATACTTACCCTAACTTCTGAACCAAAAAGAAAACAGACATACAAAAGAGACATTAAGAACTTTGTTTCACTACAGTTTATATACAAATAGACAGATTAAACAGTCTGTGGTAGAAATCCAAGTTTTTGTATGTGTTATAGAGTAGCTATCACCCCTTCAGCACTCTACCAGATGGCCTAGCTCATAGCCTTAAACAGTCTATGATTAAGGACTTCAATGGTTGATTAATAAGCTGATTAATGCTTGGACTGATCTTACTTCATTTGGCTATACAGCATTTGATCCTCCTCTATTCCTTGTAAGTTGTCTTATTAATTGTTTTGTAACTTATTGTTCTGTGTTTTTTATGTGTGTCCATTAACACCGTATACTGGTACTGACTAAATATATCAAGCACTCATTCATGTATATCATTCACCTCGACAATACAACAGTATGCTTCTTCTTTGTTTCCATATTGAACATGCACACCCACGTAAAATACATGCAAACACGTAACCTATCTCTATACAGCTCAAAATAATGGAAAAAAGTTCAAATTTCAGCTGATGACTTGTGTTAACTTTGTTTCATATTTTTGAAAAGACAGTGTATATGGTTATATGTTACTCTGTGTGTGTCTATGCCTATACAGAGTTCCACAAGAGAAGCAGATTTAATAACCGAGTGAGATATGATAATTTTCATGGTTATAACTCCAAATCAGATTTACTAGTGATAAGTGAGGAAGAGATTTATAAAGGAATCTGAAAGCATATTAAACTTATCTGTATTTTTTCTCTAGATTTATCTTTCATATTCTCTCGCCTTCATTAAATCTATTGACACTGTTATATATACATACTTGACAAATGGTCAATATTTGGGAGAAAATTGAAGAAAAGGATTTTATCACTGAATTCAGTCCTTCACAGATTACACTACATTTGTATAATATATAAAAAAGAGGAGATATTTTTTGAACCTAGATATTTTTCTATTTAAATGCAAATAAATAAATAAGGGACTCAGGACTAAGGTGATGAAAATTCTCGACAGAGAGCTGTTTTTTTTCTTATCTGTGAACTATCATGCATTCTTGGTTAGTTGATTTGTTTTCTATGTCTTATCAACCCTTTGTGGGTTATTTAAAGCCAGAAATTTCTTTTCTTTTTTTTTTAGATTGTAAGAATTTTATATTTGGAGATAATAATGGTTTAGTGATATAAATCTTATTAATTAACCCATAGCTAGTGGGAGAAGAGATGGATTTATACTTTTCTCAAGGGTATTTGCACATAAGGGAATATAATGAACCCAATAGGAATTGGAACATGGCTCTCAAATTATCAATTGTACATCTGAGGATTAGTTAGGACTACATAGAGACTCTGAGGTATTATGGTGACTGTAGTAAGAATGATAAGTAAGAATGTGCTATTTTAGTGTAAGGAATACTGTGGTATGTTTGGGTCAGTAATTGTGGTTAGCTAAGTTTAAAATAAGATAGATTGAAGGCCAGCCTTCCCCTATCTCCCCACTTTTGGCCTTGGACAACATTTTTGTATTATAACAAAATAAATATTGCTCTCTAATTAACAATTCCGAAGCAGTCACCCATCTATGTACTGACCTGACATGACATTGCTTAACTTCGGTGATCATGAACTGGTGTTTCAATGTGATGTGGCAATAAGCCTCTATGCATTCTTGGGAAAGATAATGTATTAGTTTCCTGTTTCTTTTACCACAGTTTGGGGATTCAGAGTTTTCTTTCTTCAAGGCTAGGGAACCCAGTCTACTCTGCTATTTAATTTCTAGAACAAAACAGTCATATCCTACCTGAGGGCAATAATGTAAAACTGAATGTAAAAGAATAGCTCATAATTTGAACTTGGCTCATCAGTTCCATTATACATGCTGATAGCCATCATACTACCTTCTTTTTATGTGCTATATCCTTTCAGGACGTAGGCGATCATGGCTCTCCACCTCCTTCTATCCCTTGAAGCTCTCAACAAGTTCCTTCTCTCTGCTTCCTCCTCCAGACCACGTTCTGTCATTCACTTGCTTAAGCCCGCCAGGTATGCCATGCGTTGTTTTCCCTTGTCTCTCTTTTCCTCTATTCGACCTGTGATGAACAGACGCATAACATCGCCATCCTTACTGATTACTCCAAACACATTTGTAATTGCCATTAGACTCATCTAACTCATTCCGAATTCTCTGCACTGTCCTCAAAATGACACCCAAGCACTCTGAAATGTTTGTATTGGAGCTTCTGGCATGAATGCCAAACAGAACAACATGCTGTTTCCAAGTTTCTGGTGGAGGGAATATATCACAGTGCTCTCTTTCTCACAGCTGACCCTACTATATTGTGCAATTGAGAAAATCAAAAACAACGTGCATGCACAAACTTAAAAATATAAAATGGCAACAATTTAGCCATTGCATCCTGTACATTGATGAAGCATCTCAGTTGAAATTAATCTAACCAATCCTTTAGTGCATTTATTATTCTTATATATATATATATATATATATATATATATATATGATCGAAATAAAAGTATAAAACTTAATATTACAAGACATATTAAAAACAGCTGAGGCAACCTGTTTCGCTCCCGCTCTTCAGGCTTCAACGGGAGATTTAAAATTAACACAGATAAATGTACAATAAAAGGAAGTTGTTAAAAAAAAAAATAAATAAAATTAGAAAAAGGAACTAGAGGCAAATGACAGTGAGTCCCAACAAACCCTCATGTTGTTTACACAAAGAAGGCTTAAGGGACCCGATGTAAAGTGCCTCCAGAACCTTTAGATGAAATAAGGAGTGAGACCGGGACAACACGGTGAACCAGTCAACACTAAATTTGGTTGCACAATCTCTGTTCTTTCTGTGTTTTATATATAAACTGTTTCTCTCTGTCATATGAAAATAGCTCAGTGGTAGAAACTCTGTTTGACACCAAATCGATTAGGTTTCGATCCAGTCGTACTGAGGAGCTGTGATAAAGCGAAACTGTACTGTTTGTGAATTATATATATATATATATATATATAAACATTAAAATCTATTTTTTACATAAATTGCTAAAACTTACCACCATCTCTCCTTTCGATGTAAAAGCCATTTACAGCCTCTTTCTCTTTACTTCCACCTTCTTTCTTTTTCTACAATGGGAAGCTTTGATGGTGCAGAGGCATGCGAAATCATAGGCATTTACTTACGGCCCTAAAAGATAGCCGATTTCCAGCAATACTCACATACTCACCACAGAATACAAAAAAGGCCAACAGGAGAAGAAATATCATATGGTTCAACCCACCGTACAGCAAGAACGTAAAAACAAACGTAGGAAAAATATTCTTCAAAGTCTTACACAAACACTTCCCAAAATCAAGCACCTTACGCAAGATATTCAACAAAAACACAGTAAAAATCAGCTACAGCTGCACCGAGAGCATGGCACAAATAATAAAAAAGCACAATAGGAAAATTATCAACAAACCACACGAACAAATTAAACCCACGTGCAACTGCAGAATAAAAAACGAATGTCCCTTAAACGGAAATTGTTTGCAAAAAAACGTAATATACCAAGCCACGATAAAATCACCAGATAATGAAGAAAAAGTATACATAGGAGTAACTGAAGGACCCTGGAAACAAAGAAATTATACACACAAAACATCTTTCACAAATAGTAAATATGCGAACAGTACAATGCTTTCTAAGAATATCTGGGAAATTAAAAACAAAATGCACATCACACCAAAAATATCTTGGAAGATAAGGAAAAAATCATCAGCCTACAACAACCAATCAAAAACTTGCAAACTTTGCTTGGAGGAAAAAATAGCTATCATTACTTTCCCAGACCAAAATAAATTATCA
This sequence comes from Acanthosepion pharaonis, assembly GCA_903632075.3. Classification (NCBI taxonomy): domain Eukaryota; kingdom Metazoa; phylum Mollusca; class Cephalopoda; order Sepiida; family Sepiidae; genus Acanthosepion; species Acanthosepion pharaonis. Next base: position 683,900 of record CAHIKZ030000597.1, read on the forward strand.
AATAAAAGATCAGAGCTCATCTCAAAATGCAGGCATGAAAATAAATTTTTACTATGTAACCTAAAAAATGAAAAATGGAAAAAAATAAAATAAAAACAAATAAATATATTAATAAAAAAAAATAGAAATAAAAAATAAATACTATGTTGCTTAAAAACTGAAAACCGAAAATATACAAGTAAAATAAATTGACCTAAATTCATCCAAGTAAATAAATAAACAAACCAATCCCAAATAAAGATAATCAATTAAAACCTGTTCCCGCCAAAATAATAGCTAGAATGAACCACAACAATCAACCCCAAAATTGAACAAGTAGCTTTAATTAAACTCTCAAACTAAAGCAAAACTGTTAAATAAGTGATATAAACAAATTTTTACTACGTTAATAAATAAATAAATAAAGTAAGAAACAAAAAAATTAAAACAAGCAATATAATTTGACCCAAATAAATAAACAAACGACTTCTGGTAAAATAACCGCCATAATAGAATACCCACAATGCACCACTAACCCGTATATATATAAACAGCCAAGAAAAATAACAGCATATGTGGCCTGACGATTTCATATAGCATGAAACAGACTGTCACCTCTAAGTGTTGATTCTATGTTCACTTTTATATATTTACACGCTCTATCTCTGATATTGAGCACTTTATTCCATAAATATAGCATACCTTAAGACTATATTTCTATATATATATATATATATATATATAGGGTGGCAATTATTTTTCTTAATTTTTTCAGTTGTTCTGATAATGTTCTTGATGTATGAAATATTGAAAAAATAAAGAATTTAAACATATATTTGATTTTACATACATTGTTTGGATATTTCATATATATTATATATTTTATTCACTTATTTTATCTATCACAAAGAAATTGCTATTCATTAACCAATGTTTGTAAAATTTTTAGTCTATACTCATTTACATATGAAGTATGTTATGTGATTGAAGTTTATAATATCTATCTCTTTTAAAAATATTGAAAATAACTTGTTTTAGTGGTCTTAGGATTTATTATGCCAAAAACTAGAAAGATATAGATGATGTGTGCTGAAAAATCCTCAGCCTAACCAAGAAAGAATGCTGTTGTTTGGTCATTTGGTGAGATTTGGTAAGTCAGTTGGTTCAAGAACTATATAGCACCTCCATATGGAGAATATATATATATATATATATACACACACACACACACACACACTACAATTCAAAAGTTTGAAGCTATCCCCATAATAAGTATGCGATGAACTTGACAGAAGAGTGAAAAAAGAGCTCTTAGAGTCATTGAAAAAAGAATAAAATCAATTATCAAACTTATCCTTTGAGAAACTTTTGCAATGAATGCCAAAAACTTATGCTGCAGTAATCAAGGCTAAAGGAGGATATTTTGACAAGAGCAAAATTTAATCATAAAATGATTTTTTTCTTTTTGTCATAATAAAATTTCTAATAAAAATCATGCCTCAGTTTTTATTTTTAACCATGCATAATAATTTTGTCTTATTTAAAGTACAAAACATTTACTTTGGGGGTCAATTTAAAAATGACAATTGGTGGCTCCTCCAACTTTTGTACTGTAGTGTATATCTTGTTGTTCTAGTTGCCTCAAGATAATCAGAGCATAAAACTTGAGTTGTGATTTGAGCTGTCCTTTGTTTAGTGTTGAGATTGTGTGAAGTATTTTGCTCTCTCTCTAGATTGTCTTGGTGTTGAACACTTTAATTCACTGCATAGGTAGGGGTTTTGCCTTTTCTTTTTTTCCTTCCTTGGTCGAGATTTTTTTCTTGTCTGAGGTATTCGATCATCTGGCAAATTGTCTGTTCGTCACACCAACATTGTTGTTTTTTCAGTATATAGATATTGATATGAAGGGATGCTGAAAATTAACAACCTGACAATAAAGAAATTTTAAATACAAATTTTCATCATCTCCTTAGATAGATAGATAGATAGATAGATAAAGAGGAGAAATGATAGAGAAATCTATAGATAAAAAGCAGAAAAGATAGATAAAGTGATAAATAGATAAAACTATATATAAAGATGAGAATAGACAGATAAAACTATAAATAAAGTGGAGAAAAGATAGATACATCAACCTAAACATAGATAATGCTATTGAAATGCCACCTGTGACTGAACAATGTCAGTTTCAGTACATCAAGATTATCAATAGGAAGGTTACATTTGTACTTTATATAAATATATATATATAAAGAAAGACCAAAATCCATATAGATGAATCTGTCATATTGTCACATTGTCAGTTACATGGAATCTCTTTTATCCCCCACTCGCTACCCTCCCCATAAATCTTCTCAGTTTCCCACTAAAACAAATCAAAGTTGACAGGCACTTTTTTTAATCATGCCTCGTATTCTTTTATGCTTTTTCCTATTTCTTAAACTCTTCAGCATCCATCTTCACAAAATCTTTGAAAGTTATTTTGTCTGTCTACATTCAAGGCACCAAAACATTTTTTCTTGCAGGCCCATACATGATTCTCACCTGCTTCTATTTCTCTTACCATTCCATTTTTTTTACACTTTTCTTTGTCTTTTCTTTTATATTTTTATGTTAAAAAGAACAAGTTGGTTGTCTGTGTTGACACAACTTTACCGAAGTGCTACTTATATAAGCTGTTTGAAAAATGGTATACAGCTGAAGAATGAAAACCATTTATTAGGGCGTATCAAAAATATTTCAATTTCTTTTTATAGATTTTTCCTCCTGAGATCATTTTCATGATAATGTTTTCCCATGGACTAATGTTAAAGTGACACTTAAAAATGGTTTTCCTCATTGAAAAATGAGAACACATATTCAATTCCTTTCAGGAGGCACATTTTCTTTTGTTTCTTTTTTTTTTTAATCATTTCACCCCAAGCAAGGCAACAAAGCCATTATAACATGCAGGGAGTTATTGAATGTGAAAGAATATGAGAAAAACATTATTAAGGAGTGAGAACAAGAAGGTAACAGTTGACGTTGCATTTAAATTTTTGAAGATCAAAATTGACAGGAAAGTAAGACACCAGAAGAAAGTTCCACAAGTGAGGAAGGTGAGAAAAGAAACTGTTAGCATAGAATTTAAAGTTACATCTAGCCATTTCAACTGTAAAATGATGAGACCTTTCTGCCAATCTAGTACTGCATTTAAATTCATAGAGTCTAGGTACCATAGAGGGGAGTTCAACAGAACTAACTTCAGAAAGTGACTGAAGCTGAGATGTCAGGTCAGGACTAATAAGATTGTAGATTCTTCTTTATAACAACTCTCAATCTCTAGGGTGTTAGACACTAATTTCATTGTTTAAAAATAAAAGCTGAAACAGGGATGTCTACTCAAACTTGTGTCCACGAAATATAATGTTTATTTGTTAAGTGTCATGCATGATACATGCTTGGGCAACCATGTCTCTTTTGATTCAGAATTGAACAGGCAAAAGATTTTGCCACAGTAGATTGCTGTTTTTTCCTGTGTTAGACTGGTTGCCAACCAAGGCTATAGAACTCAGTCTGTCCTGCTATTTAATCCATAGCTGGGAGAAGAAGAGATGGATTCATATCTTTCTCAAGGGTATTTGCATGTAAGTGAATGTAATGAACCTGACTGGAATTTGAATTTTGCTCTCCAATTTCTCATACTGAGCCAATATCAATTACACCACAACACATATCCATAACATTTATATTAATATGAAATAATATTAAATTAAAAAATTTAATAATTTCTTAAATATTTTGAAGAATTTAATGAACTATTTAATTTTTAATGACATTATATTTATTAATTTAAACATTCTATTTCAGTGGATACACATGTTTGAATAGACGTTCTATCTTTTTGTTTTTATAATGATATGAATTACATCTACCTACATGTGCATTCAAGAGTCTTAATAAAGAAAATGTGCTCTCCAGCAAAGATCAAAGTTGCATCCCCTCTTTGTAAGAGGGGATGCAACTGTCTGATCTGTGTGTCTGATCACTGTCTGATCTGGTGTGTTTTAGACAACCTGGCTATAAAGAGCAACACATTCATCCCAGAAAATTAAACAGAAATAATTAAATTGCTTAGTTATTCAAATAAAATCATTTTATGTCCTGAAAGTGGTAATCATCTCAACATTTAGATCACTAATTTGAAATAAATTTAGACAGTATCTGTCTATATTTCTGAAATGAGGCATTTACATTACCCGGACTATTGTCCTCATCTTTATCGCCATGTTTATCACAACATTCCGGCTGTTATATGCTTCGGCCTTCTTCAGGTGGTTAGAATGTCAAACTGAACCCTTTATTTTGCTCACTGGGGTAGACTGTTCTCGTTCCATGTGCCATGTCTAATGGATGTCAGTTATCTCCTGTTAATTCCTCTCTGAAAGTTCTCCACTGGCTTAACCCGGTATTGAACTCACACTCTTTGGGTCCTGTCACTGGATCTAACTAACACCTTTATCCACTGTGTCGTGTATCCTTGAGACAGAAATAAAATTTGATATTCTGTAGTTCTGCTTAGAATAAGAAAAATGATCATACAATATCAGGGAGATAACGAACCTTTTGAGGAAACTACCTTTTGGTCATTTTCTTTCTTGATATGAATCATATCCCATTTATAAATTTATACTATGAAAAATTACATAAACAATTTATATATCCTATGTACAAAATAACAAGTTAAGAAAATAGATCTTGCCTGTAACAATACTCAATTAACAGGTGCTATCCACTAAACATATCACCTGTCAAGGTTAATATAAGTCCAAATATAGCATTTCAACATTTTCCCCAAAATTTGTCTCAAGGGTAATTTTTGCTCAAAAATTCAATTTTCAATCGAGAACAGGTTTTAAATTCAGATGGTTTAGAATATAGCACTAGCTTGTCTTGAAGGGATGAAGCTGTTAAAATAAAGATTTTTGAGTTTGAAGTAATAATAAGCATAGTTTTAAAAAGATTTCTTTAAAGAAAGTATATTCAAATATTCTTCAAATTTAAATATTAAAGGGCAAATCCAGTTGAGGAAGATAAGCATTTATTTATTTAGAGTTTAGAGAAATCTGTAAACTTTCTCAGTACCTATCTATGTCAATCTCATATAGATATGATACATGTCTACAATGGCCATACAGCAGGTGAGGTGGTTTTCCACACCAAACTTTTGAAACTTGATGGCATCTGCATGTTTGTTTAATAGTCATTCATACAGGGTGCCCAATAAAAAAGTGGAAAATTTATTATCACTTTTTTATCTTTCAGGAATAAATAACCTTGAATAACCTTGAATAAAGCTACTGCCTCCAGGTTACCATGTTTACAACTTTGTGTTGAACATTCAAGCAAGCATTTTGAACATCTATGATTGTCCAGTTTGTGCATCAATCATGATAGCTAAATAAAATTATTTCTGAATTTACTGTTTTTTTTTTACTAGGAACCTTGTAGGTTGGTTGGGTTTTTATGACATATCAACCACTGTAGGTCATTTACTGCCAAATTAAGTTAGATATATATATATACATTAAATATATAGGACTTGTAAACATCTATAAGCTATATAAGCTAGAGCTTATTTGCTTGCACACTGCAAAATAATTCCAGGTAATACTGCCTAGGACAAGGATTTCCATTTAGTATAGACAATTTGTTTGCACAATGTTAAAAGGTAGCACATATTAATTACACATCAGGCTACATCCTTGATAAAAGACCAATTCTTTTCAGAAAGTTTATTATATGACTTGGATCAATTTTTGTAAATAGTTCCTTTGTACTCTTAATGTTGTAGAACTTTCTTCGAATGTGTGTAAGGTTTGTGCATTCTATCAGCATATGTTTTACTGTGTATTGGTTTCCACAGGGACATTTTCCATAGTAACCTTGTATTTTGCAAAATAAGGCAGGTTGATTTTTCACTTTTTTTTTGAAAATCAACATTGCACTCAATGTAAAAGCTGGGATTTGATGTAATAAGTACTATTACCAAAACTTAGATTTCTAACTTTTACCAATTTCTGAGTATTTAGTTTTAAAGATCATCTGAAAAAATGTACAGAAATACCAAATTTCTGCAGATTTTTACTTAAAAACTGACTTTAGAATTTTACCATTTCAAGAATAAATACAAATAAAGTTGATATCTTTTGTATTAGATACACCAAATGGAAAATATATTAAAACCAGAATTCTAATTAATCACCACAAGCAAAATATTCATTTGTTTATTCTGTATTTGATAATTAAAAATGTGTAAAAGAAAATGGTAAAAGTTATGTAAGCTAAGCCAGTCACGTGAAGTGGGGTTGCAGGCAGTTCAAATTATTATGAACTACTGTAAAGATGGACATGTCAACTCATGTGGTTGAGTGTCGGTGGCCATAGGCGATATTGAGCATTGGAACATAATGGCGGCAGTACACTAAGTCAGTGACAACTGAACGATGAAAGGGTAAACATTACAAAAGAAACAGATAAGTGTTAAGTTTTGTCTTCTGGTTTTGATATTGTAAAAATTCTAACCATGTGTGTCTAAGAAAAGATGGCAGACCTGGCTGGAAATGAATTACATCCTCAGCAGCCAGAAGCAGGCATAAAAAATGGGCCTGGTCATTGTGAACAAAGAGGAGTTCCAGATAGGGGCTAGAGTCACACAAGAAAAGAGTGAACACACAAAAACTGGATACAGTTGGAAGCTGTGCTGACAAAACAAGATCAACTTAAAGGAAACAGCAGAGGCAAGTCCATCCATGGGTTTCAGCTAGACCCAAGGTGATCATAAAGACATTACTTCAGAAAATTGGACCGAAGCAGCAAATTTGACACCTCCACCGGCTATAAACCCAAACAATGAGAGGACCCCAAAGACAAATTATCAGGATGATTCAGTGAGGACAAAACTCTCTGGGATAATAGTCAAAACACAAACAAGACTAAAGGATTAGTAAAGAAAAAGAAAGTTGAGTGAAGGGGCAGAATAAACCCTTTAAGGCAAGAGAGCAGTCTACCCTGTGAATGCCTTGATAACTCATCTCTTGCTCATTGCTATTTAAAAAGGAAAAAAATAGTCTCTTTTCAAAAGGGGAAAGATGTTTCATGGGATACCGTTTATGTAGGCTAAACAAGTCAGGTGATGTAGGCTTGCGAGCAGTTCAACTTAGTATGGACTACTATGAAGACAGACATGTCAATTTGTGTGGTCGAGTGTTGGTGGCCATAGGTGATATTGAGCATGGAAATGTTTTTGCTTACAAGCCGATTTCAAAATTTTATCATTTCAAGAACAAATACAAATAAAGTTGAAATCTTTTGTATTAGATACACTGAATGGAAAAATATTAAAGTCAGAATTCTAATTAGTCACCACGAGCAAAATACGCTTTTTTTTTTTTTTTATTGTAATCAATAATTAAAAATGTGTAAAAAATGTAAAAAAAATTATAAAAGTTTACAAAAAAGGTTATTCAAGGAATAAGACCATACACCATTTGTTAACAAAAATAGAAAATAAATAAAAGATAATATTGCTGGGAAAAATTACAAGACAAAATGTTTCAAATTTGTATTGTTTATTGAAAATCAAACTGAAACTATGGACACTATATAATATATTACATCATAATATAACTAAATTGTTTTAAAATAGTATATATTTTTCCTTTCAAGCAAATGAAGATCTTATTTGATGGCACAATGATTTAGTAATAATGTGATTGTGCCATGCATCTTGTCCATATACATGTCTTCTTAATTCTTATTCTTTTATTGTCCTCTCTCCTTAATAGTAGTTTTTCTCATAGTCTGTAACACTCAATAACCTCTTGTATCCTAGTGGCTTTATTGCCTTGCTTGGGGTGAAATGTTTAAAAAAAGAAAGAAAAAAGTAGTATCATGTTAAAGTAAATGCAGTCATTAATGCCTGAATCATATGATAAGACCCTTTCTATTGCTTACAAGTACCAGGTGTTCCCAAGTGGTCCCTCAACTGACCAGACTCAATGCTGCTTAACTTTGGTGATCAACTATCTGCAATTAGGAGCAATGTTTCAAGTGCTTTTGACCACTGTTTGTTATTTTCAAGAAAAAAAGGTAGAAAAGATGTTTGTGTTGTTAATGGTCTGGTATTTGAAATAGACATAGGTTCACATTATATGGTAGTGGAATAGATTTTAGCATCATGCGAAAAATGTTCTTATATTTCTAAAGCAAGATTGTCAAGATTGAAACAAATTTTATTGATGCTAAGTTGCCATCTTTTGATGTGAAGGGTTTTCAAAATTTTTAATTGTTTTTTGCACTTCTGTTGTACTATTGGCCATAATGTAATGATAATTATAAAGGTTGTTGTGGATTATACTTATACATGACACTTTACTCAGAAAGTCTTCTTGAGAAAAATATTATGGTGTGAACAAAATATGTTAATGTTTTTTTTAATTATCAACAGAGTCACTGTTTCCAAAATAACAAGATTCGTATAGAACACTTGTAATTTGTAAAGTGATTTTTTTGTGGAGAAATGTTGTTAGTAACCACAAAGATGAGAGTTTTTAATTTTTTGCAGTGTCTGATAAACCTTAGATTATTTTTTGCTATCTGCAAAAATTATATATATTTGGCATACAGTTTTTATCGTGTTTTCATCTTTTATGCAGTAGGTGTGCATCTGACTTCAGTAAAATAAGTTGATTAAATTTATATTATGGTTTAAATTGTGTTTATTATGCATGTCATATTGATTAGTTGTCTGTAAAAATAATTTTATTTATTCAGTGAGGATGTCATTAAGAAAGCCTTTGTTACTAAGTATTTAATGATTTGACAATACTACAGTGCTCTGGCAATCCAACTGCAAAAAGTGATTGCAAATTTTGAATGTTCCTCACATCAAACAGTGGGAACCCAACGTGACAAATAAATAAAAAAAATGATTAACAAATAACTTCTGTTGGTCTTTAATCAAATTTATGTAAATGAGAAATATATATAATTAATATTCCTCTTTCAATTTTAAATTAATATTTCATTCTTCATATAACCCTAAATTATTGCCATAAAAATTTCTTCCCTTTAAGACAAATACCTCCCCCCCCCGGCCCCTGACTTGTGCCTTTCGTCTGACTGAAACATTGAAATGGATAAATTCTATATTAGTTTTTCAACTGTTTTTTTTTTTTCATAGTTAAATTTCTATTTCTGACATGAACTCAGTCCACACTGGGGTTGATAAGACAGCCGGCCGATATCTTCGTCTGCCGAAATAGGTTATTCCCCATATGAGGTGATTTTGAATTTTATTGCCTATTAAGGATTTTCTCTGTAATAATAAATACATCAAGCTCTTTTTATGGATCAGTTTTAATATTTTATATTACTTGGATTGTGTACCAATGGATTTGTTACCTTTAATATATATATATATTTACTTATTTACTTACTTTCAGCAGAGAGAAAAAAAAAACTTCAAGAGTTGAGCTATCAAGGCAAATGAACTAAAACTGAGATATCCAAAGACATGTCACGTGGAATTAGAACAATCTACTTCTGTGGAGTAAATAAAGGGCTTGGTTCAAAATTCTAATGAATATTGCCTGAAGAAGGCTGGAGAATACAGTGGCCAAAACACTGTGAATTGACAACAGTTCTAACAACGTAAATAATGTAAATAGTTACAATACCTCATCTCAGAAATACAGACAGATATTAAAGGATTGGAATGGACATGATATACTAAAAATATGGATCATGTCCTGCCAGAAGCTGATATGAATATCATACCATCTGATATTTCTACACTGATGCAGAGATTTACGACTCATCCCTTCAGTCTTGGTACTAAGATTTCCAGTCAATTCTAGGAGAGCCTGTCTTGACACACACACACACACACACACACACACACACAAAATGGGATATGCTCATGTCTAAGAATCTAGCACAACCTTTGGATAAAACATCTGTTGCAATCTGATATCTCCCAAAGGCTGAAGGTGTTCTTCAACAGAATTACCAATGAAGAAGACCAAAACAGAATCCAGCAAGATCTGGACAGAACCTAAAAGCAGAAATTTGATGCAATCAAACCCTGCCAAGTACAGAAATTGAACAAGGTGAAAGATCAGAAGGTCACCCACAGTGAAGGCAATAATCCAAATCACTCAACACCAGATGGGTACCTCTGAGGAGTCAGTACTGAACAAAGGTGTCAACTTTGCAACAAGTAGATACTATACCTAGATATAACCCCAATTGACAAAATAGCCTTGGACTTTCTCCAGGCTCAGGAAAATGAGCGAAGATGAAAAGTGAGACAGATACTGGAGAAAGCTGATCCTCCTAAATCAAACATTACAAAACAAGATAGGCTGGCAATCAAAACCCGACAGAGAAATGACATCATCATCATACTACCAGCTGACAAAGGAAATGTGACTGTAGTGATAGACAAGATACAATATACAGGAAAACTGGAAGACCTCATTAAAAATGATAGCTATAGTAAAGAAAAACTCAACAATGAAAACAAAAATAAAACTGTCACAGATCCTAATCAAGAAAAAGGGTCACTTCCCACCTAAGACATACAAGCAGTTGTCAGATTGTTACAGAATGCTACCTTATATATACAGTCTCCCCAAAACTCACAAAGACAGTATTCCTCTCAGGCCAATTGTTAGCTGTTGAGGCTCTGTATACCACCCTCTGAATCCCTTCTTTGTGAATATAGTTGACCCTTTAATAGGAAAGTCACCCTCATATGTCCAAAACTCTGCCCACTTTGTGGAAATAACAAAAAAAGCTCCAATCCGGCCAGTGAGTGGCCTGGTGAGTTTGTTCATCAACGTACCCATGGAGGGGGCACTGTCAATAGTCAGGGATAGACTGGTCTTGGACTCATCTCTAGGAGAACATACCAGTATGCCAACAGATACCCTGAGGGAGATGCTGACTATACACATGCAAAAAACATACTGGGATTAGGCATATATTGACGGGATGAAGGCTTGGTGATGGGCTCATCGTTATGACCAGCAATGGCTGATTTATATGTGGAATACTTTGAGGGAAATGGTGTTAGAATCAATATCATGAAAGCCAACTCGATGGTTGAGATACTGTTATGGTCCAATATCCTTGCACCACAGTTATGGTCCAAAGTTAGAACCCAGGAAGAACAACACGGACACAAGAGTAGAATAACAAAGATATATTACAACAGAAATATAGTTCAAGAAGTTGAAGGTGTTAGTAATGACTGTCCGTCTGGTTTAGAGTGAACTAATATTGTCTCGACTTGTTACACCATTCATTCATTATACCTCTTGAGATGTGCAGTATTTATAGTGTTAGGAAGAGTCCATTATCGTTATAGGTAAGTTCCCATAACAGATACATAGATGACACCTTCATACTCTGGCTCCGCCAAGAAGTTATTCAGCTACTACTGGACCATGTGAACTCAATAAGATCATCAATAATGTTCACAATGGAGAAAAAAAAAACAACAAACTAGCATTCCTGAATGTGCTAATATCTCAAACAGAGCTTGGGTTCAAGACATCCATATACCGTAAACCAACATTCACCGGACAATACCTCAACTTCAATTTCAACCACCTGTAGAGTGTAAAGAAAGGGATCATCTGCTGCCTGGAACATTGAGCAAGAGTCATAAGTGGTGACCAAAAGACATATGAACATGATTAGTATAAGCAATATTCTAAAATGTAACAACTACCCTTGGAACATGACAGTATCCCCCACAAACTTGAATAGAAGAGTACAAAATGATAACAACACTCAGAAAACAGTAATGGTCTGCTTACACTATGTGAAGGTCTTATTAGAAAAGATACTGCGGCCCATATAACATCAGTACAACCATCAGGCATGGTTCAACATTACTCAGATATCTAAGTAAAAGGAGAACATGATTAAGGACTGTGTGTACTCCATGCTGTGGAAAGAAATATAAAGGAGAAACATGTTGCCTCCTTAAGATAAGACTGTAGGAACACCATAAGGCTTTAAAACAAGGGGAAGTTGAAAAATCAGGCATGCCTGACCACATATAGAGAGTATAGGAATTAAAAGATATATTTTCCAACCATTAAAATCCCATCATAAGGTTTGTTTGATACACTATAATTACGAGGGCAAATACTACTGAAATACTTGGCAGACATAGTTGTAGACCTACTACGTGTTATTTTTGGACAATTTATAAAATAACAATAATAACTCCTTTCACCACTCCTGCAATTTAAAGAAAAAGATTTTCATGAGACAGTGTAAAATCATTTTCTAACTAATGAAAATCTTGTATTAAAAAAAGTTCACACCTCCATGTGAAATTAAATTTTGGCTTTCCCTTATGGATATAAAAATAGAAGCATACTGCTTCTCAGGGTTCAAAATAATTTCAGAGGCCAGTTTGATCTACACATGCGTACAACCCCACACGTGCATGCAATGGAAGAGATGAGCCAGCAGCCACCAACTAAGGCCTTGTCTATGAACTCACAAACATATTAGGTTGACCATCATAAAGTAAGTCTGTTCACACATTTTACACTGCATTAAAAACTCTTAATTACTTTATAAAACAAACTTCATTGCAAGGAATATTGAACATTTTATTGCTATTGTGTATTTCTGAAAGGAAAGTATGTTATTTCAATTGATGTTCTGCTTCTACTTTTCCTCTCCAAAATAAATTATTTCATTTAAAAAGATGTGTTGTTGTTGTTGTAGCTAAGTGTTTGAAATCCCAATATCCAGATAAAAACAAAAACCTGAGTAGATGGATCCCAACAAGAGAAAAAGGAGATCACCACCTCTGTGGGATGAAGTTGAAATAATAGACAGAGAACATCATGGGAAACGAAGAAAGCTTAAGACATCAGCTACAAAAATGTCCTAAGCTGGCCAATTATAGAAATGAATACAATATGGGAACCAATAATATAGAAATAAAATTGTAATATGAGCCTAGGTAAAAAATGTAATTGAAACATTTGGGTTTTAAGTCCCAAAAATTCACTCACTGAAGTAAACAAGGACATGTGGACAAAAGCATTGGTTGATTGATCCAAAAAGGGACTTGACTCAAAGAATTATGAGTTCAATCCCTGGCCTCAGTAAAGAGAACACAACTAGGGGAGTTGGGTTATCAAGGGGAATTAACTAAAACTGACATATCCAAAGACATGGCATGTGGAATTAGAACAATTTACCCCATAGTTCATTTCAAAGTTCCAACAAAGTTCTTGGCTGCTATGAAAATTTAATGGCTCAGTCTAGAAAATGATTAGCAATATTTTCCTTCCTAAAAATAGATATTAAAAGTTTGGAAAATATACTTATTAACCAATAAACTTCTGAGTTTAGTAAATCTAACTTTTAGACTTCTCCATCCATTATTTTTCTTTAAATATCATTGCATAAATTAACAAAAAATAGTTTTCAATTTTTTGGTAAACCATTGACCAGGAATTTTAGATGCAATACTGATTACTAAACATTTTGTATAATTATTGAGTGTTAGTACATTCTTGCAATATTGTCCTGCATTTTAATATAAATCATATACCATGAAAAATATACGAATGAAAATATATAAACAAAGCAAATCTTAATAGTAGTACAAATAAGGTCAATTAATAGCTATTGCCTGCTGATATGATGAAGAAACACATATACATGCACACATAAAACAACGTAAATACGTGATTCTCCCATTAAGTAGTTGCATTGATCTTTTCACTCATACTAATGCAATTCATATCTTTTGTGTTGTAAAAAAGAAAAAACAAAATAGTTTTCATTGAACTTTGTTTGCAAGGAATTTGTAACTTCTTTCTTTCAACTTGAAAGAAAACAAAGATTCCTTTTATATTCAATAATAAAAACTACTTAAGTTTGTAGAGCAGTGTTTGAAGATTATTTCTTTTCTTTGTTTTTTCACACACATTTTGCTCTACAGTAACACTGGTATACAAATATAAAGCTAAATAATCAAAATACAATTCATTTTTATCATAATGCAGTATAATTTTAAAAATGTAACTCTTCCAGTCATGACAAAGGATGGAAAATGTGACACAGAAATCCAAAGATGAATTGGATTAGTGAAAGTTGCCTTCCAGAAACTAAGCAAAATATTAAGAAAATTGTAAAATCTTAAGACTAAGTTTGCAAATGGTAATTTATGATTTTTCACTATGCTTAGCTTGGCTCAATATAAATCTAAATAGGGTAAAATACAGATAGTAAGATTATATTGCATCGGTCTTTTATGTGCAGATAGTCTGCCTGCTTTGATTACACTGGTTAACAAAAAAATATTTTTTAAATGGTGTCAAGATACCAAACAGTTTTTTTTAGCTAATTTGAGGTTGCGGAATCTGAAATTAACTTCACTTTTTCTTGGTTAGCTACCATTTTTGCTGTACAGAAATGTCTCATTTTTGGAAAAAAAAAAGAATTTTTTTCATTTGTTTTCTGTATATATGATATTGACTGATGGCAACATTATTCAAAATAGAATTGCAGAAACCTCTCAGTTTGCATTTAAATTGAGAAATACTATTTTTGCAATAACAATCAGATCCTAAGTCTTTAAAAATAATATGATTGAATATACCAAGACCAACAAGTATTTTCATCAAACCATTTAATAAACTAACAGCAGAAATAAAAGCTTTGTGAACATAAGAACTATGGTAAAAATTTTCTCTTTCTTGATTGTCTGTCATGTTCAATGTTATTTAAGTCCCTTTTGATACTCCAGCAGTATAATGTACAATGGAATAGGTGCATTCAATTAGGATGTCTTTAGTTGGAGTTTCTTTCCAATTGTGAAAACAAAATGCTCTCAATGTGCTTGGTTTCCTTCTGTAGAAGAAGATTTTAGGGTTCCATTTTTTTATGTCACCTTTTACTAGGTTTACTAAAATATATTACCGATAAAGATTATCAGTTAATTTGAATTGTTTCTGTATATATATTAACCGATGGCAATGTTTCTCAAAATAAAATCATAAAAATCTCTCAATTCATATTTAAACCAACAACCTGCTTATTGAGAAATACTATTTTTGCAATAACTATCAAACCTTAAGTCTTTAAAAATAAAATGATTGAATATACAAAGACCAACAAGTATTTTCATCAAATCATTTAATAAACTAAAAAAAAATAAACTAAAAGCAAAAATAAAAGCTTCGTGAACATAAGAAGCATGGTAAAATTCTTCTCTTTCTTAATTGTCTTTCATATTCAATGTTATTTAAGTCACTTTTGATACTCCAGCAGTATCATGTACAATGGAACAGGTGCATTCAATTGTGAACATCTTCAGTTGGAGTTTCTTTCCAACTGTGAAAACAGAATGCTCTCAATGTGCTTGGTTTCCTTCCGTAATGAAGTGATAAAGTGATAGGATAAATTTATGAACAATATCAAACAGAAGATTTTAGGGTTTCATTTATATATGTCACTTTGATATCACCTTAATTATCAGGTTTACTAAAGTGTATTACTGATAAAGTTTATCACTTAATTTGAATTTTGCCAATAAATTGGAATAATTTGGTACTTCTATTTCAAAATTTTTGAATCAAAAACACTTTTTTCTTATAAAAATAGTTTATTTCAGGTGGCTGATCTAAATTTCTCTGCTTACCTGAAAATTGATGGGTTTCTATAAGACATTTATGAACTAAATTTTGCGATCAGCCAATCATAAATTGAACTTCTTTCAAAAAATGAACAATTTCAGTACAGCAAAAATGGTAGCTAACCAAGAAAAACTAAGGTAATTTCCAGAATCAGTACCATCAAATTTGCTAAAAAATGTGTTTTGTTTCTTGACACCAAAAATCATGTCAAAAAAACTTAATGTCTATATTCCAAACAATAACAGAATCAAAATAAAGAAAACATGGTCTAATGCCTGATAAATAACTCATAAGTCAAAAATGTGTAAAAAGTGTCTTTAGTTAAGTTAAATTCTTTGGGTAGTTTGCATAAAAATCTTTGTTTAGAAAAGACTTTTATTATTAGGAAAGATTCACTGATCATCTTTGTTGTTGCTGTTGGAGATGATTTGTTTGAAGTCACAGACATATGTTTCTTTCAGCATGTGCTGGAGGCAGATAGTTGCATCTCTGCTCTGAAAATTGAAACCTGTGGGGTTTTATAAGAAATTTAACCCAAAAATATGTTCAAGAAATGTATGGATTTAGTTTTCTCTGTTTAGTCAAATAATTCACATGGAGATGTTAATTTCTAATAGATACTTTGATTTAAATAGTGTATTTTGCATTGTGGAATCTTTTTGGCATGTTTGTAATATTGTCTATTAGTGGGTAGAAATTAAAATTTGGGCATATTTTAATATGGTATGTATGTGCACATGTAATTGTGTTTGAAATAGGGTTTATTTCCTGTAGTAGAACCTAAACTATTTGGTCTTTACCATTACTGTATATGAAGAAAATATAATTTGAGGATGTTGAGAGGAATGCTCTTATCAGATTTAGTTATGATGGTAGATCTTGCTAATAATAACAGCCTATGAAATTTCCAATTTTCAGAAAATGTGAAGGCGGCTTTTGATATTTCTTTATTGATCTGTATCCTTGAAATTCACTCTCCATACACATACGCACTCTCAGATATACAGATATTGTTGCATAAACACAGGTACAGATATTGTTGCATAAACATCTAGTTTGCTTTTAAAACTACAACTGGTGCATCTACAATGCATCCAGAGATTCTTGGTAAAATCCAAAGAATCAGCTGTATTATTGGTCCTGACCTGGCATCTTAGCCTCAATCACTTTACCCACCACTGTAAAATAGTTTCTCTTTGCTTCTTCTGTAAATATTTTCACAGTAATTATGTTGTGCATTTGAATCAACCCACAACAAAGAAAAAGGTGAGAAAAGTTTTTGAATATAAAATTTTCATAGCATGTATGAGTGTTAAAGTTCCTAATTTGTTAAGCTGAAAAAGAAAAGGTGAATTCTCCGCATGTACATGTGAGAAAAAGAGTCAAGGAAGAAAGTTACGAGGAAAATGTAAATGTCATGTAGCTTGGTGAGGAAAAGTGTAAATGTTATGTAGCTTGGTGACGAAGAATGTATGTGCGATGTAGCTCAGTGCGGAAGACAGGTGAATAAGTAAGGGAATCTCTGGTAAGCTATGGTGTTGTGAACTGATGTCATATGTTGCTGCTCTTCCTCCTTACTGGTTTTGTCCATCTAGAGACTTTACTTAAACATTCTTCAAAGGGATCCCAAAGCATGTTTTATTGATGGGGGGAATGCAATCCATTGGTTGAAAAATGTTAAATATTTATTTTCAAAGTATTAATTTATTAACTGGAAGAATGTGCATATCCTTTGAGTCAGAAACCATTTTTTTGTCATTTGATGCTGAGGTTTATTTCCATTTTCACTTCACAATTGTCCTGATGAGTTTGTCCTCTTTGGTATTTGGATTCATAAATTTAAGCATTGCTTGCTGTAACTGTAAGTTCCATGTTGATAGTTTCTTCATTGAGGAGAGTGGGAAAGAGAGGAAGAAAGAGGGATAAAGAGAGGGAAAGAGATAAATAGGGAAAGAGAGAGGGAGAAAGAGAGGAAGAGAGAGGGAAAGAGAAATAAATAGGGAAAGAGAGGAAGAGAGAGGGAAAGCGAGGGATAAATAGAGAAAGAGAGGGAGAAAGAGAGAAAGAGAGAGAAGAGAGAGAAAGAGAGAGAGGAAGAGAGAGAAAGAGAGAGATAAATAGAGAGAAAGAGAGGGAAGAGATAGGAAAGAGGGAAAGAGAGATAAATGGAGAAAGAGGAAGAAAGAGATAGGAAAAGCGAGAGATAAATAGGTAAAGAGAGGAAGAGAGAGAGAAAGAGAGATAAAGGGAGGAAGAGAGAAGGAGAAATAGGGAAAGAGATGGAGAAAAAGAAGAATAGAGAGGGAAAGAGAGAGATAAATAGCGAAAGAGAGGGAGAAATATGGAGAAGATAAACAAACAACTTTAAACAAGATAGCACCGATTCATAAATTCCTGAAACCCCCACACTTATACATCTAGGAGAGTGAGAAAGTGAGCAAGAGAATGAGAGAGGGAGAAAGAGGGGGGAGTAAAAAAGAGGAAGTAAGACAGAAAGAGAAAAGAAACAGTTTTATAGTACTGATTCATAAATTCCAACATTGAGAAGAGTGGCAAAGCAACCAAGAGAGTGGGAGAGAGAGAGAGAGAGAGAATGAAACATAAAATAAGAGAGAATGAAAGACAAAATGACACTGATTTGGAGATACTCGGATGCACACTGAGACACACAAATGCATTACAGAGAGAGAAATATAAAGGGAGAGAAAAAGAGAAAGAACAGAAGAAAGAGAGTCATCTTCAAGAAAGATTCCAGTGATTTTTACAAACTTAAATTCAACCCCCCACATGTACACATGCATTAATGAAAGTGAACAAAAGAAAGAAAGATAAAAAGGGGGGAAGACAGATAGAAACATAAAATGAGAGAGAAAAAGCAAGTTCTTTAAACATGATGCAACTGATTCATTATATTTAACTGCATTAAAGAGAGACAGATAAAAAAAGAGAATGATAAAGAGAGAGAGGAACAGGAGACAAAGAGAGACTTCTTTAAAATAATATGGATTAATACATATCCAAATTTATTCCTTCACATGCATTAAAGAGATAGGGGTAGAAAAAGAGAATGAAAGATAAAGAGAGATGAGTGGAGAAAGAGAACGAACAATAAAGAGAGAGAAGTGGAGAAAGAGAAGGAAAGATAAAGTGATAGGGGTGGAAAAAGAGAAGGAAAGATAAAGAGAGATGAGTGGAGAAAGAGAACGAACAATAAAAGAGAGAAGTGGAGAAAGAGAAGGAAAGATAAAGTGATAGGGTGGAAAAGAGAAGGAAAGATAAAGAGATGAGTGGAGAAAGAGAACGAACAATAAAGAGAGAGAAGTGGAGAAAGAGAAGGAAAGATAAAGTGATAGGGGTGGAAAAAGAGAAGGAAAGATAAAGAGAGATGAGTGGAGAAAGAGAACGAACAATAAAGAGAGAGAAGTGGAGAAAGAGAAGGAAAGATAAAGTGATAGGGGTGGAAAAAGAGAAGGAAAGATAAAGAGAGATGAGTGGAGAAAGAGAACGAACGATAAAAAGAGAGGAATGGAGAAAGAGGACGAACAATAAAGAGAGAGGAGTAGAGAGAGAGAAGGAAAGGTGAAGAGAGAAGGGTGGAGAAAGTGAAGAAAAGATGAAGAGAGATGAGTGAAGAAAGAAGAGGAAAGTTAAAGAGAGAAGGGTGGAGAAAATGAAGGAAAGATGAAGAGAGTGTTAGATGGAAAGGTAAATAAGGAAAGAGAAAAAAAGAAAAAAGAGAGGGGAAAAAGAGATAAAGAAAAAAAGAGAAAAATATTTACAAGATTTATACATAATCAAATTTACCCTCATACATAAACATACATTATAGAAAAAAAAGAGATATGAAGAGAGAGAGACAAACAAAGATAAAGAGAGTGAATGGAGAGAGATGAAATAAAATGATGATAAGTATGTACAAGATTTATACCTAACCAAATTTACCCTCACACATAGACATACATTAAAGCAAGAGAGAGAGAAAGGTAAAGATAAAGAGAGAGTGTGAAGAAAGATGAAGAAAAAGAGAGACAGGTATCTACAAGATTTGTACATAAGCATACATTATATAGAGAGAACGAAAAAAGAAGAGAGAGAAGGAAAAGTAAAAGAGAAAGGAAAACACAGATTTCTAAAAAATGTTATTGATTTATATATACCCAAATTCATCCCCCACATTCACACATATGAGGGAGAAAGAGAGGAAGGGAAGTTAAAGAGGGTGGGAGAGAAAGAGAGAGAAAGAAAGAGTTACTTCTACAAGATACTATTCATATATACCCAAATTTATAACTGCACATGAACATATATTAGAGAGAGAAGAGAGGTGGAGGAAAGATAAAGAGAGAGAGAGAGTGGGGGGGGAAGAGAAATAAATAAAAAGAGAGGCAGATTTCTACAAGATGTTATTTATTCATGCATATTCAGATTCAGTCCCCCCCCACCAGCACCACATACATATACATGAGAGAGAGAGAGAGAGAGAGAGAGAGAGAGAGAGAAGGAAAGATAAAAAAGAAGTTGAGAGAAAGAAAAAGGAGAGGATTTCTACAAAATGCTATTGATTTATACATATCCATGTTCTTCCTCATGCAAAAAGTATACATGAGAGAAAGAGAAAGAAAGATAAATAGCAGGAGGGAAGGAAGATAAAGATGGAAAGGAGAGAAAGGAAAAGAGAGAGAGAAAGAGAGATTTCTACAATATACTTTTGATTCATACATATCCCTATTCCCCCAACATTCACTGAAATTAAAGAGAGAAGAGTAGAGGAAGAGAGAAAAAAGAAGGAGAGAGTGAAGAAGAGAGGAAGAAGGAGAGAGAGTGAAGAAGAGAGGAAGAAGGAGAGAGAGTGAAGAAGAGAGGAAGAAGGAGAGAGAGTGAAGAAGAGAGGAAGAAGGAGAGAGTGTAAAGAGAGGAAGGAGGAAAGAGAATGAAGAAGAGAGGAAGAAGGAGAGAGTGAAGAAGAGAGGAAGAAGGAGAGAGTGAAGAAGAGAGGAAGAAGGAGAGAGAGTGAAGAAGAGAGGAAGAAGGAGAGAGTGAAGAAGAAGAGGGGAAGAAGGAGAGAGGTGAAGAGAGGAAGAAGGAGAGAGTGGAAGAGAGGAAGGAGGAGAGGAAGAGAGGAAGGAGAGAGAAGAAGAGAGGAAGAAGGAGAGAGAAGAAGAGAGAAAGGAGAGAGTGAAGAAGAGAGGAAGAAGGAGAGAGAGTGAAGAAGAGAGGAAGAAAAAGAGAGTGAAGAGAGGAAGAAGGAGAGAGAGTAAAGAAGAGAGGAAGAAGGAGAGAGTGTAAAGAGAGGAAGGAGAGAGTGAAGAAGAGAGGAAGAAGGAAAGAGAATGAAGAAGAGAGGAAGAAGGAGAATGAAGAAGAGAGGAAGAAGGAGAGAGTGTGAAGAAGAGAGGAAGAAGGAGAGAGAGTGAAGAGAGGAAGGAGGAGAGAGAGTGAAGAGAGGAAGGAGGAGAGAGAGTGAAGAGAGGAAGGAGGAGAGAGACTGAAGAGAGGAAGGAGAGAGTGAAGAAGAGAGGAAGAAGGAGAGAGAGTGAAGAGAGAAAGGAGAGAGTGAAGAAGAGAGGAAGAAGGAGAGAGAGTGAAGAAGAGAGGAAGAAGGAGAGAGTGAAGAAGAGAGGAAGAAGGAGAGAGAGCGTGAAGAAGAGAGGAAGAAGGAGAGAGAGTGAAGAAGAGAGGAAGAAAAAGAGAGGAAAAAGGAGAAGAGAGGAAGAGGAAAAAGAAGAGAAGAAGAAAAAAAGAGGAAAAAGAAGAAAGAGAAAAGAAGATGAGAGAGAGAGAAGGAAAGATGAAAAGGGGGGTAGAAAAGAGAAAAAGAAAGTGTGAGAAAACGATAGAGAGAGGAGATATTAGTAAACCTTTATCATAACTACTAAGCCAACCCGTTGATTTATTAAAGAATTTTAGCAGTTAATCCATCCACGTAAAGCACATGAGGTAAATATATTAAAGTGAAATTGGATTAATGTTTGCCTTGTTGAACTTTCTTAGTTAAATGAATTCTATTTTCTACAGCATTTCAGTGTGTAACTTTAAAATTTCTCAAAGGGTAAATCTATCATTATGCACATTAACAGAAAATAAATCCTTTATGTTGTATTCTTTAAAACAGTTCTTTGGATATTTTGACAGATATTTCTACTTCTAGATTGCCAGACTTTACTAGTTGCTCATGACCCTTACAGAATTCTATCAAATGCTGACTGTTTATTTTCCAGATATACCCATCTGTAAGAGTAGCTGTCTATTCTCTGCTGCAGAGTCAACCTGTATTTTATGCTACTACTATGCTACTATGATACTGTTATAAAATAAAATAAGACATATCTCAGCTGATTTACAGGCAAATACTCAAGAGTGAGAGCCGGATGTGAACTGGACAAAGCCCCGTCACAAAATGACCATTATCTTCATTTACAAATGTTCCCAACACACGCGTTCCGGTCGAAAAATAAAATAATATTTAAAGTGTTCCATTTTTTGTCCAATAAAAATACTTCCCTCCTAATTATACTCGCTTCGTTTTTCAAGCCTGTTAAGCCATAAAAAACGCTATAAAAGGGGTCACACGGAAGTTCAACAGGCAGTCCACAGGTGCCCAGGAGAGAGACCTGTCACAGTCAGTAGCTGTCAGCAGGGGAGCATCAACCACCGTCAACATGTGTGAACTACTATGAGAGATCGACCTAGATGCGAAGCCGGCTTATGAACTATACCACAAGGTAACTGTCCCAAACCATCATGTTCCTGTTGAAATAAACCACGTAAATCTAATTCTGCTGTTGTCATATTTCTTTCTTGCAACCATACGCTTGTCTATAACAATACTAAGCAAACTTTAGTTAAACTTTCTGGTAGAGAGAGCACAATCTAGAATGATCAGTAGCCAAACAAAACAGGAGTAAAAATGTTGTTAGTGTTTTAGCATTTTTAAATTTAAGAACACTTGTAAATATACTTCAGGCTAACTGAAAATCAAGGTAAATTATGGAAGATGCTAAGTGATGTAATTTGATGAGAAAGTAATTTATTTAGAAGGAAAATTCTTGAGAGAGTAGCTATCAAATCTTACCAAAATATTAATATGTGATTTTTTTTTCAAATATCTCCTTTACTAAAAGAAATAACATAAATGAATATAGAAAATTTAAAAAAGTTCAAAGTAACTGGTTTAATTAAAAAGCTTCTATGATTTAAAATGTATAATATATAAATTAAACTCAAAATAAAATAATAAATATAATAATTACATTAAAAAATTCAGCAATAACAACATTTACTTTTCTTCTTCTATGTTTTATATGCCTTTGGGATATAGGCAATCATGGCTCTCCACAATTTCCTATCTCTTGTAGTTCTCAAATAGGCATCTATGCAGACAACACTACCATTTACTCCTGTCTCAATAGGAAATCTGTCATTACTGACAAAATTAACCTTTACATGGTCTTGTAAAGAACCTCCAATCTGATTGACTGGGGCAGGAAATGACTTGCAAACTTTAATACCTCCAAAACTTAACTGCTCTCATTTACTCACCATAGGGAAACATCTCTGCCTCCTATCAGCAGGGCTGATGCTCAACTTCATGAGAGCGTCTCACTGCGCCTACTTGGTCACATGTTTTCCACTGAATTAAGGTGGAATAACTACACTGAATCAATAGCTACATCTACCGCAAGGAATGTTGGTTCTCTGTGCCGTCCCAGAATGTTTTTCTCATCTGAGTCCATCCTTCAAATTTACAAATCTACCATTCTTCATTGCATTGAATACTGTTGCCATATATGGTCTGGTGCCCCCACTATTCATTTGGAGGTCCTTGATGAAATACAATGACAGATATGCAATGTGATATGTCCTGATCTGGCATCTTAACTCCAGTCCCATTCTCACCGACGTTATGTGGCTTTCCTCTGTCTTCATTACAAATATTTTCATGGCAACTGCTCTGACGAGCTATTTTCACTGGTGCCCCAGTTGCATAAATTAAAGTGTGCTACTAGGTTGGCATCTCGGTCCCACCATTTTACTCTCAAAGCAATTAAATGTAACTGTCTCTTCTACTCCAACAGCTACTTCTCCTGCACTTCTTGACAATGGAACTCCCTTCCTCTTACTTGCTATAATCTTCAAAAATTTAAATGTAATGTTAATTGACATCTTCTGATGCCTTGACCATGATCACCATGCTTCTATTTATCCTTTGCTCAAACATCCCTCTTTACTCTTACTTTCGCTCTCTGTAAACCCTTGCATGCTAGTGGCACTCTCGCCTTGCTTGGGGTGAAATGCTTAAAAAAATCTCTTAATAAATTTTGTCTTTTTGTTATCTCTCATGCTCTGCCATCCACAAACTTAAGTTCATAAGTTATGCATTGATTTCCTCTGTCCCTCTTGTCACAAATCTATCCCATGAGTATCAAATTTTCCAAACTCATTATGTGCTCTAGAAATTTCAACTCTCTTCCTGATGTTAAGTATAAGTTTCCTTTTTGTTTTCCAAATTCTCTAAAACTTTGTCATTGCTCACCTGTTCAGTCCATGGAATCCATAGCATCCTTCTGTAGAACAACATTTCTGTTTCTTCTTCATCTGTGAAGTGATTCTCCAGCTTTTACTACCTTCACTTTCTTTTAATAGAGATTAAATTACATTAATTATTGTTTCCAGAGGAGGATGAATAATACACAACAGTTCGGTAGTCATTTCATTTGTTTCCAGAAGAGGATGGATATTACATAACAGTTCGGTAGTCTCCAGTGGACTGATATTATATAACAATTTCCGCTTAATCTGTGGAGAGATTGTCCAGCATTCTGTGGCATACAAGAGGATGAATATCACATAGCACTTCAGTGCACTTTTCTTTGTTTCTAATTAAGCTTTCCTATTTCTTAGTACTTTTGATCTTTTAGAATTCATTTTTTACTAATCAAATGCCTGTTCGGATTTCAGCCTTGCACTTTTCCTTCTTTGTTAAAACACTTCCCAGGGGTCATTCCAAAGTTGAAATTAGAGCAAGTTGAATAAAACTAAATCTGTGATTTAGAAAACTCTTCTCAACACAGAAAATGTCCCCGTCAGCTTCAAGTCAAAATGAAGATTAAATTTCATACTGAATGTCTTTGAAAAGATGTCTAAAGAAGTTTTCTTATTTTTTTTTTTTTTTACACAAATATTTTCTGAAAACTTGAAAGTTTATCTTGGAATAACTTTTATCAATAAGTTCTTGTGGCTTAATATATTTCATTATAAGAACAGCATTTGGGACAGGAATTAGACACAATTTAATGTGCGATTTTAAGAATAAAAATCTTCAAATTATGATGCTTTTAGCCTTTGTTTTTCCTTTGCCTCATGTTAACCTATTATGTTGGGCCAAAACTATGTTCTGCTTGTCAATGACTTGTATTGAGAGAGTTGAATTTTTAATGCACTTCATTCAAAAAGATAAATTTTGATTGAATTTTAACCACTCTAATATCAAGAACATTTTTTTAAAAATTCTCAAAATTTGTGTATATTGATTCTAAAATTGAAAATAATTGATATTAAATAACATTTCAGCACACTTTTTCTTTAATAAAGATAAAAATGCAATTAAAATACAATAAAAAAAATTGTGCAATATATGGATGTGCTGTGATGGATCAAACATGTCAAAAGTGATCAGTGATGTTTTTTTCTGCAGGTTTCTTAGTACGATAAAGATTAGCCCCATAGGGTTATTTTGGACTAAGTTGAATTACACCTGCATATATTCTGGGTGGGTTTAATCTGAGCTGCTACTCACATGGTCAGAATACTTTGTTTTGAGCTTCCATTAGGAGTGTTTAATTTTAACAAATTTAATTTAAAAAGATCAATTCTGACTGTATTGTGATAACTGCTGTGTGAGCATTTTAAAAGTATTTTACAAAGTTTCATGCTAGAGATTTTTTATTGAATAATGTTCCATTGTTGGGTAGATCATCTGAAGTTAAGAGCAATCAAGTCAAGACATTACTTGTGAATAATTATGTATTCTATGTAAATATCCACATCAAGTACCAACTTGCAAAAAAAACAAACAACTGAATTGGATTTAAATCCTCTATTTTAAAAACATATTGTGATGAGCAATGAACAGTGGATACATGAAAACAATGTGGAATGCAAGGCATTGTGAAGCAATTGAAATGAATCACTACTAACTAGGCCAGTATTCATACTGTGTAGATGCTAGGTTTGAAAAATTTTTTTTTCTGTTATGAGCTCCTTTCAGTGAACAAAACAATTGATTTGAACAGTGCTCCAAGTTCAGCCAACTGAAGAGAATAATTGATAAAATGCATCTGGAATTAGTTAATAGAAATAATTGTCTCTGCTTTGTTACACTGTTTTTTTTTCATATTCATTATGTGTTGCATTTTCAGATTATGATTCATTCCTGTCTACGTAGAAATCTCTCAATGAAATGATTTTCAATTCCTTGGAAGATTAGAAAGTCTCTGATAATTTAAAAGGATGAAATTCTAAAGGAAGTTGAAGTTGATTGAAAGATGGAAGATTATAATGGAAGAAAATGATAAAGATGTTTTTCAATAAAGTTAATAGCAAAAAGAAAAATGGTTCTTTCTAATTTACAGGGATGTGTAAGTGGTGTACTGTGATGTGGACTAATGGATAGTTGCTTGGAATGAGAAATTGGTCAGCTGTGTTGGAATTCTAATTGAATTTGTTACATTCATGTACACATAAAAAAAATACATTAGAAAAGGTATGAATCCATCTCTTCATGATTCCCCCAGCTATGGGTTAAATAGGTTATCCTTGGTTGGCTACTAGTTTAGGGGAAGGAAAACTCTGAATTCAAAACTGTATGAAGTTTTCCAAAAGATGAAAGAAGCTAATGAATCAAAATGGTAAATAAAATTCACACCCCAAAAAAATGTTCTTTTGAAATTATAAACAACATTTTTTGCAATAATGTTTACCCTGTACAAGGCCCCAAAACCACTTGAAGTAGAGGGTTACAGAGTAAGAGGTAAGGGGCACAGTTTATGAGGATATGTGATAAAAATAATGGTTGACCTGAGACTTGAAGAGGTTAAGACTGTAGTGATTGGGGAAGCATCCTTTTCGAAGTCAGTTCCACAAAGTAATGGTTCATGGGAAGTAACTCCTCAAGATGAACTTACATTTCACCAATGGAATATGAAGGGAATAACAGTAGTTCACTACATTTTGCATAGCATGGCAGGTTTTAGCTGCGAAGGTTAGTACTTGTGGAACTAAGCAATGTAGTACATTGAAACATTTTTGATTAACATTCCCTACTTTATTATATCATTTCTGTTATTGTAGAATGTATTGTGGATGTGCAAGTACTATAAGCGATAACAGCATATCAAATGGGATCAAGGAGTTGATTTAAAGTTCCAGGCAAGTCTCTTGTATTCACTATTGCCTGAATCCCCTTGGGAAAGGCATGGATCCATTCCTTTTCCCCTTTCGCCAGCTATGTACTAAATAGACTAGTCTTTAGTGGCAAAGATAAAATGCAACTAAAGTGAAAAAGCAGTGATTTGTGCAATTTATGAAGAAGGTGCTGTAACTAATCAAACATGTCAAAAGTGGTTTAGGATATTTCCAGCTGGAGATTTAATGAATAATGTTCCATAGTTAAAAAGTTAATAGCAATAAAGCAGTGCTTTGGACAAAGTATAAAAGATGTTACATTAAAATGCCCTTCCCTCATTATATCATTTCTGTTACTGCGAAATCTAAGAGATTCAGGAATGCAATTTTATACTGCAGAGCCTATCCAAGTGCCAACTGTGGAAGTGATCACCTCCCAGTTACATATAAACTCAGAATAAAACTATGGAAGTTGAAGAACCCTAAAACAGCACCCAAATTGCAATATGACAGACTCTTGAAGGATAGAAATATATGGACAGTGTTAAAAGCTGATACAAGGGACAAAATGAAAATGGAAACTTGAAGCGGGACATATTAAAAGAAGATTTAGTAACATCGGCAAATGTGATCATCCCAAAGGAAAATAGATGAAGAAGAAAAAATGAATGGATGACAGATGAGATTCTTCGTATAATGGAAAGGAGACAAAAAACTGAACAAAATATAGAAAACTACACAAAGAAATAAGAAACAAATGCAGACAAGCTAAAGAGAATGTGCAGAAGTAGAAAGAATGAATATCACAGATAATGCATGAAAAAATAAGAGAACAAGACAAATAACGAACTGCATAAAATCTAAGGTCAGAATGATGGTATTAGAGAAAGAAAAAATACTCCAGAGATGGAACAAATATATCAGAGAACTCTTCCACCATGAACGAGAACAGCTGGCAATAAACTGAAATATAGATGAACCGGAAATATTAAAAACCAAAGTGGAACCTGCACTGGCCAAATTGTACAGAAACAAAGCAACAGAGCCAGAGAGAATTGTAATAGTGATGTTTGAAGCCTTAGATGATTTCATGATAGACAAGATTACAGAAATAATAAATGAAATCTACAACAGTGGTGATATACCGGAAGATCTAAGCAGATCTATTTTCATAGGACTGCTTAAGAAACCAGGTGGAAATGAATGGGAATTCTGTCAGACAATCAGCCATATAACAAAACTCATCATCCGAATTCAGAAAAATAAAGCACACAACAGAAATCCGATTAAAAGTAGGACAAGAACAGTGAATGTTTTTCAAAGACACTGGAACAAGAATTTTTGGGAGATAACAATTTAGTGATACAGTCCTACAAAATTGTCAGGTCGATATATATCACTGTTCCTCTTGCCTTCAATCTGTCCTGTGTGTATCAAATTCTTCAAGCCTCTTTTCCTCATTATCTGTTCTAGAAATTTCAGCTATCATTCTCCGATCCCAAGCATTTTGTTCAAATTTTCTTTAACATTTCATTATTGTTTACATATATCAATGACACCCTTCTGTAGAACGACATCTCTGTTGCCTCAAATCTTCTCTATCTGAAGTCTAGCATTCATTGCCATTTAGGAGGAGAGATAATAAATTGCAGTTCAGCAATATACTAAATATTGTGTCATCATCAGCAATGACCAAAAGTGAAATTTTATATTCAACTCTCATATGGAACTTACCTTTCCCAAGGGTATGTGCATGTAAGAGAATATAATGAACCCAACTGGAATTCAAACTCTGCTCTCCAATTTGTAGCCATTATCTATTACACCACCCACATGTACACAATTACAGCACTTGGTATTCTGAGGCAATCACCTATCTAGGTAGTGACCAGGCTCGATATATTAAATTTGGTGATTGTATGAGAACAGGTGTTTCAATGTGATATGGCTGTTAGCCCAAAATTGAAGAGATGGCTTTCTCATGCCAAGAAGAGTAATTGCTATGTATGTATGTATCCAAGTTTTCACTCAGACAAGTATTATTGAATTTACAAGGATTATTTTAATGCTTGTTTTTTTTTTTGTTGTTTTTTTTATTAAACTACTTTTATTTTTTTATGCACATAAATATATCAGGCAGATGCATCACAGCCAAATCTGCATGATAAGGTGACTGGTTTTCATAAAAGCAAAGCATATCCATTCCAGGGCGCAAACAGTGAGGAACACCTCAAAGTCTGTTAACCAAGTCCAGTCTGGTTCTGACTGAGTGTGTTACCAAGTGCCTCATAATGACTCCCAAATCGACTTTGATGCTTCAGCCTTCAAACTTCAAAACTGGCCTCTTGATAACTGGCCATTATGCTCCCTCATTATTATTATTATTTTTAAACAACCCTTAGAGAAGAGTGCAATTTAAGAAAAGAAAAAGAAAAGTAAAGACTATGTCTAAATATGTTTAACATGAGTTCCACAATATGTCTGTCTTCTTTAAGTTATAGTTAAAAATTGCATTGATTCTAAAAAATATTTTAAAATAAATTCATTGCTTGTCGTAAGAAAAATGGCTGTACTGGAAATTAATGAAACTGTGTTGGAATGAGTCACAAAAAAATAAATGATTTCGTCTCTCTCTCTCTCTCTCTCCTGCTGTCGTAGCGACGGACACAGTCTCCACTTCTGAGACTGAAAAAAAACTGCCCTCCTTCTCATTCCAGCCCTTTCCATAGAGCTTGGTAACTCACCTATGCAAAACACCAACAAGCCAGCTACCAATCACAGTTCCCGCGCCTGCCAACCTCCACTCACTTTGGGGGTGTCAAGTTGACCGACTAATTCATTACATGACCAGTGTTTTTGGAATGCAACTGAAACATGCATAGCATGACAGGGAATGAGCTCATCTTGAAATTTACTGTTAGTTGATTAGTTACTAAGAGGAATTAACTAAATAACCCCTATTATTATTATTATTATTATTATTTAGCTAAATATTTCATTTTCATTTTGTCATATTGCTTCCATAGATCTTTTTACTTTATTATCTATGAACTGCAATAACTTCCTGAGAAAGTCTGCTATTTAACCCATAGTGGAGAAGGGAAAAGATAGATTGATGCCTTTCCCAAGGGCATTTTCCTGAAAGTGAATGATGCAGACCAGGCTGGAATTTGAACTTGGGTTACTTGTTTTCACTTTCCACACTGAGAGCTGTGGATCATCTCGATGGTGGTGTAATGGTTGGCAAGATGGTCTTGCTAGTACAATTATGACTTAGTAGCGAGTTTGATTCTCACTGAGCACTCCATACTGTTGTCCTTATGCCACATCTAAGCTAAAGTAAGAAAATAACCATAATGATAGCTGTTACACTAACTGCATTCTATTTTATAGAGAATTCAGAATTTCTCCGTCGTGGGTATGACAATAAACTACATTCACATCCAGTGTAAGACGATAAACTACCTCCAACAGCAAGGCCTCTGATCAAGAGGTTTTGAGGAGTGTGGAACCTCTTCTTAATTGCTGGTGTTCCCAGGTCCACTCTGACCCAGGGTGGTAGCACCTGTTAGGGTCCCAGCTATGAGCAAATAGTTAATCCTGAAACTGAGGTAAAAAGCATTATGAAAGTGTAAAAATAGGTTTTAATACCAAAAATACTTTGTAAAAAATTATTACCAGAAATAAATTTTTGAAGAAAATTAAAACTATTAACAGCAATATATTTTTGAAAAAAAATATTACCAGCAATACGTTTTTGAAAAAAGATTACCAGCAATACATTATTTAAAATAATGTTACAAGCTATACATTTTTGAGGAAAAAAATATTACCAGAAATAGATTTTTTGACAAAACAAAATATTACCAAGAAAAAAAAGTTGTCAAATAACCCATTGAGGTTGATATGCCGTAAAACAAAACAAACCAAAACAATCAGAATTTCTATGAAAAAGTAAAACTGGAATAAACACAAACATTAAACTGGCTTAAAAAATAATACAATACTTTTTGTAGTAAGTGCTTCATTTTCAATATCAGATCAGTTTCATTGGCATAATATGAATGTAAAAGTGCAGCCTGAAAAGAATTTAATAATGTCACAAAGATTTTGATAAGACTAGGCAGCAAAATGTATCAGATGCCATACTTAACTGATCCAAAATAACAGTGGCATTTGGTTTTTAACATGGCTGCATATTTCTAGTCATCAAAAGCTGCTTTGTGCAAACTGACTTAATGCAACAGAAAAGGTAAATGTCGTTTGTGTTATTTGAAAAGGAGAAAAGTTCTTTGATGAAAGCCGTTTCAAAGATGAAATACTGTTTTCCTGTTCCATTACATTGATAATGCTTACATCGTCTCCAAGAAGCCTGAAAATTCTATTCAGATTATCTGATTCTAAAAATGGTGTTTGGTATATGGGAAATAGACTTAAGCTACATTTGGAACTTTAAACTAAATTTTATCACATTCATGAATTAACTTTAAGTGTAGGAAGATCTTAACTCTTATTTTAACTTCTGTACACCCTTCAAAAGGTTCAACTAGGTTTTTTATTATATGTGTATCTCTCTCTCTCTCTCTCTCTATATATATATATATTCAATCATGTTTCATTGAATAATATAGACATATTGTGCCTATTTATTTTTATAATAATCCTTTCCTGTTCTCTAATCAGTTTCTTGATGTCAAAACGAAATTCATCAAGGAATCATGTTCATCCCCTTAGTTTGCAGTTGCTTGCTCAGCTGCTATTGCCCACAGAAATCACTAATTCCATCTATACCATAGTGACATGTCTGATTGCAACAGATGTCTCTTTGTCACTGTCTGTAATGAGTGCAAGCATGTCCTCAATGAAGCAAAGATTTTCTTTGCCAAAAGAATGAAACAACATATTGCGTCTCAAGTTTGGTTCTAAAGATTATTGGCAGCTCTGCAAGAGCTTGCTGAACAACAGAAAACCCACAATACCTCCATTATTTAATCAATTTGAGGTCCTGACTTCCTTGGCTGATGAGGCTGAATGCTTTGCCCATAAATTCTCATCCAATTCAATGCTGAGTCATCTGGTGTACCCACACCTGATTTTCCCACTAGAACTGAGGATCTACTGAGTGAGATGCATATAACGCCAACAATGGTATTGGACATCATCTATAAATTAGATTTGTGATGTGATACCAGCCATTGTCCTGAAGAAATGTGCTCCTGAATTGGTTCCTGTCTTCTCTAAACTTTACAACTACTGCCTCATTGGCTTTTGCTTTCCAGCCTGTTGGAAGTTCTCATCTTTTGTATGTGTCTTTAAGAACTCTGAAGACCCTTCTGACCCATCTAACTACTGTCCTATCAGTCTTCTACCAATCTTTGGTAAAGTCTTCAAGGCTTTAACCAATGCCAAATTGGTTAAGCACTTTACATAATCTGCTCTCTGACAAGAAATATGGTTTCTGCTTTGCCCGATCTACTGCTGATGTGTTCACGGCCATAACTGAATTTGTTTACCAAGTGCTTCACAATAACAGAGAAGCTCAAGCAGTGACTGTAGACATCTCTAAAGCATTTAAGGTTTGGCATGCTGGCTTTTTTTGTAAGCATCAGGGATACAGTATTACAGGATGATTATTTGACTTAATACAATCATTCTGGTCAAACCATAAAATGAAAGTTGTCCTAAATGGGTTCTTCTCCAGCACCTTTATCACAAACGCTGGTGTTGCCTAAATCTCTATCTTGGGTTCTACATTGTTCCTGATCTTCATTAATGTCCTGCTTCAATAGTAAATCTGGAATCATTAACAAAATTAACCTGGCTACTGATCTTGAAAAGGACTTCTAATCTGTGGTTGACGGGCAGGAAATGGCTTGTAAATTTTAATGCCTCCAAAACAAAACTGCTCTCCTTTACCTTCCACAGAGAACCCTCCCTGCCTCCCATCAGAATGGCTGATGCCCAATTGCTTGAGAGCGCCTCATCACGCCTGCTTGGTTTCACACTGTCTGTGGACATGAGGTGGAACAAATACATTGAATCAATAGCTTCATCTACCGCAAAGAAAGATGTCTCTCTGTGTCGTGCCAGAAAGTTTTTCTCATCTGAGTCCATACTTCAAATCTATAAATCAAACATCCGTTCTTGCATGGAATATTGCTGTTTGGTTCCCCCACTGTATGTCTTGAGATTCTCAACAAAATCCAGACATGAAATATGCATGTGGCTGTGGCTTTCCTCTGTCGCTTCTACAAGTATTTTCAAGGCATCTGTTCCAGGAGCTACTTTTGCTGGTTCCCAGACTGCATGAATTTAATTGAGCTACTAGGCTGGCATCTCAGACCCACCCTTTCACTGTCGAAACGGTTAAATGTAACCATGTCTTCGACTCAAACAGGTTCTTCTCTTGCACTTCCCATCTGTGGAACTCCTTTCCTCTTGCTTGCTTCTCTTATAACTATAATCTTCAAATATTCAAGTGTAATGTCAATCGACGTTTTCTGAGACCTTGATCATGTTCCCTGTCCTTCTCTGTATCCTTTCCTCAAATGTGTCTCTTTACTCTTGTTCTCAATCCTCTGTAACCCCTTGTGGACTAGTGGCACTCCTACCTTGCTTGGGGTGAATTGCTTAATAATAAAAAAAAAAAACAAGTGCTGTAGTTTTTTCTTATGCAAGTGCTTTTGATTTCCTCCAAGGTCATCCTCAGTGGTGAATTTAAAAAAATAACATGCTTGAACATGGTCTGTTATAATTATTTTAAAATTTTCAATTTATCCATTGTAGCTATGGAAGTTTTTGCAAAACAAGTGTCCCAATATAAGGGAGCTGAGTAAAAACTGGCAGAAATGCAAAATGGCATTAAGTGTTGGTTAAATGCACTTCAACACATTGTGGCTACACTTGTAATAAATTTTATTGAGTGTTGTCTGGTTGTTTTTGATATACAAGGCCTCTATTAATTTAAAATTATTATAACAGAATGCGTTCACATGTGTTTTTTTAAAAATCACCATCACATCAATCACAATAAGTATATATATATATATATATATATATATATATATATAGAGAGAGAGAGAGAGATAGATAGATATGTATATATTATTGTTGACTATTTTATGAAGTATGACTACTTATAAGTGATCATGTATTGACTCACATATCTTTAGTAATATTTTAGCTAACTTCATTTCAAAAGATTATTTTTATGATGATATATATGCCTGTATTTTAAAACCTGCTATATTTACAGGAAGAGTTCTCAATATTAGAGATAGTACATTTATAGATAGAGAGAAGTGATGGCATATGAATCAACATGATGTTCTGTAGATTGCTTGAGGAAAGAAACTGGTAGTTACCATACAGTGTTGCTTCATGTGTCCATATGGTCTCTCTCTCTCTACATATATATATATATATATATAGAGAGAGAGATAGAGAGAGAGAGAGAGAGATATCAATAATTTTGTAGTCTGATGATGAAAAAAATTGTCAATTCACTTAATATGTCGCCAGACCAGTAAACATATGACATGAACATTGTACATTATACAGATCTACTTACAGAACTTTCATTCTCTCTCCCTATACAAGGTGTTTTTTTTTTTGGTTTTGTCTATAGCATATCAACCTCAATAGGTTATTTAATGCTGACAAAAATTTTATTGTATTACTAGTAATATTTTTTTCAAAAATGTATTGCTGGTAATAATTTTCCACAAAGTATTTCTGGTATTAAAACCTATTTTTACACTTTCATAGTATTTTGAACTGAGTTTGTGGGTTAACTATTTGCCCATATTTGGGACCCTAAAAGGTGCTACCACCCCGGGTCAGGGAGGACATTTGAACACCAGCAATTAGGTTGTTCCATGCTCCTCAAAACCTCTTGATCAGAAGCCTTGCTGTTGGATGTAGTTTATCGTCTTCCTAAGGTTGTGGATGTAGTTTATCATCATACCCAGGATGGCTATACAAGGTGTGATAGGTAATTTGTCGCCATTTGATATTTTTAATTTTGCATATGCATGTTGTTTGTTTTTGATTTTGTCAACAGCACAGCATAGTAGGATCAATTGAGCACTGTCTGTGAGAAAAAGGGCATCATGATGCAAATCACTCTGCCAGAAATTTGGAAACAGCATGCTGTACTGCTTGGCATTCATTCTGGATGTACCAATCCAAACATTTCAGAGTGTTTGGGTGTCAATTTAAGAACAGTGCAGAGGATTCAAAAAGAGTTGGATGAGTCTAATGGTGATTATGAATGTACA
Source organism: Acanthosepion pharaonis (assembly GCA_903632075.3). Taxonomy (NCBI): domain Eukaryota; kingdom Metazoa; phylum Mollusca; class Cephalopoda; order Sepiida; family Sepiidae; genus Acanthosepion; species Acanthosepion pharaonis. The sequence goes on from CAHIKZ030000597.1 coordinate 719,283, forward strand.
ACAGCTAGGAAAACTCACTCTGATCATTCTCATAAGGTCTCTTCTTTCTGTTTCGATGTGTCTTCATTGTCAATAGTTATTTTTATTTCATTTGTATTTATTTTCATTTGTTTTTTGTGCTAAGGAGCATGAGGTAAGGTAGAAGAGTAGAATTTTTTTTATATCTGATTGTATAAATGGAGCAAATATATATATATATGTGAATGCATATGTAAGTGGGTCCGTGTCTATATATGCATGTGTGTGTGTGATGTGTATGTATATATGGGTGTGTGTTAATATATATGTGTGTAAGTATGTTCAATTTATATTTACATATGCTCTATCTCTGATATTGAGCACTTTATCTCATAAATATAACACACCTTAAAACTATATATATATATATATATATATATATGTATATATATATGGTGCGATAGGTAAATTGTCGCTAATTTTATATTTTGCATATGTGTGTGTGTGTGTGCTGTTTATTTTTGATTTTGTTGACTGTACAGCATAGTAGGATCAATTGAGCACTGTCTGTGAGAAAAAGAGCACCATGATGCAAATCACTCTGCCAGAAATTTGGAAACAGCATGCTGTACTGCTTGGAATTCATGTCAGAAGCTCCAATACAAACATTTCAAAGTGTTCAGGTATCAATCTGAAGACGATATAGAGGATTCAGAAAGAGTTGGAGGAGTCTAATGGTGATTATGAAGCTACAGAAGCTGATTGCTCTGATAAGAAAAGAACTTCTGAATTTGTTGGTTGGGGCCTCAGACTCAACACTGAGGCTTATATCAAGTGCCTTGAGGAAGTAGTGCTGCCCTGAGTCAAGAGGGTGGCTGCTGAAAGACCCTATGTCTGGCAACAGGACTCTGCTCCATGTCACACAAACAGGAGAATTCAGGCATGGCTTGAAGACAATTTCTGCGATCACATCACCCCTTACATCTGGTCACCTAACCCCACCCAGACTACAACCCCCTTGATTATTATGTGTGGGGTGCAGTTGTGCAAGAGACCAACAAAACTCTTTGTAAAACCAAAGATTAATTGAAGGCAAGAATGATGGCAGAATTCAACAACCTAATCAAGGAGACCATTCAGAAGAGATGCAGGAGATTCCAAAGTCATCTGAAGGGTGTGGTTGAAACCAATGGCAATTTTATTGAATAAATTTAATCTTTAATATTTTAAGATATTTTTGTGTAATTTTGGTAAATATATCTGATAAAATGAGATGTCAGTGTTATTTTTATTTTTGTGTAATTTAGGCGACAGTTTATCTATCGCACACACTATATATATATATATATAGAGAGAGAGAGAGAGAGTGCAATAGATATTATGTTGGTCACACCCACAAACTCACTTTCATGATGCTTAACTTTTCACTTGAATGGCAATTCCATCATTTTTAGACATTTAAAACATGCCTGGCCAAATACACAATTCTAGAAAATCCTTGTTGAAAATACAATTATACTTAACTATGAAAACAATAAACAAAAACTAAAAATTTTTGAAGCTATTTACATAAAACAGTTGAAATCTAACCTGAACAAAATAAACTATGGAAGATTTACAAATATACTTAAATGCTTATAGTTGATAACAGGAGCTATTGGTTTATACCAACGGCTTTACATACTCAGCACTTTTCTTCGTTTTCACTCTCACGTGGTCATGTGTAATGTCATCAACCGCAATGCAATATTTGCTTCCTGCATTTCATATGCACAAATTTATCATTGCATAGCAATCTTCCATCTAAACAAAACAAACTATCATTGTTGCAATGTCTGCATAACCATTCTAAAACAAAAATTACCATCTTTGTTATTTAATTCATTATTTAATGTATTGTAATGTACTTGTAATCTCTGATGATGGCTTATGTAAGCCAAAAGCTTAGACAGGATTAACAATAAAAACATGTATCAACATGGTGATTTTCTTTTGTGTTTCAGTGATAATACTAAAAAGCTTATTTAACCATATGAAAGGAATTTATTTAAAATAAATTGACAAAACTTGTCTATATTATTTAACAAAACATGCATTAATATATATATATATATATATATATATATATATATAAATAAATTAAGGGGGATTTGAATAATAAGTCATCGAGTCTAGAAGAATCCTCAACAGAATGCAGAAAGCACTGGACGGCTGTTTCATCCTATTTTTGGAACTCATCAGCAGTGCACATCCACTACCACGAATCAAACCCCAACCGTTACAATATAACACAAGTGTCATACCCACCGGACCAATGTGCCTTGGTGACAGAGAGGTAACAAACCAGGCTTGATATAGCACCAGCTCATCACAAATTCCATCATGTGACTCAACTAAGTCTACTTATATTAATGGATTGTGCCCCCATGAGTCACATCCTCTATCCTCAAGCCATATAGCAATGGTCCAGCAGGTTTGATTTTTGGTAGTGGATGCACACTGCTGATGAGTCCCAAAATAGGATGAAACTGCTGTCTAGTGCATTCTGCATTTTGTTGAGGATTCTTGTATACTCAATGAATTAATTATGATATATATCATAATTAATTCATTGAATGTCAAGAATCCTCAACAGAATGCAGAAAGCATATATATATATATATATATATATATATATATATATATCTTCAACACTGACATATGAGGATCAAACAGCTCAGTTCCTAGGAATCGACAGCCAGACACCAGTACATTATTACTTGATTATAGAGGTGAAGGCTTTGTGCAGAACCAACCACACATTTCGAAGGGCTGAATACTAAGACCTGGTGTACTATGTGCCACAAGGTCTCCAAAACAACCCTCTGCAGGTTTTGAATTCAGAGTTGTCCTTCTCCTAGACCAGTTGCTGTACAAGGCTATAGAACCCAGTCTGTCCTGTTATTTACCCAGAGCTGGCAGAAGAAGAGGAGGATTTACCTTTCCCAAGGGTAAGTGAATGCAATGGATTCGACTGGAATTCGAACTCAGCTCTCAATTCCTCACTCCAAGCTGCTGTCCATTACTCCACCATGCCTCCCATATATATATATATATATATATATATATATATATATATATATATATATATATGTGTGTGTGTGTGTGTGTGTGTGTGTGTGTGTGAAATACATCATGGAATAGCCACACATCTCTTGACTTTTGAAACCTGTAAAGTTACTGTAAATAAATATTCTTAAAGACTCCAGTTACATTTTCAACTTCTTTTTCTTATATATATATATATATATATACACAAACAAGTTTTATTAATTCTTGTCATTTTTGGATTGATGGAAGCGGAATCACTTCAAAGTAATATCATATGGAACGGTTAAACAGAAGAGCATGTATTGAATATTAATACATTTTATTACTTTTTGTATGTATATAAAATATATCATATACATATTAAAAATTTTTACATACTTCAGTATACAATCTTCTATGAAGAAACATATTTTATTTAATGTGGGTTTATTCTTTTATGTTATAATGGCTTCTAGAATTTTGCGTTTTTCTTTGCAATGATTCCTGTAAGTCTTTCCTAACAAATAGTTTGTTGTTAATGGCCAATCATCGGAAGTCTATGAGATCAATGCTGGCATTCCTCAAGGTTTCCTCTTCAGTCCCACCCTCTTTCTGCTCTATATTAATGATCTGCCTAAGAACATACTCTGATATTTAGTAAATACGTATGCAGATGATAAAACACTTTATAGGTGCACCTCTAAAAATATGGATGACCAAAACCTGTCAGTTGATCTCTCTTCTGACCTGACCCCTGTTGGTTCAATGGGGGAAGAACTATGCTTGTAAAATTTAATACACCCAAAACTAAACTCATAATATTCAACCATCACGGATTAGACTTTAAACTTTCACCTACCCTGATGGATGCGTGTTCTATCAAGGAGGCTCATTGCTTTGAACGTCTATTGGGGATCACCCTATACCTTGTGGAATCTATATATATATATATAATCTATTTCTAAAGTTACTAGAAAAATGCTCAGTTCATTGTACTGCTACAGTAAGTACCTGAATCCCTCTGCTATACTCTATCTCTATAAGAACTGAATCCTGACAAAAAATGGAGTATTGCTACCATATCTCAACTGGAGCTGACCAGTCTTCACTTGCCTGATTTGATAGAATCCAAAAGCATCTACATGGTCTTGTGAGTTAGGAATTATTTTCCAATCTACAACCCCTTTCCCCACAGATGAAATGTTGCAAGCCACTTGCTAGTTTATTGCTATTTCCATGATAAGTGTTCTGATGAGCTATATTCATTGGTTCCACCACTCTGACCTTTGCAACTGGGACTCACCTAGCCATATCCATAATATCCTTATTTTTTCATATTCTAAGTGTAAGATATAAGTTCCACTTGAATAGCTACTTCTCAAGGACTTTTGTTTTATAGAGTATAATACTCCTGGCAAGATGTTTTCCCACTCACTACAATCTTGACCTCATCAAGTTTATGATTAACCGTTATTCATACATATACTAATAAAGTGAACTTCTTGCCTTCTCTTATACTCATACAACATCATACAGTAACCTTCTACCTTGAATGGCACTTGGGCCTTGTATTTGATGACATTGGTAAAAGTAATATTAGCTGTTTCCTTATAAGGAAACATTTAGCATTCATTGACTGAGCAGCCTGTACTACATTCAGTTGAAGTTTATAAAATTTTTCTTTTAAAACAATTTTTCAGGAAAATAGGTTTTTCAAGTCCAGTAGGTGTTATCGTTCTTTCCATTATTGATGGGCATTTCCTTCCTAACCTTTTATTTGAAATAATATGGAATAATTATTTTTCTCTTCAATTTAGATGTGTTAAACAGCTTAGGATATATCTCTTTTTGTATCAGATCACCCCATTTTTAGGTGAGCAAAAATAAAGGAACATATAGTCTTAAAGTAAATAACATTTAATATTTGGTTGCATAATCCTTGTTTACAATAACTGCATCAATCCTGCAACCCATTGACATCAACAAACTGTTGCATTCTTCATTTGTGATGCTTTTCCAGACTTTTAACCCAGACTTTTTCAGTTCTTGTTTGTTTCAGGTGGATTCTTCATTCAGTCTCCCCTTCAGAAGATGAAATGAATGCTCTATTGGATTAAGGTACAGTGATTGACTTGGCCAGTCTAAAAATGTCCACTTTTATCCTCTGATGAAGTCCTTTGTTGTGTTGGCAGTAGGTTTTGGGTCATTGTCCTGCTACATGATAAACTTCCTCCTGATTAGTTTAGTTGTATTTCTCTGTAAATTGGCAAATAAAATGTTTCTATAAACTTCTGAATTTAGTCTGCTGCTACCAACATGAATTACATCATCAATAAATATGAATGAGTCTCTTCCAGAAGCCAAAATACTTCCTCCACCATGCTTCACAGATGAGCTTGTATGCTTTGGATCATAAGCAGATCCTTTCTTTCTCCACACATAGGACTTTTCGTTACTTTGGTAGAAATTAATCTTGATTTCATCAGTCCGTAAAAATTTCTTCCAAAATTTTTGCCACTCATTTCTGTACTTCTTTGCAAATTCTAACCTGGCCTTTTGATCTTTGCTGCTGATACTTTTGGTATGGCCTCTATATTTCTGCTTTTGAACAATGGATTATGAAATGTTCATCCCTACACTGTGGAGATAGTTGGTGATGTCACTGACTTGTTTTGGGTTTTTTTCTCACAATGTTTCTGTCATCAACTGCTGTTGTTTTCTTTGGCTGACCTGTTCTATCTCTGTTGTTCAGTACACCAGTAGTTTCTTTCCTTTTCATGACATTCCAAATTGTTGTTTATCTAAAAATAAATACACTTAAATTCACCTTCATCCCTGCCGTGCACCAATGGCTTAAGGGTAACATCTCTGACTGACACCAATTCAGCTGAGTTTTGATCCTAGCTAGATCCAACCAGAAATCTAGCCACAGTGATGAGCTGTGATCCAGCAATCTATGGATGACTATATATATATATATATATATATATATATATATAATAAAATATAGTTGTAAGGTATGATATATTTACGGATTAAAGTGCAAGGATAGAGCATATGTAAATATAAGTGGATATTGACTTCAACACCCAGCAGTGACAGTCTGTTTCATGCTTCAATGCAATCCTTATGCCATGTGTATTGTATTTTGGCTTGGCTATTTATATATGCTGGTCAATGCAGCATTATGGGTAGAAGATCTATTCTCCTAATGGATATTTATTATTGATTACTTTGTTGATTGTTATTATTGTCTTTGTGTGTGCATTCATCTGTTGACTTATTTATTGATACAGATTTTTTGTTTATTTTGTTATATATATATATATATATATATATATTTTAATCCAACATTTTTATTACTTCAAACATTATTATAGAGGATAATTTGAATTTAAAACAGGTGTCTTTTTTTTATTTAATAAACAGTTGATAGCTGTAATACATAATGTTTAATAAGTAAAAATGGGATGGCTATTTTAAATACAAAGATGGTTATTATACAAATTAACCTTATACTGTCGAGATTCTAAGTTATGTGTCATTTCTTACTGAGCAAAATAGATGTTTTTCTTTCAAATGACTGTTGGTGTGACTAACAGACAACTTGCCAGAAGACCTAATGCCTTAGACAAGCAAAAACAATGCTGAACAAGGACAGAAAAAAGAAAGATCAAAAGGCAAACACCTATATATATATATATATATATATATATATATATATATATAATAATGTGTGTAGAAATTCAGATATAAATATATTGGTAAAAATATGAATAAAGAATAGTTTTCCTTTTACCTACATATATATACATGGGTGCATACACATATATGTATATTTTTTTAATAAAAAATTCCGAGAGGATAGAATCCAGGTAGAACTCAATGTCCAGGACAGAGTAAGGATATAATAAAAAGGCTTAAACACTAATATTCCATGGTCATAATTTATTCCATTGGAATCGTTAATACAATCCAATTCATCAGACCTACAAATTCAAAAAGAAAACGGAAAAAAAAAAACTCCGGAAATAAAAACAGAATTTAGAGAGAGTCTAGAGAAGGAGGGAGATTAAACCTTAACAGAGAGAATTTTAGGAGAGGTGAGTGGAAGGGGTTTAAGTAAGAGAAATATGAATGTTGTCGGATGTCTAATGCATAAAGATACATATATATATATATATATATATGTGTGTGTGTGTGTGTGTGTTTATCTATGAATGTAAGAAGTAGTGTTAAAAGATTCTTGGATTGTTCTTCTTTTCAAAATCTGACCAAATGACTAAACGACTCAAAGTTTTTTTTTTATTGAATTCTTTCTTGGTTGGGCTGAGAACATTTCAGAATCATCTTGTGTATGTATATGCATGTTTGTACTTTCACAAATATGTATATGTGTGTGTGTGTTGTGCTGATTGTATAGATTCTGTTTTTAAGTAATATTTCGAACTCTATTTCTCTTCAAAGCTTTCTTCTTTGGATGACTTGAGTTTTTCTGTTAGTTTTATTTTAGCTTTTTCTCAAGGAAAAAAAAACATTTTTGTTCTTGCTTTTAATTTTTATCCCTGTTCTTTTAGACGCACATTAATCAAACATCTTGAAAGGGGAGTTTCTTTTACATAATAATAATAATACACTTCACTTTCTCTATTTCTCTTTTCCTTTCTTGCACACAACTATACAGGATGCGTTACGTATTAGAGAACACATTTATAGCTGGGCATATATAGAAGATGATTTAACATAATGTTATGTGCCATATCTGGTTTGGTGCACCTACTATATATTTAGAGCATCTTGATAAAATCTAAAGAAGAATCTGCAAGTTTATTGGTCCTAACCTGGCATTTCAGCTTCAGTTACTTTCCCACTGAGATAATGTAGGTTCTCTGTACCTTTTCTATAAATAGTTTCATGGTAATTGTTCTGATGAATTTTCTTCTTTGTTAAAAAAAAAGTTAAAAGTTGTTATTTTTATTCCCTGCCACAGACAAAATATACATATGGGAACTAGTTAGAACTTCATAGAGTCTTTGAGGTATTATGGTTGCTGTAGTAAGAATGGTAAGAAAGAAAGTGTTGTTTTGCTGTAATGAATACTGTGGTATGTTTGGGCCAGTAATTGTGGTTAGCAAAAATTTAAGATAAGACAGACTAAAGATCAGCCTTCCCCTCTCCTTTTTTTTGGCCTTGTGCCTCATTTTTTTTATTTTTAAAATAAATTTTACTTTCCTCTATTGTACCAAGGTTTTATGAATTTAAGTGCAGTACTAGTCTGTCCCTGCCAGTATGATGGGAGTGACCTCACAAGTATATGGCCAAAGGTTTTTACCCACCTCAACATGTGGCTTCCTAACTCTCTTGATTTGAGCCTGACAAGCATCCCCCCAACCGAGACTATTATCAAGGTGACAACCAACCAGTAACCATGCAAAGGACACCTTTGTGGATGTGATGGACAACATGCATAAGAAGTACCTCACCAGAGTATCTTATAGTCACTTAAAGTTTGTATTAATGCCATCTTCAAGGATGATGTCTTTTTTATTGAATACCCTTTCTCGGCTTTTCTTTGTTTTTTCATTATATCTCATGGTCCTGAGGTTATAAAAACTAGGACAATTAGGGACATGTGATTCTGTTCCACTACTTCTTGTAGAACCTCAGGGTGTTGATGACACCACCTACATTGGGGTGCTAAATATGATAGTCAAATCCTGCAGTCAGGATGCCTCTACATGTTCCAAAAGGTCTCTGCTCCCTCCTAACATGATGCAGGAATATCTGGCCAAGTATTTTTACAATTATGTCATTTCCAACCTTGACATTCAAATCCTGCAGTCAGGATGCCTGTACAAGGCCTTTGCTCCCACCAAACATGACGCAGGAATATCTGGCCAAGGATTTTCACAATTATGTCATTACCAACCTTGACATTCAAATCCTGCAGTCAGGATGCCTGTACAAGTTCTTTGCTCCCTCTAAACATGACACAGAAATATCTGGCCAAGGATTTTTTACAATTATGTCATTACCAAGCTTGACATTCAAATCCTGCAGTCAGGATGCCTGTACAAGTCCTTTGCTCCCTCCAAACATGACGCAGGAATATCTGGCCAAGGATTTTTAGAATTATGTCATTACCAACCTTGACATTCAAATCCTGCAGTCAGGATGCCTGTACAAGGCCTTTGCTCCCTCTAAACATGATGCAGGAATATCTGGCCAAGGATTTTTTACAATTATGTCATTACCAAACTTGACATTCAAATCCTGCAGTCAGGATGCCTGTACAAGGCCTTTGCTCCTCAAACATGACGCAGGAATATCTGGCCAAGGATTTTAGAATTATGTCATTACCAACCTTGACATTCAAATCCTGCAGTCAGGATGCCTGTACAAGGCCTTTGCTCCCTCCAAACATGACGCAGGAATATCTGGCCAAGGATTTTCACAATTATGTCATTACCAACCTTGACATTCAAATCCTGCAGTCAGGATGCCTGTACAAGGCCTTTGCTCCCTCCAAACATTACGCAGGAATATCTGGCCAAGGATTTTCACAATTATGTCATTACTAACCTTAATATGTGGCCTCCTAACTCTCTTTATTTGAATCTCCTCAACTACTACAGCTGGGTGTATGATTCAGAAGATCAACTCGATGTTCTACATTTTGATGTTGAAGGACATTTTTGTGGATGTGATGGCCAACATGAAAAATAGCCATCTGATCTAAGCTTTATATGATGAATGCTAGACTTATAAAAGTGTAAAATAGCGAAATTCTTCAGAATGACACAATGGACAAACTTTCCTAGCAGTAGACTTAGTAATGTATTCAATATAATCCACTTCAATGTTTCTGGTCAAAAGTGCTATTTCCCAACCAGTAGCAAACTGATAAATCTTTATATATATATATATATATATATATATATATATATATATATATATTATTTGAAGACATTTTTATGTTTATACATTCTTTTTATAGATACAAATATTTAAGTAAATGCTCTGTTTATAATAAACAGTATTAAACAACATTTACCAGCCTGAATATCGAGAAATTTTCACAGAATATATTTATCCTTCGACAGGATTCGAACCTGTATCCTATACGGAACTGTCATTTAGCTTGACGTGCCTTAACCGATTTGGCTACAGAGGAGTGTTCAGTTAGCAAGGTTGAATTTACTGTATTTGAACTTCAATTGTCTATGAATCTCTCACGTACATTCATATCTTCTCATGGCATATCAAATGTAAACAAATGACATCACACATTATGAAATGGATAAAGTCCAACAATTAGTTTAAGACATTTTTATGTTTATACATTCTTTTTATAGATACAAATATTTAAGTAAATTTAAAAGTAGGAAGTGCTTGAAAAACCATACCATGGACTGACCCAAGTCCTGTGAGCAAAAATAGGTAAAAAGAACTGTTTGAAAGCTGTTAATGGGTGTGCTAGTATGAAGTCACAAGTTAACATGACCGAGGGTTTCATTGTGCTGGTTTTGTTGAAACTGTTAATCATATTGGATCAGGCACACACTTACCTACCCAGAAATTGTAACTGAGGTATACTCTGTATAGTTGCATTATAATTCACAGTTTGGATCTGTGAGTGTTGAACAAACAAAAATGTGCCTGAGCGGGCATCTGCAAGAGGGATTAGCCAGCTACTCTAGCAGACAGCCATACTCAGATACTCGGTCATACATGTATATTTAGACAATGTGGATGTCAGAATCAATGGGTCATGGTGACTTTTTTTTTTAAGCATTTCACCCCAATCAATGAGGGAAGCCACAAGCATGCAAGGGGTTACAGAAAATTGGAGTGAGAGCAAATAGAAGTGATAGAGGAAAGGATGAGGAGAAGGATAGGGGATAGATCAAGGCATCTGGAGATGTTGATTGACATTACATTTGAATAGTTAGAGATTACAGCAATCAGGGAAACAGGAAAAGGGGAGGGAGTTCCACAGACGAGATGTGCGAGACACAAAACTAGTGAAGTAGAAGAGACGGCTACATTTAACTGTTTTGACAGTAAAAGAGTGTGAGCGAGATGCCACCCTAGTAGAATGCTTAAATTCATGAAGTCTGGGAACCAGCAAAAGCAGCTCACCGGAGCAGTTACCATGAAAGTATTTGTAAAAAAGACAGAGGGAGGCAATGGCACATCTGTGAGAGAGCGACTACAGATGAGATGCCAGATCACAGCCAATTACATTGCATATCTGTCTCTGGATCTTATCAAGAACCTTGAGACAAACAGAAGGGGGCAACAGACCATATATGGCAGCAATACTCCATGCAAGGGTGAATGGTTGATTGGTATATTTGAAGGATTGACTCCGGTGAGAAAAATTTCCTGGCAGGGCACAGGGAGCCAACTTTCCTTGGACGAAGCTATTGACTCAATGTATTTGTTCCATCTCAGGTCAGTTTCATATTTCAATGTTGGATCCTATGTTCATCCTCAAAAACTGTGGTAGTTTTATTGAATATCCTTTTTGCATTTTTCTAAGTTTAATATATGGAGAAATATTTTTTTCAAAATATATTGATTTTTTTCTAGTGTTGGCCATTATTTATCCTACATATCCTCATAATATGCAAGATGTTTGGGTGATTTAATGGATAGCAGCTTGAAATGAGAAACTGGAGAGTTGAGTTTGAATTCCAGTTAAGCTCATTATATTCACTATCGTGCAAATGCCCCTAGGAAAGATCTGAATTCATCTTTTCCCCTGTCGAACAATACGTGGTCAATATAAACACTCAGTTGTGGAGCAAGCTGGTGAAGACTGATTCAACATTGAGGAAGAGAGTTATTTATGGTGCAATGGAGCATCTCATTATGCTAAAGTGGGATAGTCCATTGCTTGGGCATGATTGGCTGCTGGTACCTGGTGGAAGTATTTCTATATAAATACCAGCTTAATTTCAGTTAGTTTGCGGGGTTTGTATTAAGTTACAACCTGCTTTATTTTTGTCTGCCAGCTGGACGCTAGCTGGAACTCTTACGCCAGTAAGTGTCGTTTATTATTGTTATTCTACATCTCCTTCCCCCCCATCGCGTGTTGGTAGTGGCCTTTGGGGAGGATTTGTTCCTTCAAACCTGGCTGGTTTGTGTGGAAGTAGTCTGGACAATGCCCAGGGGTTTTTGTCCGTGTTATTATGAACAGCTGAGCAGTGTTTGATGGTATTCAGCGTCGAATGTTTGTGGCAATGGTGTAGGGATCTCAGGTAAGGCACTAGGTCTTGGAACTGGAATTGTTGGTGTATCAGTTTCCTGAGAAATCGGCGATTTCGTAAGGTAATTCTACCTGATCCGTCAACTCTGATACGGTATTGGTGGTTGGGGAGGATTTCAATGACCTGACCTGTTTGTCCCATCGACGGGTTGTTGGTCTTTGTAGTGCCACTATTTGTCCTTTTTGAAGGGGGTTTAAAGTGTGTGCTGTTCTGTTGTATCTCTCTATGAGACGTGCGTTCCGCCGGGACAGACTTATCTCACGATTTTGGGCTGCGGTTATCCACTTCGCGTGTGGCTTATAGAGTGTGGGGTGGGATGGTATGTAGTCACGTAGTCGGCGGTGGAGTAGTAGTTGAGCAGGGGATAGCCCAATGTTTTTGAATAGGCGTATTCCTGTATTGGAGGATGGCTCTTGCTGCACGGTTATTATCCAACGATCCTTGGGCTCCTGTGTTGCCATTTATGATTCTTTTGGCTGTTTTGACAGCGAGCTCTGCTCGACCATTGGATTATGGGTAACCAGCAGATGATAACCTTTGTTTAACAATCTTGCAAAAATTGCTTGAATTGAAGAGATGTGAAGGTGGCCCACCATCACTGCTGAGTTCCTCAGGAGCCCCGTAGGTTTTGAAATATGTCTCGGCAAATCGAAATAATCCTTGAGGGCATTAGCTTCTCCGTGGATCAAGTGGTATAGATTCAGCCAGCCCGTTAACCTGTCAGCGCATGCTAAGTAACCATGGTTTCCAACGTGGAAGATGTCCATGACGATTTGCTGAAATGGCCAATCAGGAGATGGTGTCAAATTGATTGGCTCTTTTGGATTTGACTCAGGGCAATTTTGAGCAGAACGTACAACCTGCTCTAATGTTACGAATTGAAGCATTCATCGGGCCAATAGACAGATTCATTGGCACGTGCCTTCATCACCAACTTCGCCTTGATGTGCAGAATGTAGGCTACGTAATATTTTTGCGCGTTGTGAGGTGGGGATAACAATTCTTTGATCTAAGAGCACTAACCCGTCGTCAACATAGGCGGTGCCTCACTTCCCAATATTCGCGGATTTCAGGTGCAGTGAGGATGCGCGTTCTTTGGAATCCGTTTTGTATTACTTCAATTAATTTTTTTTTGTATTGCGGGTCGCTGCGTCCCGCCGTACGGATAACGTCTGGTGAGATGAGCTCAGGTTGTCATTTGCACCGAATGTTGCTAATAAGGTTTTGATTTGACCCAGTCATCCATGTTGTCAGACTCTATGATGTCTGATTGAGAGGGTTCAGCAGTGAATACATTTAGGAGTGCCTGTGAGATGTCTGCTGGGTTACGGACAGCATCGGAGGCTCTGTGCCATTTCCCAGGGCAGTGCTGAATGGTGAATCTGTACCTGAGGTTTTCTCCTTTAACCTGAATAATCGGGGGTTTTTTGGATTTTACTAAGGTCTCTATCTCGAATAATCCTTTTAGTGGTTCATGATCTGTAACCACTATGAAGATTCAGGCAACCCATTACAAAAATCCGACATTTTCCAATGCCCATGCAATTGCTGCTGCTTCGCCTTCAATAGGTGCATATCTGCGTTCAGCATCAATGCAGAATCTGCTACCAGCAAATATCAGGCGCCAACCTTCAGGGCAGCAAACTGGGGCTTTGTCAGTGGTGCATGAGCAATACTTCTGCAGAAGTAGGAAGCCCATTCCGTCTTTGCTCCAATCTGGGGCAAGGCAGGTTATTCTTTCTTTTTGAAATGTTGCGATGCCTTTTCGGACTAAGTCAACTATGACCTTCTTTGACTGCTGGAATGCATCCTCAAGGCTTTTATTCCATGTAAAGTGTGAGTCTCGTTTTACGAGATCTAAAATGGAAGCATGACTGGGCTTAGTGGTATGCCCAAGCGACTTGGTTGACCAGCCCAAACCATGATCTGGCATCGGTGAATTGGGAAGCTCAATATTGCCTCAGCATGGAAAGGGGTTACACCAGAAGATGTTATTTGGAGGCCCCAAACTGCACTGTGTCTTGGCAAAATTGGAATTTTTTCTCTATTTATTACGATGCGTTTTTTTGCACAATGGAGGAGAAAATCGAAGGTGTGAAAAAAGGCTCCTTCGATGTCAGAGTCATAGTGTAGGGTGTCATCCATTTTTTTACTTTGCGGGGATGTCTTTTATTACTTCATCATACCTTCGGTGTAGGCATCGCCAGATGGTAACGTGGCATCCTCAGGTACATGAACCTTCCCATTCTGTGATGAAGGTGGTGAGTGGCTGGGACTCTTTATCTAAGGGGATGGAATGATATCCATCAACAGCATCCAACACTGTTTTCTTTTTGTTTAGGTGGCACTTGTAGTGCTAGCTGGAATAGTGACCCTGTATGGTGTGTTTCCCGTTTGCACTGTGAATTCAGGTGTTGGTAGTCTATGGTTCTTCGTGGTTTGCCATTTTTTTTTGCGGTAATTACCATAGTGCTACACCAATCAGTGGGCATGCCAACGGGTACTGGGGTTATGATGACATCAACGGGCTCTTTGAAGTGAAAAAAACAGGAATTGGGTTATGTCTGGCTTTGGGGACTGCTCCTTCTTTGAGGTGTATATGTGCAGTGGGGCCAGACATCGGTGAAATTCACCATTGTTCTTGAACGCCGTTTCGGCAAATTGATTCAATAGCCAATTCTTGAGCCTATCAATGTTTTGTTCTGTTGGAAAGGGGAGTTTTTTGGGGCGTGTTGGAAGTTGTCCCTCGACTTTGCATTGTTTAGGGCTTACGTCCGATTTTTTTGTGTGCTTGTCGAGGGCATGTGTTGCATTGTTGTTTGGGGGTGATATTGTAGTTGTCGGCTTCGGGTGGTGTATAGCCGCTGAATCTTTTTTGCATATGTATAGGAAGCATTTAGTTGTTCTTCCTTGGACATTCAGCCAACCCTGACATACAAGCGTAAAGCCTCCCACAGCTCGGACGACTTTTCTTGATGGAATGAGGTTGTTGATAGTGAGCCCCATATTCAGAAGGTGCTTAAGTCCCCGAGACATATGGTGGCCCCACTGTCAGGAAAGATTGTCATCCTAGTGCTGTGATTTCTGGGGATATTCTTAATTTGTCTGGGATCGGTTTTGGCGAAAATGGAACAACATATGCATCAATTTCCCTTATCTGACCTGTGTCTTTAGATGTATACGTGCCTGTCGTTTGATTGAATGTGATGTGGGCGATAAGTGTGTCCATGGCGGCTTCATTAGCCTCTAGGCTTTTCTGACCGCTTGAGCTGGTTTCTTGGCCAGCATACCCTCGATAAGTCAATTACTACATGTTTGTCCCCACGCTGGGCATTTTAGCCGGCGTGATTCAGTTCCTGAGGGCCATGCTGGTGGCTGCCACAACCTAAGCAAGCCTGGTGGTTTGATTTAACATTGCAGTTACCCAATAGGTACTGGTACGGATCGCCTCGTTGGCTTGTGGTGAACCCTTCTGTCTGCGGTATGTTGATAGCAGAGCAGCAGCTGTATCTGAAGCACTGGCCATTGAGGTTTGGTCCGCAATGCTGATTCAAATGCCTCAGCATGACGGATATTTTGTCCAAAGGGGTTTAAGTGCCCCAGCTTTGGCCAGTAGGTCAGCCTGGGTGTGTCATTTGCTATTCCACGGATGATCTGGTCCTTGATGTATATATCAGACAGGTCATGTTCACACGAGGGGCAGGTAAAGTTACAATCAACGGCTACGGCTCTGGGGCGGACAAGGTAACTTTGTATTGGCTCATCAGCATCCTGAGACATGGAGGCAAAAAGCAAGGCGATGGGCAATAGGACTTGACCTCTGGGTGAAAAACACTTCTACCATGTCAAGTAGATTATCTGGATCAGTGGTAAAAAGTCAGGGTGTGTGTTGATTATGGCGTTTTGCACAGCCTCATCAGCACAATTGTATAGGTGAATATTAGCTTGGGAGTTTGGCATATTTGTCATCTTTTAAAGACATCCCAGTCAATTCGGAACTTCCTGAATTGCTGTGGTGTCATCTCGAGATCGAGATGAGGGAGGCTTGGCTGCTAGTGCCTGAATGCGAGTTGTCTGGGTGGCGGATTCCTTAGCCTGCTTAATGATACACAGGGCTTCTCCCATTAATGTGACTCCCAGCTCCTTAAGCATAGATCGATCCAGCATTTGAAGGCTCTCGATTGTCAGCTTCTCGTCCGCAAACCTTGTTGCATGAGTTTTGGCCGAGTCGGTGGATATGCCTGCTTCAATGAAGAAGAGTTCCCAATTTTCAGGTGTCATAGATCCTGTTCGCAGCGCCATGTCGAACAATACGTGGTCAATATAAACACTCAGTTGTGGAGCAAGCTGGTGAAGACTGATTCAACATTGAGGAAGAGAGTTATTTATGGTGCAATGGAGCATCTCATTATGCTAAAGTGGGATAGTCCATTGCTTGGGCTTTGATTGGCTGCTGGTACCTGGTTATTTCTATATAAATACCAGCTTAATTTCAGTTAGTTTGCAGGGTTTGTATTAAGTTACAACCTGCTTTATTTTTTGTCTGCCAGCTGGACGCTAGCTGGAACTCTTACGCCAGTAAGTGTCGTTTATTGTATTGTTATTCTACATCCCCCACCAGCTATTTGTTAAATAGTAGGACTTTAAATTTTTGAAGATTGTAGGTAACAGGAAATGTGAGAAAAGAAACGATTAGAATAGAACATATCTAAAAAATTCAACAGTAAAACAATGAGACCTATTTGCCAATCTAGTAGAAGACTTCAATTTATGCAGTCAAAGTACCAAGGACGAGATCACATTAGAACAATTACCACAAAAATATTTACAGAAAAGACAGAGGGAAGTCATGTTATGGCAGTAAGAAAATGACTGAAGTCAAGATGCCAGATCATGACCAATAACATTACAGACAATTGTTGTGGCATTTACAAAAAAAAACGTATTCACAGATACATGTTGCGGGTGGTGTTATCCTGGTAACTCCCCAAACTACATTCAAACAAAGACAGATAGCCTAGCTGTCTGGAAATGACAAGTGATATTTCTGTCTGCCACTCCCTAGTCGTCTTCCTGTCTACCATATTTAGGAGTTGTAAAAAATAGATTTGGAGAGAAGAAGAAGAGAGAAAGCCAAATTATAAAACCAGGAAATAAAAGAGTCATTTAGTACGAGTGGCACAGAAAAACAATTTATAACAATAAGAAAAAAATGTACATACATAATTGGAAATTAACTTTGCTGTATTTTTTTATTAACAATATATTTTATATATAGAGAGAATGAATCTTTGCCAGTTCAAGATTTATTTGTGGTGGGTCCACTTAGGCATATGTCAAAGTGATGAAGAATCCGAATGATACACATGATGGTTATTTACAGAGAGTCCTTTCACTTTGGCAAATTCTACCTATTTTTTGGCCCCTCTTTAGGAAGTAAGGCCACTAATATGCAAGGGGTTACAAGATGAGGAAGAATTAGGAACATAATACTTAATTACATCTAGCAATTTCAGCTGCAAAATGATGAGACCTAGCTGCCAATCAAGTACTGTGTTTCAATTCAATTTGTTATTTTTTCTTTTTTTACCCCAAACAAGGAAATAAGGCCACTAAAATGCAACAGGTTACAAGATGTGGAAGAATTAGGAACATAATAATTAATAATGAGTGAGAAGAGAAACAAGTAAAGGACAGTAGATGGCAATTGGCATTACATTTAAATTTTTGCAGATTAATGGAGGCTGGAAGGGAGTTTCATAAAATCTGCAAGAATTTAAATGCAATGTCAATCACTATCTACTTTCCTCTTGATTATTCTTTTCTCTTCCTGCTTATTATTAATGTTTCTGTTTTCTAATTCATCCAGACCCAGTAACCCCTTGTGTTTTAAGGACTTGGGGTAAAATCGATTAAAAAAAAAGTTCTAGTTTACTTGTTAAATACTGATTACTTACAAATGTATTTTTATTATTTTTATCCCTGTAGAGCTATTCCAGCAGATCTTTTTCAAGAAAGGATTGTAAATTTGAATAAAATTGCATGCAAAATTTTTTTTCTTTGTCTTTGATTTTCACTTTGGCAAAATTTAGCTTGTTTTGCACCCCTCTTTATATTATGCATGCACACTGAATATTAAGGCTCATGGTAAAATAAAATAGACAGACTGGAAAATTTATGTTATTTTTTTTTACCCCAAACAAGGGAGTAATGCCACTAAGATACAAGAGGTTATAAGATGTGGAAGAATTAGGAACAGAAACATTAATAATGAGCAAGAAGAGAAATAAATAATCAGGTGGACAGTAAATAATGATTGGCAATACATTTAAATTTTTGGTGATTAAAGTTGGTTGGAAAAAGGGAGTTCCACAAAATCTGCAAGAATTTAAATGCAATGTCAATCCCGATCTACTGTCCTCTCAACTACTTTTTCTTCTTCCTGTTCATTATTAACGTTTCAGTTGCTAATTCTTCCATACTCTGTAACCCTTTGTCTCTTTGTGGCTTTATTGCTTTGTATGGGTGATACTGATTAAAAAAAATAAAATCACGCATTGAATTGAACATTTTAAATTTTTATTAAATTTTTTTTAATGTAAAACTACAACAATAATTCATAAAAAAGGAATATTTCATGTTTTGCAAATAACTTATTTCTTTCTTAAATTTGTTTAGAATTGAATATTTTACACTTAACAAAAATCTACTATGCTAAACATTTCATTTCTAGAAGGAACTTCACACTCATAGAGTTTTCATCAAGGGAGTCAGTAAATGGTGTGGAAAAGAAATACAACAAACACTTATTAGAATTTCAAACCAAGAAATCTAAAGATGCGGGACTGTTTAGTTTTAAGTATAATTTCCTTTTTCAATGTTTGGCTTTCAATGCGTCTAGATGTGCAACATATCAAACTTTATTTAGTTTTCTATTGCTTTTATTTTTGTTTGTCAAGAAAGGAGGTATGTTGGATGATACCGAACATAAATTTATGAGGTAAGATTCCGAAAAATAGTGCACTTTCAATGTATTTTTGATTAATTAAAACTGCATTCTTTAAGGAAAGAAAGGTGTTATGACTGAGTTTGTCATTTAGTCACCAACTATCAGTTTTCAAAACATGAAATATGGGTCCATAGTATTTGTGTTTTAAATTAACTAGTGCTAATTTTATTTTCAAACCTGTTTTGTTGTACATCTTTATGAAATTGCATGTTGCGGGTGTCATATGACTTAGTCTGTACTATACAGTCTGCAATTAATAACAAAATGGCCGACTTTTTAAGAAATCACTGTCAGCATCTTATTTCCAAGAAATGACAATTTTTCTGTTTTTACCGAAATGGGCCAGCACTGCAAGGCAACAATTTTATACCAATGCTGCAATGAAATTGTTTAAAAACCAGCAAATAACAAACTGTATTTTTTACACTGGCATTAATTTCTCTTCTTTGAGTACAAAAGAGTACACAGTGAAAATTCAGAAAAATGGAATATTCAGTTTTTTTGCTAATTAGTTTAAAAACATACCACCTT
The DNA here is from genome assembly GCA_903632075.3 of Acanthosepion pharaonis. NCBI lineage: Eukaryota > Metazoa > Mollusca > Cephalopoda > Sepiida > Sepiidae > Acanthosepion > Acanthosepion pharaonis. Next base: position 739,125 of record CAHIKZ030000597.1, read on the forward strand.
TCTTAATATGTATCAATTCAATATATGTAAATAATCTGGTATTTACTTCTGACAGGTGAAATTTATTGAATCCTTGATATATGAGGACATGTCATGAGTATTTTCTGTCACAAAGTCTTGACATAAACAGAGTAGAATCTTTGATATTCAGAAATGTCTCACCCAGTATCATTAATGCTAAGTTTTAAGACTATTCTGGAGGCACAAAAAAAAGCCATCATTCATTCATTGTAGGAAGCTGGCAAGATTCAGGAGGAGATAGTTGTCAAGGTGGGATGCTCTCACTCTGTTATCTCAAAGACTAACTTGTTCAAAATGGTCAAACTGCAGTTCCAATGTCAAGACAACATCTAGAGATGAATGTCAGCTGAACAGAATCTTTTCTTCCAATTGATTTGTCAATTGTGATAAAATTTCCAAAGGCTGGAATGATGCTATTACAGCTGTTTCTTAATTCCTAACATGCTAGATACTCCATCAGCTTTGGCATGGCAGCTGGGGATGGATTTCAAGGCAATTATGAAATTTTAAGTTTCAAGGAGAAATAGGCTAAAAAATATCAAATTTGGTTAGTTGATCAATGGAATCAGGTCATTTTCAGGGAAGATTAAAAATACTTTCTTCAGGGATCATGGCCTTCATGTTTGGAGAAAGTTACACAAGAAATATAATGTGACATGTCTAAAAAAAATGTAAAATTTCCTCATTCTGCAATAGTTTGTAGTTGCATGTTTATCACCAGTTTCAAAAAAATCTGTTTCTGAAAAGGTCGGTTAATGCTGATATCTATTAGGATGTCGTAAATCATTTCGTTTTTCGATACATTGCAAACAAATTTGTTGCAGAATGATCTTGCTTCAGCTCATGTAGCAAAAATTTATATAAGAATGGTTTTAGGAAAAGAGGATAACTGATCTGAATTGGCCTCCAAATAGACCGGATGCAAATCCAATTGAAAATCTTTGGGAAATCATCAAGAAGAGAAGGAGAAAAACTAAGACATTAATCTGAAAACTTGAGTTGTGTTCTTAATAGCCACATTAGATTGAGACATTCCTATGGAATCGCCATAATCGGTGCCAAATCTATTGAGAAATATCTAAACTGTCAGTGGTATGCAAATGTTTTCTCAAATCAATGGTTAAAAAGTGATTCCATAAATTGAAGCTGGTAGGAAAATACTTCTTCCAACCATGTGGACTGGCACTACAGAATCATAAACAAAGAACTTTACCAAATCACAGAAACCTCATCACTTAAGGACTTTCTGTGAGGAATGAGAAGACTTACCTTCTGTAAAGCGAATTTGTTTGGCATGTCAGGTCCTGTTGAAAGATCGCGACCGACATTAAAAGAGAAATGGATTATTCTGAAATTCCCATATCGCAGGCAGACGTACAAAGGAAAAAAAAAAAAAAAAAAAAGACTAAAAATACAAACCAGCTTGAATTTATAAAACCGGAAGTCTCGGGCGAGCGAGAAGTAAGTCTCATATGCAAATTTTAGTTGAATGCGGGTATAAATAGCGAGTCTGGGAGGAAGACGGGAAGATGCATTGTTGACGTGACAGCGTACGTACTAACGAGTCTGAGAGAATAAGAGGTCACTAGCAACAGCTCAGTTGGTAGATGCGAGGACTGGATGAAAGCAAGCACTTTAATCCATTACAGTCATCGCAAACGATGGGCGAAATGAATTACCCACACTTTCAAAAACAGCAACAATTAAAATGGATATCACATGTAATTTGAAGAGAAAATAATGACATTATCAAGATGTTAACATTCCACACTACTTCAAATAAAAAGGTTAGGAAGGAACCCCTCCCCCATCAATACTAGAAAGAGCGATAACAGCTACTGGACTTGAGAAGCCTATTTTCCTGAAAAATTATTTTAAGAGAAAGATTTTATAAATTTCAACCGAGCATAGTACTGTCTGATCGATTAATGAATGCTGAATGTTTCCTTATAAGGAAATGGCTAATATTACCATTATAATTATCTTGATAAAAAAAATGCCTTTTTTATCTTTTTGTTACTGGCTATAACCAGCTTCAATTTTTTTTGTTTCCCTTTTTAAAGAAAACCTGGATTATTTTCATATATCAAATTGATATACCTTTCAGAGTGAACTTGTGGAATCTTCCACAACAGCCAGTTAACCCTGCTAGGAAATGCACTATTCCTGTTATTTAAATAAATTGTTGGAGGTACAAAGCCTTGTGGCTAGGCGGGTCTTGTCTGCTGTCCATCACTGCTATTTTTCTGCTCAACTAAGGATTCATTTTGCGACTCGTTCTGCCTTTCCCTCTATGCGTAAGGATCCTCTTCCTCCCCATCATGTTTCTTCCGTGATATATTCTTTTAAATGTGGTTGCGGTAGCAACTTCATGGGAAGGACTTCAGCGTTTAGATTGAAGGATCAGGCAGCATGTCCCATTGCGAGTTCCTAATCCGGATGCTCGTAAAGCCAGTTAGTTAATACTTCCGGGTCAGTGATCACTGAACATTTAATAAATTGCAGGGATTGTGCGAAGAACTTCAGTCCGAATTGGTTTACTGTACTGTCCAGTTCGCACTCTCCATTTTATTTGAGGGCACTTGAGTCTCTGTATATTCGGTCCGGGGAGCCGTCTCTGTGCAAGCAAAGAGACTGTCTCCTTGGGCTTCACGTTATCAGACTCTAGTGTTTATCATACATTCCCCTCACATTCCCCGTTATATTTTTTTCCCTTGTGCTGTGCATATTCACACGGTTTAAAATATATATTTTTTTCCCTCATACCATTAATCATTTCACTTTTAATGTTTTAATTGTATGTAGGGTGTTTGTGTGAGTCAATATATATTGCAATAATTGTTAAATTGTTCCCAGTCGACCCTGATGAGCTTGGGAACGAAACCAGTTGGTCTGTTCTGTAAGTGTTATCATCTCTTATTTTTTATTTTTCATAATGCCTTTAGGAAATAATATGTATCTATTCCTTGCAATATTCCTCTTATGATTTTCACCACCTCCAATCTAACTTGCTGATTGGTCAGTTTTGACCAATCAAATCACCCCCATGTGACAGATCCATTTTGGCACCAACTCAGTTGAAGCCTCCCACGTGATACAAGATCTTATAAAAACAAAACACGTGTAAGCTCCCTCGTGTGTTTTCTTTTCATTCATTTTTCTCCTTGCTGCGAAGACGTAATCTTCAAGAACTCCTGTCTTGACTAATGTAGTCAGATGTTAAAGACCATTACCAACATTCACGCAAGTACGAACTCTGAAATCTCTTCTGAACTTTTACCAACTTGTACAATACACAATTCCAAACATTGCAACAACTCATTCTTCTACAGTATAATAATCAACTTCTTCTTTATGAGCTTAGGTACAAATATTTCCAAGTCTAAGAGACACAACTCTGTCTAACCTTTTTAGTTCACATGCATGTACATCAAATACTTAATAAATTCAATTGTTATGTTTTGAAATCATTACGTTCGGTTTTGTATTTTATACTGTGTTATTTACGCCAAATATAAATTGCATTGCGTCCATGCATTGTCCTTAATCCCACCTTTCCTAACCAAAGTTAAATATATGTAGTACACACCCTTACAATATTGCTAACACTGTTGCTACAAACTCTTTAATTTTAAAAGACTTTGAACAAAAAGGATGAAAGTTAGTTTCAAAAAAAGGGAATCTTCCATTTTTCTAAATTGTTAGTGTAGGCCTTCTAACGCAATAAAATAATGAAAATTCCATTAACTGCCATCAATTAGTTCCAGCTTACTAGACTTTTAAAATATGACTATATTTTGGCCTGGATGTTCCAAATGATTTTCTATGTTTTCCTTTTTATGTACAAAAACACAAATTTCATATCTTAAAAAACTCTATTTCTAATTAAAAATATATATATTTATATCAAACGTTTTTCCAGTTCTTCTTTATATATATTTTTATGAAAAATGATCAAATTATTATATAGCTTTTTGTCAAGGTGTATCTATTTTGTTTTTAATGACAATTCCATTGATACACAACCCTGTTGATGTATGTATTTCATCAGACGACAGATAATGATTTGTTTATGCTATTATATGAACAAAATCTACCATTTGTCCATGCATTGAATACTGTTGCTATATCTGGTCTGGCGCTAATGCTATCTCAAGATTCTTTACAAAATTCAAATAAGGGTCAGTAATGTCTATATTTCTGAGATGAGGTATTATGTACATTATTTACATTATTCAGACTACTGTCCTCATCTTTGTCACCATATTTATCACAAAGTTTCGGCCGTTGTACGCTCCATTGGAAAATTCGTAAACTTAAGGAATCAGCACATATGCTAGGCCACAAAAATCTCCTGAGCTGACCAAGCATAGAAATAAATACAATATGAGAACCAGTAATAAGGAGTGCCAGAGAAAAGCAATGATAACAAAGTTGCAATATGAGCTCTGGTAAAAAACATGCAATGATAACAGCAAAATTGCAATATGAGCACTGGTAAAAATGGTTGCTGAAGACATTAGGTTTATAATACCCAGAAATTCATACCCAGATAACCTAAAGGAAACATTGCACATTGGATAAAGGCGTTGGTTAGATCCAGTGACAAGACCCAAAGAGTGTGAGTTCAATACCCGGTTAAGGCAGTGGAGAACTTTCAGAGGGAAAATTAGCAGGAGATAACTGATAACTGACATCCATCAAACATGGCACGTGGAACTAGAACAGTCTACCTCAATGAGCAAAATAAGGGGTTAAGTTCGAAATTCCAACCACCTGAAGAAGGCCGGAGCGTACAACGGCCGAAACGTTGTGATAAAAATGCGAAAAAGATGAGGACAATAATGTAAGGGTCAGTAATGTAATTGTGTTGTGTCTTCCCTCTCTATTTTTTCTTTAGTGCCTCATCTGCAGGAATTTAAGTGTGTTATTAGACTGACAATTAGGTTTTACTGTTGAACTAAGCTAAATGCAACCACTTGAAGAGATGTAGAGCTGGGACAAGTGCCTTGAGACCCATACATGTTCGGGGCCCCATAAAAGAACAATATATTAGGTGATATCAGAAATGTCTGCCCTAATCATGTGATTGCCTCTCTTTTGAATAAAAATAAAAGCATTAAGAAGATTCTATTATATTCTTTGTTGCAAAAAAAGTTTTAAAAAGAAAAACAAAGAAATTTGGTCAACCAGCCAAGAGCTGCAAGTTAGTTTAGTATTTATTGATTCGAGTCAGACATAACAGCTTAATTAAATAATTAATTCAATTAATAATTGAACTCATAAACAGGTTTTAAAAGTTTAGCATCCTTATTTACACCATGTTGTACTCATCTTTGTTACCATATTCACAACGTTTCGGCTGTTGCATGTCTTCTTCAGGTGATTGGAATTTCAAACCAAACCCTTTATTTTGTCCACAGAGGTAAATTGTTCTAGTTCCAAGTGCCATGTCTCTTCCAGATGTCTCAGTTCTTTTCCTTTAAAACATCTCTCCAAGTTTTCGTTCACTACTGCCGTAGTCAGGTATTGAACTCACAACTCTTTGGGTCAAGTCACTGGATCTAACCAATGCCACTGGGCCATGTGTCCTTAAATAGTGTAAATAATTACAATACCTCATCTCAGAAATATAGACAGATATTGTTAGCATCCTTATACTTAAATTTTAAAAGAAATTGTTTTTCACTTTTAAAAGTATTAGTTCCCTTCCAGTTTTTGGCATCACTATCCAGGGTTATGTTAAGGCACCTTAAATAATAGAACCAATTCCAATATAATGTGCAAAAATTCTAATAATTTTGTCTTGTGCAAAATTGTCTCCAACCTCCCTCTACGCTCTACATAGATCCTGCTGGGTGCTCTAGGTCTCCCTTTCCCCAGGGTCCTCAATTCTTCTTGGTGATAATACATTTTTCATTGTTATATAAATTATTGGCCTTCACATTTTATTTTTGTATATTTTTTAAGCTATTTTGATCAATTTTTTCTTCAGAGTTAATAATATATTAAATAAATAAATACACTATGGGTCAAAAGTTTTGGGTCACCTTCCAGATTGAATAATTAGTAAGTTTAGTTAACTACTAAACTAGGATGCATAATATTTATTTTACTGTAATATATTTTTTATGCTGAACTCAGAAAACTTCAGGCCAGGTGGAAAAAGCGTCAACCAGTATTAGACATAAACCTACCTTGTTAACTTGTGCATGATCCATATGAACTCTAGACCCTGGTTCTGTTTTCTTAGGCCAAGAGTGTAACTTATTGTGGTGAAAATTCTTTATTTAGGCACATTTAGAATATTTGCGTATGTAATTCTCCATATCTCGGGTGTGTCTCAACCATTTGTGCTTCCAATTTTAACCATTTTTGTGTAGTGGTTATCCCGCAATGCACATCATCATGTGCACTTTTAATTACTTCTTTTCAGTGGTACGACTAAATCCCTACTAAAAATTAGACCATTTTCTATTGATAGTTTCTGCCTGCTTTGTATGGTCTTTCTGCTTTTGAACAATTACTCTATTTACTGTTCCTTATTCTAGATAAAATTCCACTTAAGACTGGATCTTGTAACATCTCCATAACTAGTCTATTCATGGGCAATACATCCATTTCCACCCAATGCAAAAATTCATCCTCAACTTTTTTTTATGTCTTTTGCTTTGTTCCTTTTCAGATTGTAGTCAAAACAATGTGACTATGTATGGTATCAGGTTTCCCTTCATGTATTGTATGTCATAATCAAAAGCCATTAACTTGATAGCCCATCTTAATATTCTGGTTTATGTAACTTTCAGCAATTCCTACCTAGGATAGAATATAAATTCTTAGGGCTTATGATCTGATCTCAGCAAAAATTGTTTTCCTAATAAAAATTGTCTTGTCATACTCCATCAGTGCTTCCTTTTCAATATTAGAGTAGTTCAATTCAGCTGGTGTCAATGTCTTGGAAAGATATTAGTAGGAACTGATTTGATAAATCATAGGACAAAATTGCTATTACAGACTGGCCACTTACATATGTGGTTAATGTAACATCCTTTTTAGGGTCAAAATTTTTGACCACAGGGTTTTTCAGATTGAGCTTCTTTTAATTTAATGAAGGCTGTTTGGTGTCCGTTCAAACTTCTGATTCTTCTTTCGCAACTCAGAAAATGCTTCAATTCTTTCAAAATATTTCGACAAGAATTTGCTATAAAAATTGGCTAATCCAATAAATGATTCCAATTCTTTTTTATTAGTTGGAGAAAATACATTGTGTCCGGCAAAGTATCATTTTCTAAAATTTGGTAACCCAAGAATGTTAATTCTTTGCAATTAAATATACACTTATCTCCGTTTATTGTCATTCCTGCCTTCCTGAACTTATCCATTACAAATTTAGTTTTTTGTTTCAGTTCTTCAGTGCCAACAACTAAACATATATTGTCCTGATAAATTATCATATTTTCTACACTCCCCACTAACAAATTTTTTATAGCTTTTTGAAAAATCGAGCTGGCTGGCTGTCTTAATTCCAAATGGTAAGTAGGACCATCTAAGTAAGCCTAAGGGAGAGTTTATTGCTGTGATTTCTTTAAATTCGTCATCTATTTGAATTTGGTAAAATATATTTCATAAAATATTTCATTCCTGCCAGAGAATGTAGTATGATTTCCATATTCGGAATAGGGTAGGAATCTGAACAAATCTTATGATTTATGTCTATTTGGTAAGCTCCACAAATTCTAAAATCACCATTAGGTTTTCTGAAAACCACAATAGGCAATGCCCATTTGCTGCCTCCAGGTTCTACATATTGAAGAATGCTTTCCTCCACCATTTTTTGCAGCTTATCAACTACTGTTGACTTTATATGAATGGGAAGCCTACAGCTCGCAAAATATAATATATTGATATTTCCCTTTATGTTAATGCTTGCTTTACAGTTTTTTAATGTCCCAGTTTTGGGACTTCCTATATTTGGAGCATTAAGTAAACATGTGCTATTGATATTTATCAAATCAGTTCCTACTAAACTGTGACGTTTTATATGGTCTACGATCAAAATAATGACGGTTTCAAATCTATTTGTTGTTTCAAAAGTTCCCTAAAAGAACCCTAATATTTTTATACATGTTCCATTACTAAACTTTTCTTTAATTTTAGTTTTGATAATTGGTCCAAAAAGTTTATTGAAATAAGGTCACTTCGCTTCCAGTGTTAACTTGAATTTTTATGTCTATACCATTGTCGGAGTTACCTCCTCCTTCCATCCTTGAACCGGCAGAGGAACAGGTCATTTCGACCTTGACCTCTCATTCATGCTCCTTACACACTGTTAACACGTCGGAGGGACTAGCAAACCCCCCTTTTTAGTTAGGCTATATTACCAACCTAGTTGTAATATACTACTAGTCATTTTTAGACCATAGTTCTCTTTAGCTAACCTCGTAGTATTTTATTATAGAGACTTTTCGGTTAGCTTAGCCAATTTCTCTTGCTGGTCTCCCTCGTCACAAGACAGTGATTTCTCCCTAGATTCTCAGACCGAAACGGTCGGCTACGCAGGCCCCTTGGCCTTCATTGATCAACGGGCTGTGTATTAAGTTACGCTCCCACTTTTTTTGTCTGCCAACTTGACGATAGTTGGGAACTTTCTTTCTCTCTCTCCTTCCCAACACGTCAAGTTGGCATCCGGCAATGACAAACAATGAGTTGGCAACACGAACTACAGCAACAAGTTGGCACCCCGGCAACGACTCAGCTTCAACCAACAACGATCATCCTGGCATCAACCAACATCAACAACCACCAAGCGATCATCCTGGCAACAACCCATATCAGCTTCAACCCCCAACGACGATGATCCTAGCAACTACCAACGCCAACCTCGACCATCAATGCCTGCAGCATCCGGCTCACTCCTGCAGTTTCCGGCTCGCCCCTGCAGCATCCGGCTCGCCCCTGCAGTTTCCAGCTCACCCCTGCAGCATCCGGCTCACTCCTGCAACTTCTAGCTCACTCCTGCATCCAGCGCCTCCACCGTTTCAGACCATCTTCATTTCCTTTTAGAATAAACCTCTATATATCATATATATCCTCGTTCTGTCGTCCGTATTGTTTCACCGTCAGATTTAACACCCTCAAAAATGTTAGCGGGCCTCTTGTGACCTCGTTCACCCCCTTTCTGTGATACGGGGCTGCATGGACCGCCCGCTACTCATTCCTTGCTACCAAGTGCCAAGATGTAACCTTCAGGAACTCCCGTCTTAAGTCATTGCTGACCAGACGTTAAAGATAATTACCAATATTCACGAACTCTGAAATCACTCCTGAACTTTTATCAACTTTAGAACTCACAATTCCAAACTTTATTCTTCTAAATTACAAGTTCAATATTACTTCTACTTAATATGAACTCCGGTACAAATATTACCAAATCAAAGGGACACGACTCTGTCCTACCTTTTCAGTTCGCATGCATGTACATCAAACATTAATAAATCTAATTGTTATGTTTTGGAATCATTCAGTTCAGTTTTGTATTTTATTCTATGTGCTATTTACGTTAAGTATGAATTGCATTGCGTTCACGCATTGTCCTTAATCTTGTAGACTCTTCCACAACACAAACAGCCTTACCTCTCTTTGTAGGAAATGCACTCTTCCTATCTAGTAAGCCAAATTCTACCTTCAGACAATATAACGAGTATTCATTGATCAATCACCTCAAATCTGGCTTGCTGATTGGTCAGTCCCGACCAATGTGTCTGTCGAACTCTCTGCTTGCAGAGAGGAACCCGGACGAAGCTCCGCCGAAGGGTGGGGTTTCGTTCGGGGAGGTTGACGGAACTAGCCCGCTTGGACGGGTTTAGATGGGTTTTATTTTTGGCTGGGCCTACGGGCTCGGACATACCCACATTAAAAAGGCCTTGTGCCACATTCAATTCCTGTGGGTGAATTGATAAATACCATCTTGTACTTTAAGCATCAGCTTAAAGTCAAGATTAGGACGGAAAGGCGGCGGCTCCCATCATCAGAATTCAGCAAAAGGTGGGTGAATCTCGCGCGAATGTGTAGAGTGAAAGGGGCTGATCTAGAGTGGCATTTGGATGTCGGTTAGGTACAGAATTTTGTCCTAACAGGGTTGAACATAGGCAACCCACCCAGATATTAGGCTAGACTAGGTTTTCGTTTTTGAATTTTTAGTTTCCCTTTTTTTTCCCCGGTTAACTTAGCTAGGGTATGTAAGCTCATTGGTCCCTTTTATTTCTGTCCCTATTTTTTTTACTTTTGTTTAATTCCCCATCATCTCCCTCGTTAGGTGGTTAGTGATGTCAGTTTTCTGGTGGATGCGGGGCGCCTTTCGTTTCGGGTGTGTGCTTTCGTATTTGTTGTTGTGTATGAATGGGTGAGTATTTGTGTGAATGCTTGATGGTTTGAATGTGTACTTATTTTCTTAGTCCTGCATCGATTTCGTCCGGTTAACTGATATTTCTGCCACATTCATAGTTTGTGGGGGTTTTTATTACTAACTCAATTTTGTTTAGTTTATTGTAAATAATTAATTCACTTTGTAAATATTCATTTGGGGATTTTAAAAGTTGTTATTTTATGACCCTCCTCCCATGAACAATATCTGTAAATAAGGGGACTATTTAGGACTTCATAGAGAAACTGAGGTATTATGGTGGACGTAGTAAGAAAGGTTGGAGTGAATGTGATGTTTTGGTGATTGGATTATTGTTGGCATGTTTGGGTCAGTGTCTGTGACTAGCTAAGTTATAGATTAAAGACAGAAGAAGACCGTCATTCCCCATCCCCCTTTTTGGCCTTGTGCCGTATTTTGTATTTTTAATGCAAATAAATATTACAATAACAGCAGTAATTACCAAGTTTCAGGATGTAACATGCACCGACTCCCGTCTTAGTCATTGCTGACCAGACGTTAAAGACAATTACCAACTCCACGCCAGTCAGTTTCACGAATTCGCAGAGTAACTTCCAATATATACTCCACGCCGCTACAAACCACAATTTTGCCGCGCACGAAGACATAACTGACTCACATTCGAACATTCATCAATCAACTCTGTGAGTGTGAACACTTTTCTCAACTTTGCTTATGTACAGTGAATTAAATTCACTACAAAAAATAAGTAAACATCAAATACGTTTAAGGGTAGACCACTCTAAAAACTCTTTCCAAAAACTCTTATTATTCATAATTACGATATTTGACACAAACAAAAGACAGCGAACTAACGAAAAATGACATTCACGAATCAAACAATTACACACACATTTTGTACACACGACACACACTGATTATCCAATCTGTATATTGATAAATTGTATAAATGTTGCATTGTTTTCTAAATTGCATTTATCTCGTTTTTAATTGCATTTGAAAGTTCGTTTATTTATATGTTTGGGGATGCAGTGAGACACGCAGCCACTAAAATTTCCTTCTGATTCTTTCTTAAATAATTAACAATCCTGCACGTCCCCAACAATCTCATCTTTTCTAGCCAAAGTTAAATATTGGTAACTATATCAACATATATTGTTGACCGCGACGTTCGTCATTCAACGTTCACAACAACAATGGTAATACAACCATCACACATATTGGTGATTCCATCTGGAACAAATAATTATGATACCCTCACTACAAGAAGTGTTGTACAGTCCTTCTGCCAATCGGAGTTGAATTAATTCTTCCTCTGTGCTTATTTCTTGTTCGAGTTCATAAAATTCAAAATATCTGCTGGTATCTCTTAACCTTCTGAAATATGACCTTAAGCTCCTCAAATTCTTGTTTCAATGCTAAGAATTTGGTTCGTTCGTCTATGACAAATCTTTTCTTTGGTTGAATATTTCTCAATATTATTTCTTTGACTTCCTTAAATGTCAAGTTTTCTATTTCAGCTGAGTAGATCATTAACAAAATCTGCCTAATGGCTTCGCATCCTGCAGTGGCCAAAAATAGATCCGGGATTTCTTCCTGTCCTTCATGTGTTTGGTCATCTAATAACGTCTTTATTCTGGCATGTGCCTCAAATAATTTATCCAAATCTATATGTTTTCTGGTTCTTCTGTGTTCAACAGAGCTCTGTCAGGTAATGCCATTTTATGATGCTCAAATTTAGTAGCCATAGATATTCTAAGTACGCTTAGTCAAAGTTGCCTGTGAGCCATAGTTATAGCTCTCTTTATGCTAATTACCTATTAGTTAAACCAATCCCATTACATATACTTAACATCAGGAAGAGACAGTTGAAATTTCTAGGGTATATAATAAGGAAAGAATGCTTGTAAAATCTGATACTCACAGGACAGATTGAAGAGAAAATGGACAGAGGAAAGCAATGCATAAACATACTTAGTGAGCTTGAGTACATGGAGAGTGAAACTTTTAGGAATAATAACAAAAAGACAAAACTTATTAAGAACTACAAAGGAGAGGAAATTGTGGAGGGCCATGATTTGTCAGCGACATCAGTGGACATGGCACATAAAGAAGAAACCTTTATGCTCTAGTGCTATTGTTGCCTTACTTAAATAATAGAATTATTGTAACCTATTTACATTATTCAGACTATTGTCCTCATCTTTGTCGCCGTATTTATTACAACGTTTCGGCTGTTGTATGCTCCGGCCTTCTTCAGGTGGCTGGAATGTCGAACTGAACCATTTATTTCGCTCACTGGGGTAGACAGTTCTAGTTCCACGTGCCATGTTTTTTAATGGATGTCAGTTATCAGTTATCTTCTGTTAATTCCCCGCTGTAAGTTCTCCACTGCCTTAACTGGGTATTGAACTCACACTCTTTGGGTCCTGTCACTGGATCTAACACCTTTATCCACTGTGATATGTGTCCTTGAGGACACATAATTATTGTATCTGGTAAAACCTAATTACTTTTTTAATTATATTTCCATCATCATTCAGGCTGTTTTTGTGATTGTTTAGACATAAACAAAATGATACAAGATTAATACAGTCTAACAACCATAAAATATTTCCAATGAATTAAATGTTTTATAACAGTGAGCATTATTATTATGTTATAGCATCTGGATCCTCGTCTTCAAACTTGCAATCAAAGATGGCCCTACTAGGAATTTAGAACTCCCAACTGCATCATAGAGTTATTGAACCGTGCAAGCCTCTTTACCATGACAAGCAGCAACCATCAGACTAAGTGTGATCAACTCTAAAGATCCCAATGGTGGAACAAGCAACAGATCTCAACATTTGAACCAGTGGATGACGGGCGCTACACATGACAGACATGCTACAGAAGGTGCCACTCAAAATTATAAAAGTCAGTGGCAGTCTGTTGCAGTTTCATAACTGGATTCTGTATGTTTCATTCCATATATACCCCATAGAAAGGTCATGAAATAAAGTATTTTGGTCACTTCCTGGCAAGCTGAGTTCCAATTTAAACAAATTCACACCATTGACACTTTCCTCTTTTACTCTGATTTTCTTTCACCTTCAACCAACTTTTGCAAGGCTAAACATTGACAGGGAATGGATGACAGAAGAAGGTTTTGATCAAACTGGAAGCTTCTAAGTCATGAACCTACACATTGGCAGTGAATTTAGTCCTCCATGACATTATCATAAAGGAAGTGATTAGCAAAAAAGAAATTAAATTCTTGGATATGAGATAAATACACTTGGTGTTGCTAGTGTTACACACAGATTTTTTTTTAATTGAGTTCACCCTGTGCAGTGCAGAAAAGCTACTAAGGCACAAGGGGTTACTGGGTTTGGAAGAATTAGAAAACAGAAACATTACTTATGAGCAGGAAGAGAAAAAATAATAGGGAGGACAGTAGATAGCGATTGACATTACATTTAAATTTTCAAAGATTAAAACTGATTGGAAAGCATGGAGCCGGAAGAGAGTTCCACAAGTGAGAAGTGCAAAAAAATAAACTGTTAGCTTAGAAATTATGCTTACATCTAGCCATTTAAGCTGCAAAATGATGAGACCTAGCTCCCAATCAAGTACTGTGCTTCAATTCATAAAGTTTAAGTACCATAGCAAAGAGCTCATCCCAACAATTACCACCATGAAAATATTTATAAAAAAGGCACAGGGAGTCAAAGTGACTGAAACCAAGACACCAGATCAGGATCAATACTATTTCTGATTCTTCTTTGAATTTTATCAAGGATCTCAAGATATATAGTAGGACCAATAGGTTATATGTGGCAGCAATATTCTAAGCATGGATGAATGGTAGACTTGTAGACATATAAGATAGATTTGGGGGAAAAAATTGTCTCACACAACACAGTGAGCCAACTTTCTAAGCAGTTGACCTAGAAATGGATTCAATATAGTCTTTCCACTTCATGCCAGCCGAGAAGCTGTTATGAGTTTCTCTCCTGAAGGAAAGCAGAAAAAGGTCTCTCAGATGATTAATAGGAAGTGATTTAATTTTTAAGTTGAGAGCCGATGCCATCAGGAAGGTCATTAATGAAAATTAAAACAAAGTAGAACAAAGGATAGAGCCCTGGGAGACACCTGCATTAGTACAAAAAGATCTAGAATTAAAAATTGTTCTTCTAGACTGGTTGCCAGCCAAAGCTAGGGAGCTCCATCTGAATGTATTTTATCCCTGTAGATTTCTCTGGTGTTGCTGCTGTGTTTTTTTTCATAGTGAATAGGTTTTTATGGGATGTAACTGCTTGTGTCAACCAGTTTTTAATTCAGTGTTGTTTTTCTCCTAGACTGGTTACCAATCAAAGCAAGAGAGACCAGTCAGCAAAACTGCTAACTCCAAGTCAGGAAGAAAAAGAAATGGATTCTTACTTTACAACAGTAGTTGTAGAAAGAAAAAACAAGCAAGAATTTGAACTCCATTGAATGATACATTTATAAATGACTTATTCAATATATTTATGTATTTAATATACCCTATAGTTGAAAATAATGTGTCCACCTTGTAGATTTCAAAGAATCACAAAAAATTGAAGGTTGCATGCCTTTACCAAAACTAATTTACTAACTCATTTCAGAACAGAGGGGCTTTCTCTTCTTGAAAATTTTTTTAAGGGTATATTCAATAATAATAATAATAATAATAATATTAATAATAATAACAACAAAATTAACCCATTGCTGCATAAAGTTTCCTAAAAATTTTGCCTAATCTGCCTGTCTAATAGTAATTTTAAGGTTGGTCAATTTAAGTTTTCAGTAACCCTCTGTCTAGAAAAGTGGACACCATCCACTAATGGGCTAAATAGTTTCTGCATCCTTACTAAACTTACTAATTATTCAATCTGGAAGGTGACCCAAAACTTTTGGCCCATAATGTATTTATTTAATATATTATTTACTCTGAAGAAAAAAATTGATCAAAATATCATAGAAAATATACAAAAATATAATGTGAAGGCCAATAATTTATATAACAATGAAAAATGTATTATTACTGAAAACAATTGTGGGCCCTGGAGAAAGGGAGACTTAGAGCATCCAGCAGGTTCCATATACAGTGTAAACTAATTCCATTTTCTAAGCTGATAACCATTTTGGCACAGTATAAAATATTTTTGGACAATACTGCAAATGCAAGTACGGTATTGAAAGCAATTTAAATTAATCAAAATTAATTGGCCATTAGATTTTCCAATATATTTCAAATGCAAGAATTACTAAAATCAATTAATGTTGTGTGTTGGTCGTGGCAGTGGGGAACAAGAGAATGAAGGTTAATTATTTAATCTATGTCCGCTATCTCAACCTTTCTATTATATACAGAAATCTTTATACGACAAGATATTTATAAAAAGACTTTTATTAATTAAGAAATTATTTCAATAGATTATTAATTCATCATAAACAAAGAAACGTTCTTTAACCTTGCTTCATCAGTTCTTTTAATTTGTATTTATGCAGTTGATTGCTGAAACCCTGATTCTCATACAGTCACTGAAGTTAAGCAATACTGAACCTGGTCAGTGCTTAGATGGGAGACCACTTGGAAATACCAGGTGCTGTAAGCTTGAATAATGGCTTGGAATTGGAAAATTTAAAGCTGAGTTCCAACTCCAGTTGGGTTTGTCATATTCACTTATGTACAAATACCTTTGGGAAAGGTAGGAATCTAATTCTTCTTTCCCACAGACATGGATTAATTAGTAGAACTTGTATCAGTAAAAATCATTCTTATCTCCAAGAAATGTTTACAATCTAAAAATATTTTTTGCTTTTAACCTACAAAAAGCAAATAATTTGTAAAAAAAAATCAGTTAATCTACAGCTGATATTTTTTAAAGTTGGTTTGGTTTGTTTTGTTTGATGGCATATCAACCTCAATCGATTATTTAATGCTGACAAGATTTTTATTGCAGGTAATATTTTTTCCAAAAATGTTTTGCTGGTAATAATGTATTGCTTGGAATAATTTTTTTTCTTCAAAATTCATTGCTGGTAATAATTTTTTACAAAAATTTATTGCTGGTATTAAAACCTATTTTTACACTTTCATAGTGCTTTGGCCTCAGTTTGGGAGTTAACTATTTGCTCATAGCTGGGACCCTAACAGGTGCTACCAACCCAAGTCAGGGTGGACCTGGGAACACCAGCAACTAAGAGGTGGTTCCGCACTCCTCAAAACCTCCTGATCAGAGGCCTTGCTGTTGGGTGTAGTTTATCATCTTACCCAGGACATGGATGTAGTTTATCGTCTTACCCAGGATGCTTTTAAAGTTGTTCCACATATTCTTGAGAGAATATGGTGGATTTTATAAGTACATTGTTTGTTGAATTTTCTTTTGCTGAGTGCATTTCAAATGAGGCATATTATTAATATTTGAATGGACTAAGAATATCAGATCTGGTGTGTCACACTATAACTATTGTATCAAGATAGAGTAGATCTGCACAATTAATTACTGAAGAGCCATATTTATAAGACAAAATTAGCCACAGGCTGCAAGAGAAAATTTTTAGAGTAAGTTACTGAGCATAATTGAGAGAGAAACATATATATAGACAGTAGAAGAGAAGAAGGTTTTTATTTTTTGCTTCTTCAAGAGAGAGTTAAAAGGATTAATTAGATACAAAGACAGTAAAATATGAATTGAATAAAGTCATAATTTAGAACTTTTCATATGTGGAATATGATCCATGAGGCTACCCAGTGTGGACCATAAGAGGTTTTAAAAAAATTTAATTTTTGTTTTCAACAGAATAATTTCGGTGAGCTAATGTGACCTGTAAAGGGTTTTAGAAATATTAATTTTTTTGTGTTCAAGAGAATAAATTCAGTTATAAGTTTTGATTTTTTGTTTATCAAAATAAATTCAGTGACCAAATGTGGTTTGTAAGACTTTTTATAAATAGTAAATTTTTTGGTTTTCATCAGAAAAATTTAGTGACCCAGTGTGGCAGGTAATGTGTTTTAAGAATAATAAATTTTTTGTGTTTTGTTAGAATAAATTCAGTGATGACTTATATATTTCATTTTTATTTTCATTTGAATAAATTTAGTGACTCAATGTGTCCTGTAAGTGATTTTAAACATTAAATTTTTTGTGTCCATCAGAATAATTTCAGTGACCCTGGTTTTAAAAATATAAAATTTTTTGTGTTCAAGAGAATAATTTCATTGACCCTGGTTTTAAAAATAGAAATTTTTTGTATTCATCAGAATAATTTCATTGACCCTGGTTTTAAAAATAGAAATCCTTAGTGTTTATTGAGTCATCACTGAATATATTCTAGTGAACATAAAAAGTTTATATTTTTAAAACCTGCTGCAGGAAATGGCTCTGAATAAGAAATCAGGGAGACAAGTTTGAAATCCAGTTATGTCCATTGCAATCACATGCACAAATACCCTTGGGAAAGGTATGAATCTCCCCACCACCCCAGCTACAGTTTGAATCACAGAACAGACTGAGTCTATAGCCTTGGCTCCCAACTAGTCTATTGCAGAAAGAAATGGCTACCCACTGTGGGAAAATCTGCCTCGTCAATCATGACTCAAAAAAGACATGATTGTTGAAGTATGTATTAAGTATGGCATTTAACTGAATGATACCATAGAAAACATTCCAACCACCTGAAGAAGGCCAGAGCATACAACGACTGAAACGTGATAAATATGGAAACAAAGATGAGGATGATAGTCCAAGCAATGTAAATAGTGTACATAATACCTCATCTCAGAAATATAGAGAGATACAAATTGATTGGTTGGTTAATTTGTCTTTTATGGTTTATCAACCCTTTGTGGGTTATCTAAAGCTGAAATATATTTTGGATTGCAAGAAAAAGTCATTTTTGTAAGTGAATATTACAATGATTTTTTTTAAATACAAATCCTACTGTTTAACCCACAGCTGGAGTGAAATGATAGATTCATACCTCTTCCAAGAGTATTTAAATGTAATGAACATGACTGTGAGTTGAACTTGGTTCTCTAGTTTCTCATTCTAAGCTTCTATACATTACACCACCTGCACATCCTACATAGACAAAGAAGGGTTCTAAATGAGCAAGCATTGTTGACAGCATCAAAAGACAGGAACTTGTGAAGAACCACAAACAAACATATCCTGAAGGATCAGGGCAAAAGTAGAGAGATGGAAATGGGCCACTTAAAAAATAGCAAAGTTTATTTTATTTATTACTGCCATGCCACGGGCAACAGTCCAGTTATATAGATAATTGATGACCACAAATGACAAAACCTGATGTTACCTACAATTGGAAAAGCATATTCCCATCATTAAACATTATCATGTCACAAGCAACATTTAACTTATCGAGTCATAAACTAGTAATTGTTAAACATTAGTAATCAAAATACCATGATTTAAAATTTTTATAAAACCATAATATATTGAAATTTGATTAAAAGATAAAAATATCTGTGATATCAGAAAAAATACAAATAAAAAAAAAATCTTTTATCTACACTATTTACATTGTTCTCGACTGTTGTCCTCATCTTTGTTGCCTTATTCACAATATATGTTAACCATATAAAAGTCTAAAGAAAAGTTTACATAAATAGGCATGTTATTTGTTTTTTGCTTCATTATTTAGACAGACACTAAATCATAGACACTGTTATATATATATATATATATATATATATATATATATATATATATATATATATATATATATGTGAAAATTGAAGTCAACACTCAGAGGCAACAAGCTGTTTCATGCTAGGTGCAATCATCAGGAGGCCTGACGATTGCGTCCAGCATGAAACAGTGTGTCGCCTCCGAGTGTTGACTTCAATGTTCACTTTTATATTTACATACGCTCTATCTCTGATATTGTGCACTTTATCCCATAAATATAGCACACATTAAAACTATATTTTTCTCTCTCTATATATATATATGTAAAGACAAACAGATATGTATATTTATATAAATTTATATTATGTATATGCATATTCTGTTTATATTTTGAATTTTTCTGCTTTCCTTGTAACCATCTTCATTTATTGTAGAAAAAAGATTTCAAAATAAAAACTATCAGGCAAGTATGACACCTTGAAAAGACAAATTACTGAATTTTCTTCTCAATCACAAGAAAACAGCTTTAATCTCTAAAGAAGCCATTGCTGAGATTAATAACAAAACAAAAATCTTTTGAAATGACATTGTTTATGCAGAAGTGACAACCATATTTCCAGAGACAAATCTGACTGTCAATGGAAAAATAAAATAGGAACAATGAAAATAGATAAAACTTCCAAACGAAATGAAAGAAACTGTCATTTAAGAAGTGACATTAATGAATAAATGCTTAACAACAGATTTATAATCAAGAAAATTTTCAAGTAAGGAATCTGTGAAAATATGCTAACTATATAAAAGTCAAAAGAAAATTTACATAAATAGACATAACATTTTATTTTTGCTTCATTATTTAGACAGACACTAAATCATAGATGTTGCTGCGCATATATATATATATACATATATATATATGGAGAGAGAGAGAGAAAGAAAGATAGATAGATAGATATAGCCATGACATTCTGCACTGCACACACAAACATGCACATGCATACACACACAAATAAAGAAAAAATTCAACCAACCACGAATAAGTAGCAGATAAATTATTTTTTAACCCAATATAAAAACAATGAAAATAAGAAACATGTCATTACTGCCTGACAAGCAAACAGAATGATTACAAAAAGATTTGTTAATAAAACTCTAGAGTCAAGGGTGCTGAATATAACTTTAATCAGCTCATCCACAAATTTTATATTTCTATTAATGCTTTATATATATATATATATATATATATATATATATATATATATATATAATATATATATATAAAAAAAAACCTTTTAAACCAGAAATCCGAAGTCTTAAGTCCTTGCTTACATATTTGAAAAATTTTTCTTAAGTGCATATGAGTCTGGATGAAAAAAAAGTAATTTAACCCCCCCCCAATACATTTACAATACATTTAACTTTCTTCTCTTCACACTTCTTCTTCTTCACATCCTCCTCCTCCCTTTCTATTACACCTAATGTCGTGCATTTGTTTATTTTTTAAAATAATAATGTAGTGTTCTTAGGTTTTATAAAAAATAAAAAAAATGTTAGGTGGTCATTTGGTAAAAATCACCCGAGGATACTGTAAGGTTGAATCCAAGCTAGCAGATTCAACTGACCTCCTAATTTTTAAGGTATATATATATCATATAGTAATTTGTCCAGCCTAGAATAATCCTGTACAGCCGTTTCATCCTAGCTGGGATTCATCAGCAGTGCACATCCACTGCTGAGGCTTGTGGTACTGTTGGTATGATGTTTGCGTTATATTGAAACAGTCCAGGTTCAGTTCTCAGTAGTGGATGCGCACTACTGATGACTCCCAGATTGGACAAAATGACCATCCAGTGGTTTCTGCATTCTGTTGAGGATTATTCTAGGTTTGACGAATTACTATATGATTAGCCTAAATCCCCCAAATAATCACTTATATATATATATATATATATATATGTGTGCGTGTGTGTGTGTGTTTTAAAATTAGGATATATGATCCTGCCAAAGTTTAAATTTTTGACAATTAGAAAAATGGCTAAGACTTTATTCCCTGATGGTGACTGAAGCTTCCAAGATGATAATGCTCCTATTCAAACCGCTCGAGTGGATAAGAATTGGTATTAAGAGCATGAAAGTGAGCTAGAACACATGGAGTGGCCTCCCCAATCTCAAGATACCAATATTATTGAACATTTATGGTGCATTTTGGAGCAACAAGTTAGGAGCCGCTATCCTCCACCATTGTGTCATAAAGAGCTGGAGAAGGTTTTAATGGAAGAATGACTGAAAATTACTCTGGATGAAGTCAGGAAGCTGTATGATTCCATTCCGAGACGTAGTAAAGCTGTCTGTGAGGCTAAAGGAGGACTAAGTCCATATTAAATAATTTTTCTTTGAATTTAACAAGTGTTCCAATTATTTTGTCCAACACCTGTATATATATATATATATATATATATATATATATATATATATTGACTTGACACCTTGAAAGTATCCCTATACCACCACTCATCATTAACACCCTACACTCGCCTACCCATTTTAGACAATTCGCCCTAGCTGATTTTGATTTCAACTTTTAAAACAAGTAAATTTCAGATATACGTTATTCCAACAAAAAATTCGCTTGAAGATGGAACGGAGCCCTTTTTAATTTCAACTCAATTTAATTTAAAGGATTATATTGAAGTTTTCAGCTCTTGTTTTGAAACATGAGACCTCTTATGTAGCGATTTGGAATCATATTTTTAAATAAATAATTATATTTATGCTCTACTTTTGTATCGAGCACTATTTTTTAAAAATAATAACAAAAATACTAAGGAACTTTGGACTATTTACCTAACCAGTTCCTTCCTATTTTCTATATATTTTCACATATTATTGGCTCCCTAATTAAGGTTGAGCACTCTAAACTTTTATTTTTAAATACTCCTTTAAAAATATGGAAAAAATTAATTTCGGGATTTCTCTCAAAAATATTCCACTAACAAACAAACGGAATTATTTTGTTAAGCTTTTACAAAAAACAGAGGAATTAATCAGAAGGATGAGATGGAAAGCATACTTCTATTTTCGTGGAAATAACCCTACTGATAAAGAACGTGAAGTTTACGGCTTTAAAAGTAAAAAAGTTGCCCCTTTCAACAAACAGCTATTTGAATTTGAAAAAGACCTACTCAACATTATCAACAATATCTCCTTTCAAAAAAATAAAAACCACTTCCAAAAACATCTAAACCAAATAGTTAAAAGCATTAATGATTGTGACAAAATATTAGTTAAATCAGACAAAACCGCAACTTCTACAAATTGGATGTCGAAGAATACAAAAACTTAATTAAAAAAAAACTTAACCAGGACTTATAAAAAAGCTTGCAACAACAACATAAATATGGTTGAAAACATAAACAAAACTAGTAAAATAATAACAGATAAATTAAAAATCAGCGATAGAGTAGGTAAACTTACTGAAAAAGAATGTTATATAACTCTTAAGGATCATAAGCCTGACTTCTTAGAACACCCTGCGACCAGAATAATTAACCCTACCCGACCCGACATAGGAAAGATCAGCAAAAAGATCCTGGAAAAAATTACCTACCAAATAAAAAAACAACTGGAATTAAAACTATGGATCAATACCAAAGATGTTATCAATTGGTTTAACTATATTGATGATAAACGGAATTGCACCCTTATACAGTTCGATATCGTGGACTACTACCCATCAATTTCGAAGGATTTATTTATGACTGCCCTGGACTTCGCTGCCGTGTATTCGAACCTAACAAAGGATGAAATGGATATAATTCTCAGCGCAAAGAAATCGGTCCTCGTTCACAATGGGGACCAATGGATAAAAAACAATAACGACCTGTTTGACATCACTATGGGATCGTTAGACTCTGCAGAGTCTTCTGACCTTGTTGGTCTCCTTATACTGTACAATTTAACGGCACACTGCGAAATTGATATTAAGGACATCGGGCTGTATAGAGACGACGGGCTCATGGTGGTGAGGAGTTCTACTAGTTTTAAGATTGAAAAAATCAGAAAAATTATATTTAGTGAATTTAAGAAACTAAACTTAAAGATAACTGTCTCTTCTAATTTGAAAAGGGTTAACTTCCTCGACGTAACTCTAGACTTACCAGACAATACATACCAACCTTATAGAAAACCAAATGCTAACCCTTTATACATACACCCGAAGTCAAACCATCCTCCATCAATAATTACACATATACCCTCATCAATAGAAAATAGAATTAGCCTTAACTCTGC